>CM031967.1:1160563-1248063 GCA_018749465.1 Paracanthobrama guichenoti
GCACACAGACGCATGCACACAGAGGCACACAGAGGCATGCACACAGAGGCGCACACACAGAGGCACACACAGGCACGCACACAGAGACACACAGACGCACCCACACTCACCCACACAGAGGCACACAGACGCACGCACACAGAGGCACACAGACGCACCCACACAGAGGCACACAGACCTTGCGCACACAGAGGCACACAGACGCACCCACACAGAGGCACACAGGCGCACCCACACAGAGGCACACAGAGGCACACACACAGAGGCACACAGGCAGGCACACAGACACAGAGGCACACAGACGCACACACACAGAGGCACACAGGCCTTGCGCACACAGAGGGCACACAGGCACGCACACCACACAGAGGCACACACAGGCACGCACACAGAGGCATGCACACAGACGCACACAGAGGCACACACAGGCACGCACACAGAGGCACACACAGGCACGCACACAGAGGCACACAGACGCACACAGAGGCACACAGACACACAGAGGCACACAGACCCACACAGAGGCACACAGGCGCACACAGAGGCACACACAGGCACGCACAGAGGCACACAGACGCACACACACAGAGGCACACAGGCGCATGCACACAGAGGCGCACAGACGCACCCACAGAGAGGCACACAGACGCACTCCACACAGAGGCACACAGACGCACGCACACAGAGGCACACAGACGCACCCACACAGAGGCACACAGACGCACCCACACAGAGGCACACAGAGGCACACACACAGAGGCACACAGACGCACAGACACAGAGGCACACAGACGCACCCACACAGAGGCACACAGACGCACGCACACAGAGGCACACAGACGCACCCACACAGAGGCACACACAGGCACGCACACAGAGGCATGCACACAGACGCACACAGAGGCACACACAGGCACGCACACAGAGGCACACAGACGCACACAGAGGCACACAGACCCACACAGAGGCACACAGACGCACACAGAGGCACACACAGGCACGCACACAGAGGCACACAGACGCACCCACACAGAGGCACACAGACGCACCCACACAGAGGCACACAGACGCATGCACACAGAGGCACACAGACGCACCCACACAGAGGCACACAGACGCATGCACACAGAGGCATGCACACAGAGGCGCACACACAGAGGCACACACAGGCACGCACACAGAGACACACAGACGCACCCACACAGAGGCACACACAGGCACGCACACAGAGACACACAGACGCACCCACACAGAGGCACACAGAGGCACGCACACAGAGGCACACAGACGCACCCACACAGAGGCACACAGACGCACCCACACAGAGGCACACAGACGCACCCACACAGAGGCACACAGACGCACCCACACAGAGGCACACAGACGCACACACACAGACGCACCCACACAGAGGCACACAGACGCACGCACATAGACGCACCCACACAGAGGCACACAGACGCACACAGAGGCACACAGATGCACCCACACAGAGGCACACAGACGCACACACACAGAGGCACACAGACGCACCCACACAGAGGCACACAGACGCACGCACACAGAGGCACACAGACGCACGCACACAGAGGCACACACACAGAGGCACACAGACGCACCCACACAGAGGCACACACAGAGGCACACACAGACGCACACACACAGACGCACACACAGGCACGCACACAGAGGCACACAGACGCACCCACACAGAGGCACACAGAGGCACGCACACACAGGCACACAGAGGCACACAGACGCACGCACACAGAGGCACGCACACAGAGGCACACACACAGACGCACACGTGGACACCCACACAGACATGCACAGATGCACACACAGACAGACACACGCACAAACTTTTATTTTTGATATGATTAATTGGCTGACAGCCCTAATATATATAAATAATTATAGCTAATTAAATATTTCAGGTCCTTTTTCCTTTTTAAAGTAGATATATTGACTATATATATATATATATATATGACTATATGAGTTTCATTTTCACAAGATTTTATTATTTTCTGTGGCTTTTCAAGTCATTTTCCAGGAGTTTTCCAACAACAACAAAAAAATCCATTACTTTTCTAGTCTTTTCATAAAAATTATAGCCTAAAATTAACAAATAAAATTGTTTAGAATAACAATAAAAGCATATAAACTTACTGCTTAGGTTTACTGCCATTACTTTTCCAGTCTTGTATGATTATTGGATAATCCCATAAAAAAACAGCATATTAAATATTATACTTGGTTCACTTTGAGCAGCTTGTGTTGCTTGTTTATCTTTTTTATGATTATTTGTAGAGTCACCATTGTATTGAATATACAGATTTGAATGTGAATATGAAAGGTCCAAGATCCAAGCAAATGGAACACTGATCACCATCATGGTGACTTTTATTTGATAATACTGTTAAGTATTTTAAAATATTAATACAAAATAATAATAAAAAAAATACATCTCGATTAAAGAGTTACTAAAAACTGAAAACCAACATTCCCTGTTAATTCCAGGTTTCCCGTGACATGAAATACGTGTGCATATTCCATGCGGGTCCTGTCGTCGATATTTTTACCTCATGAAGGGATTCACCAGGTGCCTGCCGTCCAGCATCTGATAATGAGAGGAATTTTAGTTTGGACAAGTGATTTGTGATGCACTACATTTTGTCAGTCTCTTCATTTCTATTCTTGTTTTACCAGGAAGAGCCACCCACTGTGAAATCTCACTGGTCCAAAATCCTGCTCCGCATAGCTTTATAGTAAACATCAAATGTGCTCTGACTGGCTGAGGCGGTCACTTCATTGCAGGATTGCCAAAAGTTAATTTTGGATTTCGTACCTCCTCTGTGTCTCTTTCCTTTTTGTTTCTCTTGCACTTTCCTGCTGAAGTGTTTATAAGCTTCAGTCTTCTGATACTGCTCCAGCTCTCTCATATAGCGCTCTTTATCCCGGTCCGCTTCATCCAGATAGCGCTGAGACAGAACGAGACAGAGAGCGATGTTAGACGGCTCTGTAGAGGTTTTACTCTTGATTAAAGACGACTTGATGATGGATGTTAACTTGTTACGTTTTCACATATTTTACATGGTTGTAGCTCCTCTCTTCCCAGTCTGTCAGAAGAGCTTTCCTGAAAGCATCGCTAGCCAACTATGGTCGCAAGTTCTGTCATTATCAATAAAGATCAATGAATCGTGTTTCCCGAAACCATAGTTCCAACAAACATTCGGAAACCGCATCGCAAAGTTGTGTGGTTGGAGCGACAGCTCTCGAGTTTCTTGTGTGCATGGCATGTGGACTTAATAAATCCTTGAGCAAAATAAGCAAACTGACATTAAATACAATCTATGTCTTTTATTTCATATACATACAAATGTCATTTATGCATTTTAGTTTGTCAAGTGATTTAAAGCAGCGTTTTTGAAGAGTGTGCATGTGCATCAGTACATAAGAACGAGCCTATGATTGAATCTGGAAATAAAGCGAAATAACTGAGAAAAATCAGAATCCTCAGATGCCATGTCTGTAATTTATAGCAATCAATCTGATTCAATTGCAAACGGATGAATTAAAGGATTAGTTCACTTTTAAATAAACTTGTGCTGATAATTTACTCACCCTAATGTCATCCAAGATGTCCGTGTCTTTCTTCAGTCGAAAAGAAATTGAGTTGATGAAAACAATCCAGGATTTTTCTCCATATAAATGGACTTCAATGGGAACCAAACGGTCCGAATGACAGTTTCAGTGCAGCTTCACAGGGCTTTAAACGACACCACATGATGAGTCAGGGTCTTATCTAGCCAAACGATCGGCCACATAAAGCCAAGACTGGCTTCCCACTGAAGCTAAGCAGGGCTGAGTCTGGTCAGTACCTGGATGGGATGCCTCCTGGGAAAACTAGGTTTCTGCTGGAAGAGGTGTTAGTGAGGCCAGCAGGGGGCGCTCACCCTGTGGTCTGTGTGGGTCATAACACTGTACAGTAACAAGCACCGTCCTTCGGACGAGATGTTAATCCGAGGTCCTGACTCTCTATGGTCATTAAAAATTTTAAAAATTTTCAAATCATTCAAATTTGCCCATTGGCCCATCCATCATGGCCTCCTAATCATCCCCATATACTGACTGGCTTTATCACGCTGTCTCCTGGTGTGTGCTGGGCGTTCTGGCCCAATATGGCCGCCGTCACATCATCAGGTGGTGCAGCACACTGGTGGTGATTGTGGAGATCCATATGTAAAGCGTTTTGAGTACCCAGAAAAGTGCTATATATCCATCCATCCATTATCTTCCGCTTATCCGGGGCCGGGTCGCGGGGGCAACAGTCTAAGCAGAGACGCCCAGACTTCCCTCTCCCTACCCACTTCCTCCAGCTCTTCCGGGGGAACCCCGAGGTGTTCCCAGGCCAGCCGGGAGACATAATCCCGCCAGCGTGTCCTAGGTCTTCCCCGGGGCCTCCTCCCGGTGGGACATGCCCGAAACACCTCCCCGGGAAGGCGTCCAGGAGGCATCCGAAATAGATGCCCGAGCCACCTCAACTGGCTCCTCTCGATGTGGAGGAGCAACGGCTCTACTCTGAGCTCCTCCCGAGTAACTGAGCTTCTCACCCTATCTCTAAGGGAGCGCCCAGCAACCCTGCGGAGAAAGCTCATTTCGGCCGCCTGTATCCGGGATCTTGTCCTTTCGGTCATGACCCACAGCTCATGACCATAGGTGAGAGTAGGAACGTAGATTGACCGGTAAATCGAGAGCTTCGCCTTACAGCTCAGCTCCTTCTTCACCACGACAGGCCGGTACATCGACCGCATTACTGCAGAAGCTGCACCGATCCGTCTGTCAATCTCCCGTTCCATCCTTCCCTCACTCGTGAACAAGACCCCAAGATACCTGAACTCCTCCACCTGAGGCAAAATCTCTCCACCAACCTGAAGTGGGCAAGCCACCCTTTTCCGACTGAGAACCATGGCCTCGGATTTGGAGGTGCTGATTCTCATCCCGGCCGCTTCACACTCGGCTGCAAACCGCCCCAGTGCACGCTGAAGGTCCTGGTCCTCTCCTTGAACTGTCACCTTATCGTGGTGGAGGGGTTTGAGTACCCGAATGACCCTGGGAGCTATGTTGTCTGGGGCTATATGCCCCTGGTAGGGTCTCCCAAGGCAAACAGGTCCTTGGTGACGGGCCAGACTAAGAGCAGTTCACAAAACCCAGTATGAGTCAAACAAGGACCGAGACGTCGCCCGGCATGGCGCAGCCGGGGCCCCACCCTGGAGCCAGGCCCGGGGTTGGGGCTCGTATGCGAGTGCCTGGTGGCCGGGCCTGCCCCCATGGGGCCCGGCCGGGCTCAGCCCAAACGAGCGACGTGGGGCCACCCTCCCGTGGGCTCACCACCTGCGGGAGGGATCATATGTGGCCGGTGCATAGTGGATCGGGCAACAGTCGAAGGCTAGGCCCCCGACGACCCGATCTCTGGACACGGAAACTGGCTTTAGGGACATGGATAGTCGGGCTCACTTCCACGCACAGCTTGGGCTCTGGAACCACACTTCTTGAGAGAGGCTGGACTCTCTACCACTCTGGAGTTGCCCATGGTGAGAGGCGGCGGGTTGGAGTGGGTTTGCTTATAGCCCCCCAGCTCAGCTGCCATGTGTTGGAGTTCAACCCGGTGAATGAGAGGGTCGCTTCCCTGCGCCTTCGGGTAGGGGATAGGTCTCTCACTGTCATATGTGCATACGGGCCAAACGGCAGTGCGGAGTACCCGGCCCTAATGGGGTCTCTGGGAGGGGTGCTGGAAAGTGCTCCAACTGGAGACTCCATCATTCTACCGGGGGACTTCAACGCACACGTGGGCAGTGACAGTGATACCTGGAGGGGCGTGATTGGGAGGAACAGCCCCCCTGATCTGAACCCGAGTGGTGTTCTGTTATTGGATTTCTGTGCTAGCCACGGCTTATCCATAACGAACACCATGTTCAAGCATAAGGGTGTCCATCAGTACACGTGGCACCAGGACACCCTAGACCGGAGGTCGATGATCGACTTTGTGGTCATCTCATCTGACCTCCGGCCGTATGTCTTGGACACTCGGGTGAAGAGAGGTGCGGAGCTGTCAACTGATCACCACCTGGTGGTGAGTTGGATCCAATGGTGGGGGGGGAAGCTAGACAGACTCGGGAGACCCAAACGTACTGTGAGGGTCTGTTGGGAACGTTTGGCCGAGCCCCCTGTCAGAGAGATCTTCAACTCCCACCTCCGACGGAGCTTCGACCGGATCCCGAGGGAGTCTGGAGATATTGAGTCCGAGTGGACCATGTTCTCCACCTCCCTTGTCGACGCGGCTGCTCGGAACTGTGGCCGTAAGGTCTCTGGTGCCTGTTGAGGCGGAAATCCCTGAACCCGGTGGTGGACACCGGAAGTAAGGGATGCCGTCAAGCTGAAGAAGGAGTCCTATCGGGCCTGGTTGGCTTGTGGGACTCCTGAGGCAGCTGACGGGTACAGGCAGACAAAGCGGACTGCAGCCCGGATAGTTGTGGAGGCAAAAAAATCGGGCCTGGGAGGAGTTCGGTGAGGCCATGGAGAAAGACTATTGGTTGGCCTCGAAGAGATTCTGGCAAACCGTTCGCCGCCTCAGGAGGGGGAAGCAGTGCCCTACCAACACTGTTTACAGTGGAGATGGGCAGCTGTTGACCTCAACTGGGGATATTGTCGGACGGTGGAAGGAATACTTTGAGGATCTCCTCAATCCCACCAACACGTTTTCCATTGAGGAAGCAGTGGCTGAGGGCTCAGAGGTGGATTCATCCATCACCCAGGCTGAAAAAGGCTGGTTAAAAAGCTCCTCGGTGGCAAGGCACCGGGGGTCGATGAGATCCGCCCTGAGTACCTCAAGTCTCTGGATGTTGTGGGGCTGTCTTGGCTGACACGCCTCTGCAGCATCGCGTGGCGGTTGGGGACAGTGCCTCTGGACTGACAGACCGGGGTGGTGGTCCCTCTTTTCAAGAAGGGGGACCGGAGAGTGTGTTCCAACTACAGGGTGATCACACTTCTCAGCCTCCCCGGGAAAGTCTATGCCAGGGTACTGGAGAGGAGAATTCGGCCGATAGTGGAACCTCGGATTCAGGAGGAACAGTGTGGTTTTCGTCCCGGTCGTGGAACACTGGACCAGCTCTATACCCTTTCCAGGGTGCTGGAGGGTTCATGGGAGTTTGCCCAACCAATCCACATGTGTTTTGTGGATTTGGAGAAGGCATTCGACTGTGTCCCTCGTGGTGTCCTGTGGAGGGTGCTCTGGGAGTATGGGGTCCGGGGCCCCTTGCTTAGGGCTGTTTGGTCGCTGTACGACCAGAGCAGGAGCTTGGTCCGCATTGCCGGCAGCAAGTCGGACTTGTTCCCGGTGCATGTTGGACTCCGGCAGGGCTGCCCTTTGTCACCGGTTCTGTTCATAATTTTTATGGACAGAATTTCTAGGCGCAGCCAAGGGCCGGAGGGTGTCCGGTTTGGGAACCACATGATTTCGTCGCTGCTTTTTGCGGATGACGTTGTCATGTTGGCCTCCTCAAGTGCTATATAAATGTAACAAATTATAATTATTGTTTACAAATGTGCGGAAGGAGGATTCAAAATCGTCCGACATCGTTCTACCTTTTAACTCCCTTTTTTTGTAAGCGCCGTTTGACTTAGTATGTGCACGTTGTAAACACTGACTTGGTACTTCCGCCTACGTCAAGCGTGACCTTTTCAACGCAAGCGTGTCACGAACGCACATCACAGAACAGAGCAAGGCGAGCATTTGTGCTTATAAAACTTAAACGTTTTTATTTATTATTTTAAATGGCTGATCGTTTGGCTAGATAAGACCCTGACTCATCGTTTAAAGCCCTTTCATGCCCCTGTCATTCGGACCGTTTGGTTCCCATTGAAGTCCATTATATGGAGAAAAATCCTGGAATGTTTTCATCAACTCAATTTATTTTCGACTGAAGAAAGACACGGACATCTTGGATGACATTTGGGTGAGTAAATTATCAGCACAAGTTTATTTAAAAGTGAACTAATCCTTTGAAGTCCCCCTTCAGGCAATAATTTTATCCCTTAATACTCTTTGATCACCGAAATGACTTTTCCTGTGAAAAACATGTCTTCATGCCTTAAAATAGCTTGAATGTAATGGTGCGTTCAAGTCCTCCTGGGATGTTCGTATTTACGAGGTGAGAAGTCGTGTTTACCACATCATGTGCGCAAGTCTCTTTGGTCGGAGCAAGATGGCGGCGTACCTTCTTTTAATGAATTTCACGAAAATTCAGCAAGGTTTGTTAACTTCACGTTGCATCCATTGATTCCGCCATGTTTCTCACGGACACGCCCCCAACTCGTACAGATCGGGGCTTAAATTAAATCCCGAACGTCCCACTGGTATTTACGACTTCGTGGTGGCGTTCATGTGCTCGTATTCAAATGACTTGAACGCACCATAACTCTACACCTTTGCTTCATTTAGTATGCGGATTAATGAATATGCAAATTAGCCCCGCCTCCACTCACTCGCACGATCTCAGAGATCCACTCGCTCAACTTTACTCAAGTTACTGTAGTAAACGCTGCACAACGGCATCGCTTCAACCACGGGAAGGCGTCACACCGTTTTTCAAGTCTACCAACGTTAATCTACGAACTCTCCTGACTGCTTTGTCGGACAAAACGGAAGATTTGGTGATGTGATTGGTCAGATCGCCTGTCAATCAAACTCGCGATGAAGGGTGAATTCACCCGCTATATTACTAAATGTACCAAATTTTTCATATCAACAGAAAAATATAACACGATCTTCTCTTGAGACCCTCTGCTTTAGAGAATAGTTAATGATATGCTAAAGCCCGCGGCCACACGTTGACGTGATTTCAAACCGCATCTTTGGTTCACTGCAGTTTTAAGGAGAAAGTACTCAGCAATGGTGCTGACCGATGAAGTCGCACATGGTTTTGTCTTGGAGCATATTAAAAACACACCACATAAACTACATTAAAAACTTGATTTGATTTGAGTTCCTGTCCCTATGACGAAGCCCCTCCTTCTGAAAAGCGCAGTGTGCTCTGATTGGTCGGCTGGGCCAGTGTGTTGTGATTGGTCAACGTCTTCGAGCACGTTTGGGAAACGTCCCGGCCTTTATCATAACTGCGAGTTTCAACACACTGCTAACTAACTCAACCAGGCCTCGCCCCCTTTTCTGCATATGGGCGGGAATTATTTAAATGAGGAATATTGTGACGAGTTGTCCACACTGCTATAATGGAGGCTTTCGGCGGGTTCTGTGCGCTACGTGTGTGCTGACCTGCTTCTCTTCCGGAGGCAGTTTGCTCCACTCATTCCCGAGCATCCTGGTGATCTCTGGGAAAGGCACGTCTGGTCTTTCCGCCCTCAGCTGCTCGCGGCGCTCGTTCATGAACCGCACGTATCCTGTTAACGGGGCTTTGGGGGCGTTACTGTCCTTCAGTGGCTTCTTCCTCCTCCTGCCTTTGGTCCAGCTGCTCCTGCGGGGTTTCTGCCAAAAACACCATCATGACTCATTAACGCTGCCTGACCTGTGCAACGACAGCCAGCGGTCACATGATCTGCTCACCTCCTCTCCGTTACGCTGGCTGCTGTTGTCTGTGTTGCCCCCTGGTGACCCGCTCTGATCCTCCATGACCTCTGACCTTTAGTGTCACACATGAGACAAGCTGACTGGACTCTGTAATAACACTCAAAACTTCATGTACAAAATTGCATGATTTATATATACAATTTTCAATAATATTCAAACACAAATATTTAAGTAAATACATATATATTTAAAATATAATATGTATATAAAAATTCTATTTATTATTGTAAATTAGTATAAATATATAAAACCACTATATAAATATTTATAAAAAGAACAAAATGTGCATGCATATGCAATATTACATATATGCATGTATGTGTGTGCTACCACTAACACACACACATACATGTGTATATAAATAACACACACATATACAAATATACATATATATAAATAAGTACACAAAAACTGATCAGTATAGATTAATAATAATAATATTATATATATACATTTCATGAATTTATTTATTAAAAATAAAGTGGACTAAAATGACCATGGTTTCATGAATACAGTAGCATTAATAGCATGTTTTGTGTTATCATATGCTGATATTTTACTGGTAATAATTATTTTAAGTACTACTGTACATGGGTCGATCAATCATTCGCCACGGTACTTTATATAAGGTTTATAATAACAGAATCGCGCAAAAACCACCACACGTCACCATCGTCTCACCTGTCGTTTGCTCTGACGCTGAATTCGGATGCAAAAATTGCGTGTTTAATGTGTTTTCCGGGCGATTTCTTTCAGGGATTTTAGAGAGAAAAATATCCCGAGTCAAAACAATGCACGGAGCCGGCTGACGTCATCGCGCGGCGACGGGAAGCAGGACGGCTCCGTCGTCATGCGCTCTCGGCCCTGACAGCCAGATCCCCTGATGCCTCCTCCTCGTCCCAATCTTCATCCCGACATCACCCTCTCCACCTCCGTATTGTATTGCCGCAAAAAGCGCTTTTGGCTGTGGAACGAAGGAGCGCTGCTGGAGGGTCGCGAGAGATTAACGGCGGTTTGCCGCCCTCCGCTGGCCAGAGGCTGCAAGCGCAACTGAAATGACGGCGATTTCATAAGAAAACATTTCTAATATACAACAGCATGAGAATAAAAAACGTAAGGTAAAATTGTATTTCATGTATCGTGTAATAAATAATTAATCTTTGTCTTTTTGCTGCTCTTTTTGACGTCTTCCCTTCCCATGACGTCACATCTGACGTTCCCATACACCCCGCCTACTTTTTAACGTCATGTTTTGGCAGTTTCCGCTCTATCAATTTAAATGATCTGCCGCACTGCCATCTACTGGCCACATGCTGCACGTTCACTGATACAGATATCTGCTACTGTTCTTCACTGTAAGTAAATAAACAGACTTTATTTGAAATTAAAAAAACAAAATGTAGAAGATTTGACAGGTCACGGCTCACACTGCGACTCTCTCTTCACAGCAGGTCTAAAGTAACCTAAAGTGTTGAAGGGAGGTGTGAATTACAGCTGACTGTGGGCTAAACACAATTCATGTTTCCATAAACACTTTCCATTGTGTCAGAAAGAATTACAGACAGTCTGAAAATGAGCTGAAGGCTGTAATTAATCCATGCGGTCTGAGGGATCAATTTCATGTCCACATGAATGATATGAGAGTGACAGACAGCCTTCCCGCTGCTGCCGCTCAGGCCCCGGGGCCTCGGGAAATGTGAACATCATTTCATGAAGTTAATGAGGTGACCCTTTGCCTGAATGGTGTTATGTTTTTGTTGTTGTTTATTATTATTTTGGAAGAAGTTTATAGCCAAGCTTCTGGAATGGTTTGGCGTCAGGATGCAGATTTTACATTTGAGGTGGTGATCCATCACAGAACCAGAACTGTTGATAATTATTTTAAAATAAAATTATAAATAATAATAATAGTATTCAAATAAATAATATGAATTATACAAATAATTACAAATTAATAAAATATAATAATAATGTAACAATAATTTAATAATAATTAATACAAGTCATTTATAATTAAATTAATATTAAAATAAAATTCACTTAAAACATTCAATTATAGTAATATAATAATATTTAAATGATTAAAATAATTAAATAATATGTTGGTAAAATTATTAAACACATAATAATAATAATAATAATAATAATAAGAGTATTCATATGAATAATATGACCATATTAAATAAAATAAAAAATTACTACAAATTAATAAAATGTAATACTAATAATACTAATAATTAATAATAATTTATGATTAAATTATTATTAAAATAAAATAACACTTAACATATTAAATAATAGTAATAAAATAATATTTAAAATTAAATAAATAAATAATTAAAATATTTAATAATAATAATAATGATAATCATCATTACCATTATAAATTTATCATTAAATGAATATACAAATTTAAGTGAAAAAATTTAAATAAAATAAACACTTTTAAATACATTAAATAAATGAATTAAAAATAATAATTAAAATATTGATGATAATAATCATATTAATTTCATCATTAAATAATTAGAAAAATAAAATAAATGTAATAATAATTTAATTAAAATAATAATTCAAATATTTTATTAAAAATAGCAATAATAATGATAATAATGATGAAAATAAAAGCGGTAACTATAACTATGCACGATTATATGGTTTATGTTTTGCACTTAGCATTTTGTTTTCGTCTCCCAACCCTTTGAAAACAGACCCGAGGCCCAATTCTGGGTCATGACCCCCAGCACAGGACCCCAGTGACCTGTAGGGGACAGTAGTGAGCTGCTGGACGGCGCTGTGTGAAGAATAAATCACTTTATTGATCACTTACAGCAATTTCACGAGTTATCAGCTTGCAATATCATCAATCTGAAGTCTGCTGATGATAACTTGTTAAAGCGTCACCGAAATTTTGCACAATATACATTTTTATGATTTGATTCTTGTTATTTTGTCATTTAGCGACTAGCAGCGGATCAATGTCAGAGATTGCGAGTGTCCCTGGAGACGCCCGATGGATTATAAAAACGGCTTTACTGTGAAACCTGGTTACTCAAACCATAATTCGTCGACATACGCATGTTTGTGAACGTCTTATAATCAGCTCTCAAGCTTTTCATGTTGCTAAACTCCAGAAAACCAGAGTGCCCCCTCCCCTCCCAATCATTATGTGTGAACTGTTCCTTTAACAGCGCTCATGAGTTGAGCAGCTATGCCATGTCTGGCTGTGTGTTAGTCAGATGAGGTTTGGGTCAGGACCTCTCTCTGAAGTGTGTGTATCTCTCTTTACCCGTGATCCTGACAGCGGTTCGAGTCTGCTAGCTCACGCTGTGCCGAAAGACTCGGCCTCTGTTTAATGTCTGTTCGGGTTCACCTTTAAACAGAAGTGTAGCTCAACCTTGAGCTCAAGAAACATTAAAAGATTTGAAACAAGTAACCCAGTGATTGTGGTCTGTACAAACCATTAATTATTTTGAACAAATACATTTTTTTTTTTTAGTGTTGTCAAATTGATTGCGATTAATCGCATCCAAAATAAAAGTTTGTTTACGTGTGTGTTTGGTGTATAATTATTATGTATATTTAAATACACACACATACAAGAAATATTTGCATATATGTACTTTATGTATTTTTTTCTTCTTGAATATATACATGCATGTGTGTATCCAAATATACATCATAATGATCAGAGATGGACACTAGAGTCTGCGACTTGGACTCGCGAACAACTGACCGGAGACTTGACCTGGACATGGACTTGAAGACTGAGACTTGTGGGTAAAATGCAAGTTCTATATTTACTACCCCACATGACAGCACGAAACGCCACCTTTTACTATCATTCATTCACAAATACACTCACCTAAAGTATTATTAGGAACGCCTGTTCAATTTCTCATTAATGCAATTATCTAATCAACCAATCACATGGCAGTTGCTTCAATGCATTTAGGGGTGTGGTCCTGGTCAAGACAATCTCCTGAACTCCAAACTGAATGTCAGAATGGGAAAGAAAGGTGATTTAAGCAATTTTGAGCGTGGCATGGTTGTTGGTGCCAGACGGGCCGGTCTGAGTATTTCACAATCTGCTCAGTTACTGGGATTTTCACGCACAACCATTTCTAGAGTTTACAAAGAATGGTGTGAAAAGGGAAAAACATCCAGTATGCGGCAGTCCTGTGGGCGAAAATGCCTTGTTGATGCTAGAGGTCAGAGGAGAATGGACCGACTGATTCAAGCTGATAGAAGAGCAACTTTGACTGAAATAACCACTCGTTACAACCGAGGTATGCAGCAAAGCATTTGTGAAGCCACAACACGCACAACCTTGAGGCGGATGGGCTACAACAGCAGAAGACCCCACCGGGTACCACTCATCTCCACTACAAATAGGAAAAAGAGGCTACAATTTGCACAAGCTCACCAAAATTGGACAGTTGAAGACTGGAAAAATGTTGCCTGGTCTGATGAGTCTCGATTTCTGTTGAGACATTCAGATGGTAGAGTCAGAATTTGGCGTAAACAGAATGAGAACATGGATCCATCATGCCTTGTTACCACTGTGCAGGCTGGTGGTGGTGGTGTAATGGTGTGGGGATGTTTTCTTGGCACACTTTAGGCCCCTTAGTGCCAATTGGGCATCGTTTAAATGCCACGGCCTACCTGAGCATTGTTTCTGACCATGTCCATCCCTTTATGACCACCATGTACCCATTCTCTGATGGCTACTTCCAGCAGGATGATGCACCATGTCACAAAGCTCGAATCATTTCAAATTGGTTTCTTGAACATGACAATGAGTTCACTGTACTAAAATGGCCCCCACAGTCACCAGATCTCAACCCAATAGAGCATCTTTGGGATGTGGTGGAACGGGAGCTTCGTGCCCTGGATGTGCATCCCACAAATCTCCATCAACTGCAAGATGCTATCCTATCAATATGGGCCAACATTTCTAAAGAATGCTTTCAGCACCTTGTTGAATCAATGCCACGTAGAATTAAGGCAGTTCTGAAGGCGAAAGGGGGTCAAACACAGTATTAGTATGGTGTTCCTAATAATCCTGACAGGTGAGTGTATGTGTTGCAGCAGAATATCACAAATCATTTCTAAACACACCAAGCCCGCTTTTAAAACCATTAGAAAACTGCTGTTAAATAAATTAGCAACAAATAGTAACAATATAGTCAAGCCTTACCTTACGAAACTTTGTCATTTAATTTGAAAAGCAGTCAATTAATCCGAAGGGAAGCTGCGGTGTTCACAGAAGCAGAAGCTTGCTTGCGGTCCAGTACACAACATGTCCTTTTCCTGTTTTCCTCAAGGTAGGCTATTTGCTAACATATGCATATAATCCAGATTTACCCAGTTAATTTGCATCTGGATTGCATGAACACTTTCATACGCAATTTATGACCCTGTCCGACTCATTTCCACAAACGAGACACGCAGATGGAAATGTTCTTCCTGACGTTTACTGTAACGCTGGTCCATACACAGCTTTTGTTACCACCGGCGCTCACTGGAAGACTACATTATCCAGCATTGCTTGAGATCACAGCAAACTATGGCAACTCAAATAGCTCAAAATACACAGCACTTCCAATAACTTGGACTCTAAAGACTTGTGAACATGTCTGATAACTTTTATTTTGGATGTGATTAATCGTGATTAATCGATTTGACAGCATACACACACACACACACACACACACACACACACACACACACACACACACACACACACACACACACACACACATTATATAAACAAACTTATGTTAGATGCGATTAATCGCAATTTTATGTAAAAGATTCAAAACACAAATATGGGGGTAAAATAATATATTTTTAAAAATAAATTGAGGTAACAATACTTTAATTTTCTTAGCGAATCACAAAACATGAGGTGTAACAAATAAAGAGGATCATTTTTCATATCCTGACTCGTTTTTGTTTATTACTGTACTAAAGAAAATATTATGGTTCAATCCGACATTTCACAATTTGACCACTGTAACGACGTTCACGTGTATAGGGAAGAAGGAGGCGGGAACCGGCGAACATTTAAAAAACTTTAATCAAAACTAAAACAAACCATAACGTCGGCGGCAGCCCCTCACGGCCGACTGCCGCCTAAAAACAAAACAAAACAAAACACAAGAATGGCGGCAGCCCCTCACGGCCGACTGCCGCCTACATACAAAACAAAACCAAACATAAACTCCAGGCCTGGTCCTCTCTCGTCTTGCCATGTCGTCGCTCCTCCTTTTATACTCCCGTCACTCCTCCATGAGGCGAGGCCGGTGTGGCGCACAGCTGACGCTCATTAACATTCGCCACCGGCCCGCTCTCACGGTCCCCTGCCTCGCCACATACCCCCAACGCCCTTCGCAGGCCGGGGGGCACTCCCGAGACTGCGCTCTACTCCCCCCCCCACCCCCCGCCTCCGGCGGCCGCGGCACCTGGGGGTAAAACAGAGGCGAGAGAAACGGAGTGGGGAGCATGAGGAGCGACAGAACGAGAGAGGGGAGAAAAAAAAAATAAAAATCTGCTCCGGTTCCCGGACACACTATCGCTCGGTCCTCAGCCCGCCGAGAGGCTCTTCCTCGCGGTGCCATGCGATGGCACTGGACGCATGGTGGACAGCTCGATCCTCCTCCGCCCCCTGGCGGCCGGCGGTGGCTCCTCCTACTGAGGGAGCCCCGCGCCCCCTGCTCCTCCCCTATGCGGCGGACGGCAGCAGGCTTCGGCCGGCGACTCCTCCGCTCCCTCTCGGACGGTAACCACCCCACCTCGGCCCAGGGGCACGGCAGCGAGTTCTCCGTCCCACCCTGATCTTCACTTGCTCCAGCACCACCGCCTCAGGCAGCCACTCGCGGTCTTCCTTCATCCGCGCTGCCCGAACTCCTCAGCACCACGATCCCCCTCAGCAGCGAGGGCTCTCCGACAGCATGTCCCTCCTTCCTCCCGGGCTTCGGCACCTATGTAACGACAATGAACGATCAGGGAAGAAGGAGGCGGGAACCGGCGAACATTTAAAAACTTTAATCCAAAAATAAAACAAACCATAACGTCGGCGGCAGCCCCTCACGGCCGACTGCCGCCTACATAGAAAACAAAACCAAACATAAACTCCAGGCCTGGTCCTCTCTCGTCTTGCCATGTCGTCGCTCCTCCTTTTATACTCCCGTCACTCCTCCATGAGGCGAGGCCGGTGTGGCGCACAGCTGACGCTCATTAACATTCGCTCTCACGGTCCCCCGCCTCGCCACAACCACTTATTTGAACTTTTTTTTTTGTAAACAGTTTTGAAAGGTTATTTCTGAATGTTCCCTGTGCTTTCAAAACATCCTGTTTTTTTTTTATTTAGTTTTTAAAATAGCTTTTTATTTGATCAATTTTATCATTTAGATATCAAGTATTATGGGAATGTTACATTTTAATATTTAAAAAACGTTAGACGAACATCCAAGATCCAACTAAATGTATGAATAATGCTTTTGTGCTAATGTTTTGAGAATATTAACTATAACTATATAACTTTGAACGAACATTAATGTTACTGGAAGAATGTTTGTTCATAACTTTGAGAGAACCTTTCCAGAACGTTCCCTGTTATGTTTTTTAATAGATTGAGGTATTTTTTTCAAGAATTCTTGTCACTAAATAAATTTTCTTAGCTAATCATAACAGAACATGAGGGTTAGAAATAAATAACATCCTTTTTTTATATATCTTGACACTTTCCCTATACTAAATAAAATATTCTACTGCATGGTTCAATCCAAAACTTCTCAAGTTCTTCACTTATTTGAGTGCAATAAACTCCAGCTGGAGAAGTCTGTCACGTCTTCAGCATTACAAACCACCAATCGAAGACGTTATTGACGTTATGACCAATTCTGATGGTTTATTCATCAATGAAGGTGATATTTCAGAGCACATCACAGGAGGAGTTGTAAATGTCAGAGGTCAATGTTGCTGAAAGGACACAGATGTTCTCTGATGTTCTTCATATGAACATGAGCAGTAACGTACAGTCAGCAGATCAGACGCTCTTGATCCCCTTCATGAACCATCTAATGTAAAAAAAAATCTCATGTCTGGACACATTTTGAGTATAATGTTGTAAAAGTGGGACTTTATTTACCAAGACACATTGCTGTAATTAACCTGGGACAAAGAAGGTAAGGTGTTTACTTGTTAAATCTTAATATTTAAGCACTCAGAGACCTGAGATTTGAAAAACCTCTGGTAATGCTGAAACTGATTAATGTTGTCGGAGGATTATGAAGAACGCCAGCTAGAAGACCTCGATGTTCAGGGCAGAATCCATCAGGGACAAGAGCACATGCTCTTTCTGTGTCGTACGCTTCGTGTACTGGGATCAGACGTGATGAGGTTCTTGGAAAAGCCATTAGGATTATTTGAAAATGCTCTTTTAAAGGCTTTCTTAGGGAGGAACGGGTTTATATAGCCTAGCCATTATTTTGGTTAAAATACGAAGAGAAGCAACATTTAAATTTTCTCCTCCCGAGTAACTGAGCTCCTCACCCTATCTCTAAGGAAGCACCCAGCCACCCTGCGGAGAAAGCTCATTTCGGCCGCCTGTATCCGGGATCTTGTCCTTTCGGTCATGACCCACAGCTCATGACCATAGAGAACTTTAAAGTAATTTCGACAAATGTGATTTAAAACTATGTACACTTATATGAGACTCCAACTCAATGCAGAATAAATAATTTTTTTAGACCACTGATATGACTGATCTCTTTGAGTCATGGATGTGTTTTATAACCAAAACGTTCAATAAACCAATCAGAGTCTCATCTCCCATTCCCTTTAAAAGCCAGTTGTGACAGCTGTCAGTTGCCTCAAAATAGCATTCCCCCTAGAAACATTACGTTCGCATTGCAAAACTTGGTATTCCCCCTAGAAACTTTGTGTTCACATGCAAAATATTTATTTCTCCCGAGAAACATTGCGAGCATGGGTTCGAGTCCCATTCGGAGCGGAGCCAGTAGTACCGGAAGGGTTACATAGGGTACATAGGGTTACATAAGGAAGCATCAGATGCTAGCTAGTGAGAGCTGGGCAGATAAACCTCATTCCCCTGATCTCAAAACATGCACTAGTGACTGATGGTAGAAATAGTGTTCTTTAGTGTCCTTATTAGTGGGCCCACTTTCCATGCCGGAGTGATGGTTCGAGTCCCGCTCGGAGCAGGGCGAGTAGTACCGGACGTGTTACATTGGTGTCGTGACCTGGATGGAAGTGAGGTTTAGGTGAGTGTAACAGAAGCCAGCTAGTGAGAGCTGTGCAGGTAAACTTCACTCCCTTGATCTCAAAAGGGACATTAGTGACTTACGCTAGAGACTGCGTCCTTGTTAGTGTGCACGTCTCACATGTCAGAGTGTAGGTTTGAGTCCCGTTCGGAGCAGAGCGAGTAGTACCAGAGGGATTACATTGGTGCCATGACCCAGGTGGAAGTGAGGTTTAGGAGGGCGAGTGTAAAGGATCCTTTTCCTATTTAGCGCCTAAACTTTGGAACAGTCTTCCTAGCATTGTTCGGGAAGCAGACACACTCTGTCAGTTTAAATCTAGACTAAAAACGCATCTCTTTACTATGGCTTACACATAAAACATTATCAATTTCTATTACTCAAATCAGTAAATGATTGTCAGGCTGCATTAACTAGGTCAGCGGAACCGGGAACACTTCCCATAACACCTGATGTACTCGTTACATCATAAGAAGAATGGCATCTACGCTAATGTTAGTCTTTCTGTTTATACCGAGGTTTACTGCAGTCAGCGGATCCGGGCCGTATCCAGATCAGATGGTGGACCAGCGCCTGGACATGACCAACGCATCCCTGAAGTGTCTGCAGAGGCGTGTCAAATAAACTCCCCGTAAATGCTGCATCGACACGACATCCTCATTAAACCCGTCTTCGGCGTGATTTACTCAATCTCTCGAATAATCTAACAAATATCTATTTGCCTAATATGAATTAAGACCTGCTATGTTGCCAGAATTATAATCATACACTGTTTGTTCGTCGGCCAGAGGAGAACTGGCACCCGACTGAGCCTGGTTTCTCCCAAGGTTTTTTTCTCCATTCTGACCCTGAAGGAGTTTTGGTTCCTTGCCACCGTTGCCTCTGGCTTTTGGCTTGCTCAGTTGGGGACACCTAAATTTCTTCTATATTACCGATCTGCCCGCATTGATACTATATGATACTTGAAATTAGCTGGATAACATCACCGTTTCACCAGAACGGCTGTACAAATTCTGTTGCATTATTTTACTTTTAACAATGTGAAGCTGCTTTGAAACAATTGGACTTGTTAAAAGCGCTATATAAATAAAGGTGATTTGATTTGATTTAAAGGCCCTGATATAGGCTACTTCAAGTGAAATCAGGCCAAAACTAACTTCGTTTGAAGTTTGTTTTAAAAGTTCAAAACAGCTTGCCAAAGCAAACTTTCCAGAAAAGTTCACTCCAGCTGGATAAACACCTTTGTACTACCATTGGTCCGTGGCGATTATGTAATAGGTAGGTGTGTTTCGAACTTTGTTTTACCCCTAAATATAGAATGAAAAAGAACCTCTCTGTGAGTATATTGGGGCCTTAAAAGATGCCAGCTGGTGAGAGCTGTGCAGACAAACCTCACTCCCCTGATCTCAAGAGGCACACAAGTGACAGACACCAGAGACTGCAGTCTTTAGAGTCCTTGGCCTGCCTCCCATGCCAGTGTCGCTGGGTCGAGTCTGGCTCGGAGCGGGGCAAGTATGACCAGAGGTGTTACAATAAGATGCTCTGTGTGGTTGTTAGCACATTGCTAAGCAGTAGCTAAAGTGTTAGGTAGTGTTGTAGTACTCGAGACCGGTCTTAAGACCATTTTTTGAAGGTCTTGTCTCGGTCTCGACCACATTTGTACTCAGTCTTGTCTCGGTCTCAGACTTCGAGGACTCTGGATTTTGTTTCAAAACCGGTCGAGACCACAACTGCTGGGATATCACTAAATTGCCGGTGCATTGTCTGATTTATTTATTAACATCATTAATGTGATTGGATGTAAAACTTACTGCTTCAGATGCAATCAATAACTGATTTATTGTGCTGGTTCAGAAATTAATAAAGCATTGCGTCAAAAATGCCACCAAAATTAATACAAATGGTCACAAAGTTCAAGATATTGTTGCAAAAAAGTATGAGATCTGGATTTTTATATTATAACGTGATATAATTAAGCAATATCACAAGAGCAAGAGAGCCATTTTCACAAATTTGAGCATGACTGCAAACATTTATGCATTTGTAATTCACCGATTGAGATGCATCTTCTGTACCACCTCTACGGTGCAAAAATTAATTTTGTTGTTAATGATTTAATTTGATTGGTAACAGCTATGTTTTATTATAATTATATGCAATGATTAAAAATAAGTCATTTCTCAGGCGGTAATGTGGATATTCATGAATGTGCTGGTCTGGTCTTGGTCTCAACACACATTGGTCTTGGTCTCAGATTAAGTTTTGTACTTAGCTTGCTCATACCTCTACTCATAAATAAGAGCAAGCTGACCAAGCACCACTAATTAGTAAGTGCACCAGTAAGTTAGCAAGCCTTTAGCATTTAGTGCATTCATGCTGTCGTGGCGAATGAGACACATTGACGCAAAAGTGTATAAATATATTGTGCATGAGCATCATGAAAAGTTTCTGCATAAAGTGTGTCATCCGCTTTCTCGCCACCAGGAAGTCCCAGCTGCCTACCAGATGGCAGAATTTGCCTGGAAAATATTCACCCTTCCCCTCATCATGCAAGAACATTTGCCAAATGACACGTGCCTGAGAACTTGTTTAACAAGTGGAGCGCGGAGAGAAAGTGCACGCGTGCGCGCGCACGAGAGAGACAGACAAACAGAGACCCAGAGTTCTGCTTTAGTGTGATATTGATCTGTAGCTCTGACACTTTAGTGTGAAGAATGACCTTTCGCGGGCATTGTGAAAGTGTGTGTGAGTGTGTGTTAAAGTGCTATGATCCCTTTTATGGATGGGGAAAACGGCTTTTAGAATCAGTCACGCTTCATACAGTTGTGCTTGGGTCTCTAGAATCACTTATTAATTTATTGTTTACAAAAAAGAAATCTGACTAAAATGCCATCTAACTCTATTCCTGATACATTAAATCCACAGTATTACCGACTGTGATTGGATTATTTGAAACAATGCTAAACACTTAGCAATAAGGTTTTTACAGTACTTATTATTCTTTGTTGCAAGGTTAGTTAATAAAAATGCAGCTGTTCCTTGTTAGTTCATGTTAGCTTAGGTTTTGATTTTAATAATGTATTAAGGGCTGTTCACACCAAGGACGATAAGTGTGCTCTGCATATTTGTCCCCTTAAATGTTCAAGCTCTTTAAGTGATAGTTCACCCAAGAATTAAAATAACCCTGTGATTTACTCCCCCTCAACTCATCCTAGGTGTGTATGACATTCTTCTTTCAGACGAATACAATCAGAGTTATATTAATAAATGTCCTGGCTAATCCGAGCTTTATAATGGCAGTGAATGGTTGGGTCTTTTTTGAAGTCCATAAAAGTGCATCTATCCATCATATAACTGCACCACACGGCTCCGGGGAGTTAATAAAGGCCTTCTGAAGCGAAGTGGTGCGTTTGTGTAAGAAAAATATCCATATTTAAAACTTTATAGACTAAAATAACTAGCTTCCGGCAGTCATGCAAGTCGCAAGTATGCAAGTCGTACGCAAGTTGCAGCAAAATAGAGCGAGCTTTGGTGAGAAATAAGCAAATATTTAATTTCTACAATAGTAATTTCTTGCTAGAAATGAGTCAAAAGTGTTGTCTGGCTATCACCAGACAAGCTCAATTTAAGACTGAACATTGGTCTGGGGAGTCTGCTCTGTATTCTCTACTGCACAAGAGGTGTGATCAACGGGCATAGTTCAAATGACTCTGTACGCAATTGGATAGTCCTTCAACCAATCAGACCACAAGAGGCGTGATCAACGAGCATACAAACCCGATTCCAAAAGAGTTGGGACACTGTACAAATTGTGAATAAAAGCAGAATGCAATGATGTGGAAGTTTCAAATTTCAATATTTTATTCAGAATGCAACATAGATGACATATCAAATGTTTAAACTGAGAAAATGTATCATTTTAAGAGAAAAATAAGTTGATTTTAAATTTCATGGCATCAACACATCTCAAAAAAGCATTGATGGTGCCTTTCCAGATGTGTAAGCTGCCCATGCCACACGCACTCATGAACCCCATCCCATCAGAGATGCAGGCTTCTGAACTGAGCGCTGACAACAATTTGGGTTGTCCTTGTCCTCTTTAGTCCGGATGACATGGCGTCCCAGTTTTCCAAAAAGAACTTCAAATTTTGATTGGTCTGACCACAGAACAGTTTTCCACTTTGCCACAGTCCATTTTAAATGAGCCTTGGCCCAGAGAAAACGCCTGCGCTTCTGGATCATGTTTAGATATGGCTTCTTTTCTGACCTGTAGAGTTTTAGCCGGCGGCGGAATGGCACGATGGATTGTGTTCACGACAATGTTTTCTGGAAGTATTCCTGAGCCCATGTTGTGATTTCCATTACAGTAGCATTCCTGTATGTGATGCAGTGCCGTCTAAGGACCGGAGATCACGGGCATCCAGTATGGTTTTCCGGCCTTGACCCTTACGCACAGAGATTGTTCCAGATTCTCTGAATCTTTGGATGATATTATGCACTGTAGATGATGATAACTTCAAACTCTTTGCAGTGTTTCTCTGAGAAACTCCTTTCTGATATTGCTCCAGTATGTTTGGCCGCAGCATTGGGGGAATTGGTGATCCTCTGCCCATCTTGACTTCTGAGAGACACTGCCACTCTGAGAGGCTCTTTTTATACCCAATCATGTTGCCAATTGACCTAATAAGTTGCAGATTGGTCCTCCAGCTGTTCCTTATATGTACATTTAACTTTTCCGGCCTCTTATTGCTCCCTGTCCCAACTTTTTTGGAATGTGTAGCTCTCATGAAATCCAAAATGAGCCAATATTTGGCATGACATTTCAAAATGTCTCACTTTCAACATTTGATATGTTATCTATATTCTATTGTGAATAAAATATATGTTTATGAGATTTGTAAATTATTGCATTCCTTTTCCATTCACAATTTGTACAGTGTCCCACCTTTTTTTGGAATCGGGTTTGTAGTTCAAATGACTCTGTACGCAATTGGATAGACCACAAGAGGCGTGATCAACGATCATTGACCTGCCCTTCTCTATCCGTCATTGTGTTAAACCCGCCAATAGCGCGCCAGGTGGATAAGCCAGTCTGTGATTGGTTCCCGCAAAAGTGTAACAGAAGCAGTAGAAATGAATGTACAGGTTTCCAGACTGAGCTGCAGGGAGAAATCAATTCACCGGCAGATCGGGCTGGGTTTGCCTAGTCTATCAAAAGTGGAAAACATTGGTCAAAAAACGCGTGTTTACACAAACTGAACACCAACCACAACTTTCAGACACCATCTTTACTTTTTAGGGTCACGGAATGGAAAGCACAGGATTGTGGGATATCAAATGCAGCGAATGATACATCTATGCTGCCTTCAAAACTCGATCAGATGAAGGTATCTCAGGAGACAGGAAGTGAAGCTAACATTGGATTCGGACGTGCCCTGATGCCGTCCTAACAATAATGCACAAACAAACAAGACAAGCAACATCAAATTTTAGGACCAAAACTGTATCATATACCTTCATGGACAAAATCAAGCCCCTGAATATTCAGTCACATAACAGAAGTTAAAAAACACAGAGGATGGTGTTTCATTACACGTTTAAAGCTCAGGCTGTGATGAGGCGTGACTCTCAAGAAGTCCCTCGCCGAGAAATCCGCTCCTCTCGAAAGCACGACATTCACTTAAGAACAACATCAAGAGCAACTCAGAGGACGTTCAGTGCAGAACATCTGCCAGTTCATTTATCTAGGGTTCGGTAAGCTTTGTTAGTGCTGAGCTGTTTGTTCATTTCTCCAGGGCCGTGGGAGTGTTTGTGTTGACCCCTGCGAGGGAAATTTCCCCCCTAATTAATCTGTTTTAATTGTCGGTTCCTCATTGTCTGCGTCAATGTTAATCCTTGAGTCTAATCCGCGGACACACACGCACTCATTTCCCGTCTCTCCGTGGCTCGGGAACTTTTGGGGAACGTGATAAGTGTTAGTTTCATCTCTAATGAAGCCAGAAACACTATCCGCTGTTAGCTTTACTGAGAGCCATTAAAACAAACACAGCAGAGAGGAATGAAGTGGCCAGGACAAACCTTCTCCCCTTGAGAAACGTGCTGCTGTATAATCACATTTCCAGGCTGTTAATTGAAAAGCAGAGTGTTAATCTTCCTTTTCTGAAGCGGTCATAATTACCGCAGCTCAGCGGCGCCTCCAAGATTAAAGTCATCTGAAAATCTCCCTCACCTTCATGAAAGGGCAGAAACTGATGCTCACTTTCTCACAGACTGTGTGTGGTAGCAGAGCACAGCTAGACAACTTATTCTGGGCAAGACATAAAACAGCCATCTCTGACGGACACGTGAAAGTTATGTTCTGACATTTTGCGCTGATTATGCAGACTCAAAACCTGAACCGGTAACCCAGAATCGGCTAGTTCAGTTTACTGCAGTATCTCATTATGTCGATGAGAAATAAACAGTTATGGAAATGTAGGAATTTAAGTTAAAGCTTCAAACTTCTCCTGAAAATCCAGAGAAAAGTCTGTTGGTGCCTCAGTGACTACTTCGCTCAGAGAAGCTGTCAATCATGACGTCACACCCCCTGTTTTTATAGCATCAAATAACTAACTAAAACTAAACTTATTTAAAAAAGGAACACTTGAACTTACATTAATGTGATAAAACTACCTGAAATGGCTGAAACCATCTTTGGAAAAAAGTGTATTTTGATTGTTTAGTTTCTCACGTCCCATTCGCTTACATGGAGAGGGCGGGGTTTATGAGCTATACTGGGAACAACCACCTTTGGCTTCACTTTTCAGGACTTGTGCGGCACACTCTCAATCAGCTCCCTAGTTCAGTAGTCAGTAGCCTAGAAATCAAATTCGTGAACACCCTGTACTGATTCACGAGCTTGGGAGCTAGGGAGCTCATTGAGACACACCATTGGTGTATACTAACATTTTTTGGTGTGATAAATTTGTTCGAAAACCATCTTTTTTTAAACCAGGAATGGCGAAACTCACGAGTATTTACTGAATGCACGTGTTCATTAACCCTTTCCCCGGCAAACACTGAATTTTCCGTGTTTCCACTGTTATACGCTAGGGGGCGCTATTACTCATCTTCTGAATGAGTACAGAATCCCATGATATAAACACACGTGAGGAAGATGCAGTAAAACAAGCGCTCTTATGTAAGCAGATGCATATGAATCAAAACTGCCTAATGTTACTGAGTGAAATGTGGACCCAGGACGAGCTCTAGGACTGTGAAGCTTTGGGGTGTTGATGGACTCCATCTACTCCATCTGTGTTTGATCATCGCTCTGAATCTGATCTGGATGTAGTCATTCACAAAAACGTGATTTTCTCAGCTTCAGAATGTTGCTTTTTTTATGAAACTTACGCATATTTAAGTGTTGATAAAAAAGGAATGCATGTTTGTTTTTTTAATGAAGAGAGTCTGCTCGCTCTTTTGAAATATTGCATATGTGATCCCTCCCATTCGAATCACCCCCACTCCAAGCGGGACTCGAACCCGGGTCTGCCGGCATGAGAGTCGGACATCTGGCAGGGAACAAATTATAGATTCATGAGACCAAAGATCGGCCGTTAGGTTAACACAAGACGAATTATATCTCATGTTTAACCACTACAGGACATCAGAGCCAGCGCAGACGTCAGAAGGACTAGCCGAGGAAAGGCTGCTCTCGCCAGGGTTAACGAGCGCTGATCGCCTGGATCTCACAACTCCGACAACGCCAGATCAAATTTTCAAATAGGATTTGAGATTTTAACAACTACATTTTGTGACACATTAACAGTAGTATTTTTAAATTACATGGGGTTTCCCGTCCGCTATTGACTTGCCATTAGTTTATCACGTCACTTCACCACGTGACAGCAGCAAGCATGCTGATTGGTTAACATGGCGCAAACAGATGCCAAAGTTCAGATTTTTAACTTGGGAATCAGATGCGAATTCGCTTCAAACACGTGAACGCACAAAAAGCACCACTCGTGCGTATCGCGCAAGAAGCTCAATTTGCGTCTTTCACGCGAACTGGTCGCGTGAATGAGGCGAAAACGCATCCACCGCACCGTGCTAAACGCGTCTACCGGACCTCCAGATGCATTGACTTAACATGGAAATCACCCGTGCTTAACGCTTCATTCGCATCTGGTGTGAACACACCATAACGAGGAGGCTAAAGGTTGCGACCTCTAGGTGTCAGTTGCCATTGAGATCAGAGGAGTGAGGTTTACTACTAGCTGGCCTCCGTTACACTTGCTCAAATATTCATACAACAAAATATTCTATGGGCCATTACATTTTTGTGAAAATCATCAAAAACCCTGGCGGTAACTGGCAGCTTATTTATTTTTTTAACCGATGGCGGGGAAAGAGTTAAAGTAAATTCTTTAGAAACTAAATCTTTGTTTATCATTGTTTCAAAGACTTCTTGTAGGGTTCAAGCATTTTTGAAAGGAGAGAATAGTTCCCAGTACACTGCAGTTTCATGCCAAATTCCTTATATTTATTTAAACAGCAACATTCAGTCTTAAGATAATATAAAAACGCCTGAAGAAATCCTGCTGTATATGTAAACACAGCCTAATAAAATTTTAAAGCTATGGGTAAACCGTCCAGGTGTGTCATGTTTATTTGTTCTCTACATATTTAATATATAGATTTGTTTTTTGTTATGTGTGCATGTTGTTTCCTAAGGGGTTCTTGTTTAAATAAATGATAAATGAATTATTTTTGTAAAGTGTTAGCAATATTATTTCCTTGCACCAGGTGGAGCTTTATAAAAAAAAATGAAATATCTTCATAAAAAATTTATTTTATGAATTTTTACTGTAATAAATGAGATGCTAATTTATGCATGGTGAGGCAACATGGCGGTGAGTCATTGGAGAATCATGTAAACAGTGGCGTCTCCTGCCGCGCTGGGCTGCTGTCTGTCAGTCACACACGGAGCTGCAGGATCAATATATCGCCCTGACGGATCTCCAGGGAGTTTAACTGACAGAAATTATGCCTGTAACTGAACTCAAACGGAGTGCCAGAACTCTCTGCATCTCATTCAGCAACTCAGCATGCTTCTAGAATTCTCTCTGAATAATTATTATAGGCTACACTTATTTTTGTTGTTGTTGTTGTTGAAGAAAATAAGAGCGTCAAAACTAGGAAATGCCCTAAATATGTCTTGATTCTATGATGACACCGCGAATGCATTACAGGTTCAGACCATCTGGAGCAACCTGGGCTTAAGCTCAGCAGTGATTTCAAACCAGCAATCTTCCAGTTACCAGCTTTAACCACCACACCATCCAGATGTGCTCGGTCTGAGCTGTGTTGCAGATTTGTTTTCAGAGCAAGAACCCATGTGGAACACAGCATTGTCCTGTCTGACCTCTACACACGCTGATTTCATGTGTTAAATTGCCTTGCCACTCTTCTGCTTGAGTGTGTTTGTGCTAATTAGAGACAGCGAGAGACAGTTTAGTATAATAATAATTACATGTAGGCCTACACTTATATAATACAGTAGAATATATACACATTATTGGCAATTATGTCTATTTTTAGTTTTAGCAACAAAAAGATTTTTAAAAACAAAGCCTTAGCAGAATTAACCGAAGCGCATCTCCACATGATTTGTTATCATAACATTTCTTTTTCAAGTCAACTTAATTTATGTGGTTCAGATAACATAATATTTTGAGTTTCTGTTGATTAAACCAATCTCCTTCATTGTATTAACTTTTTGATTTCAGTGAACTCAAAATTTTACTTTAAGTTAAACCAACAATGTTTTTAACAGTGGCGCTGCTGAATGAATCAGTGAATCGTTTGAGTGAATGATTCAAATGACTCATCCATAAAGAATGATAAAACCTGCAGAAAAATACCCATCACTAATGGACAAAGAATTTTAGAATCAAATCTAAATAATTATATTAATTTATTTAATAAATTGTAATAATTATAGAAATAAACTTTCTTTAATTTAATACAAAATGATTTCATTACTGGAGATTTTTTCATTTGAACTCTTTTCATAGTTTGATTAAAATAGGAGCTGTATATCGTCAAATAATTTAAGATTATGTTTACACGACACCGTTTTCAACTGAAAATGGAAATCTTTTTATGCGTTTTGGCTGTTTATTTACACAAAAATGGCATTTTGGGGGCCTGAAAACACAAGCTTTTGAAAACGATGCCTTTACCGTCTCCATGTAAACGACAAAAAGGAGAATTTGTGAAAACAATGACGTCGTGTGTATGCGTGTTCGCGGGGCGTTTCTTGAGAAAGCGACTTCTCCAACTATTCACCTGGCATTGACTTTTAAATCGTTTTCGCAGATTCGTGTGAACGTATGAATCGTTTTGAGTTTTTAGTACATTGTTGTCGTCTTAACATACCCTTAATAGAATAAAATATTTGCATTCTCACCAAGCAGGGAATTTTTTTGCTAATTATTATTGATTATAATTCATCATTATTAGAACACCATTGGAGACATGCTTTATTATATACACTATATTTCCAAAAGTATTGGGATGCCCCTCCAAATCACTGAGTTCAGGTGTTCAATCCCTTCATGGCCACAGGTGTATAAATCAAGCACTAGTGGCCTTCAGATGAGCTCAAGAACAGTGTGTAGAGAGCTTCATGGAATGGGTTTCCATGGCCGAGCAGCTCATCCAAGCCTTACATCACCAAGTGCAATGCAAAGCGTGGGATGCAGTGGAGTAAAGCACGCCGCCACTGGACTCTAGAGCAGTGGAGACGTGTTCTCTGGAGTGACCAATCACGCTTCTCTGTTTGGCAATACCATGGACGAGTCTGGGTTTGGCGGTTGCCAGGAGAACGGGACTTGCCTGACTGCATTGTGCCAAGTGTAAAGTTTGGTGGAGGGGGGATTATGGTGTGGGGTTGTTTTTCAGGGGTTGGGCTTGGCCCCTTAGTTCCAGTGAAAGGAACTCTTAATGCTTCAGCATACCAAGACATTTTGGACAATTTCATGCTCCCAACTTTGTGGGAACAGTTTGGGGACGGCCCCTTCCTGTCCCAACATGACTGCGCTCCAGTGCACAAAGCGTCGGTCCATAAAGACATGGATGAGCGAGTTTGGTGTGGAGGAACTTGACTGGCCTGCACAGAGTCCTGACCTCATCCCGATAGAACACCTTTGGGATGAATTAGAGCGGAGACTGTGAGCCAGGCCTTCTCATCCAACATCAGTGCCTGACCTCACAAATGAGCTTCTAGAAGAATGGTCAAACATTCCCATAAACCCCTAAACCTTGTGGAAAGCCTTCCCAGAAGAGTTGAAGCTGTTAGAGCTGCAAAGTTTGGGCCGACTCCATATTAAACCCTACGGATTACAAATGGGATGGCATTAAAGTTCATGTGCATGGAAAGGCAGGCGTCCCAAAACTTTTGGCAATTTTAAGCATATCCATGACTTGGATCCATAGTACCATGATAACTCGTGTTCAGTTCATTATATTGATTATAAAAGATTTAATATCAGACTAGGTGCTGAGCTCGATTAACAGAACATGCATGTTTTGATGAGAATCACAGCCAAAACGCTGCCCAGCAAATTGGTGGAAATGTTTGGAGCATCTGGGATCATCTGAAGTGGAGGAACGTTTGGAGCTCTTGATTGCTGATTAGGGAGCGGGAGAGAGAGATCAGAGAGTGTGTGCCGCGGCCATGTGTCACACACTGCTGTAATTAGCAGCTGTGTCACTGAGCTCAGGTGCTGCGGAAAGGTGCCAGAACCCTCTCAACCGCACCGGCCAGAGGTCCAGCTATGCGGTTTCAGAGAGACAGCAAATAATGAGCTCCAGGGCCCATCATTTACAAATCTGTTTGAATTGGACTATAGGCAGCCGCGGCTCGACTGTATGGGCAGGGGAGGCAGAGCCCCACCAAAATATTCATCCAAACATAGACCTCTATATTCACTGAATTCATAATAAATTATAAATATGTTCCGCTTTCTGCAACAAATATTTTTCAGATTTTCAAGACTATTTTAAGTCGTGAAGTGAGCAGGATATATTAAAATGTAGCGCATGTATTCATGTGTATTCAGCGGCTGGCATGTATATGATACTAAGCGGGGCAGCCGGTCTCGGAGCTCTCCTCAGCTCTACAGCGCCCCACAAATTTCCAATGTAAATTGGAACACAATGTAAATTTGTGGTGAAAAAAGGAACTGCAGAGCGCTCTCATAGAGCACTATTGGGTGCTTATTGTCATGTGACATTACCTCGTGTAAACCTCACTCCAGACCAAGACGATATCAGTCTGCTTCAGCTATGTGCCTACATCAGATCAGTAACTAATCGGCACGTCTGTTCTTCCTATGTGGAGTAACATATCAAATTAGTATAAATCCTTTATTTTAAACATGCTCATGTGAATAGCCTTTATATACAGTAGTTATGTTGTGTTTGTTTTATGTTTGGTCTGAGAATAGACATGACTTGCTTTCCTCATTGGAATTCCAACACGAAAGAAAATAACTTTGTAGGCCAAAACGCAGAAGTGAGTTAGCATTTTAGCACTTCCGGTTCCACAGTCTATGGGTTTTTTGAATGGGGTTTTGGTTAAATGGCTGAAATAAGGTAGTTCCAGTGAAAGGAACTCTTAATGCTTCAGCATACCAAGACATTTTAGACAATTTCATGCTCCCAACTTTGTGGGAACAGTTTGGGGACGGCCCCTTCCTGTCCCAACATGACTGTGCTCCAGTGCACAAAGCGTCGGTCCATAAAGACATGGATGAGCGAGTTTGGTGTGGAGGAACTTCACTGGCCCGCACAGAGTCCTGACCTCATCCCGATAGAACACCTTTGGGATGAATTAGAGCGGAGACTGCGAGCCAGGCCTTCTTGTCCAACATCAGTGCCTGTCCTCACAAATGTGCTTCTAGAAGAATGGTCAAAAATTCCCATAAACACACTCCTAAACCTTGTGGAAAGCCTTCCCAGAAGAGTTGAAGCTGTTACAGCTGCAAAGGGTGGGCCGACTCCACATTAAACCCTACGGATTAAGAATGGGATGGCATTAAAGCTCATGTGCATGTAAAGGCAGGCATCCCAAAACTTTTGGCAATATAGTGTAACTGTAGCTTGTTTACAAGTGAAAGTTGAGACATTATTTAGGGCATATTGCCTTTTGACAAGGCTTCCCTACAGCAGTTTTGTAAGACGTTTTTCATTCTGTCTCCAAAAGTATAGCTAGGTCACAAACACACACATTCATGTCTGTCTATAATACATCAGGATGTTTTTAGCAGGCTTAGGCATGTAGGGCCACTGACTCTTATCGATCGAGCAAAGATATTTGGGTATTTCATGTTTCGATTCGGGCTGAGATAACAGGAAGTTCAGAGTATTGCCGTAGGACATTAAAGAAACCTTTCCACCCCCAGACTGGCTCATGGCCCTTTTGGAGGTTATGGCAGTCATTGATTTAATAAAAACAAGGAGATGCTGTTCTCTGGAGGAACACTTGAAGCTTTTAAGCAGCAGAGAATCGGATTCTGCATTTTTTAGCCTGAAAGTTAATCGATACATGCATTTAGATTCATCACTCAAGAGTCCAGAACTAACAGCAGACATTTGGGTCAAACAGAGAGAAAGTTTTTATTAGGGCTGCAGTAGATGAAGATTCAAAGTCCTCTGTCTTAGTGTTTTTTATGTATATTCATGTTCCATTTGATATTTATACAGTTTTTCTAGTTAAATGCATATGGGACACTATTAACTACCTTACATTATCAACAAGAAACAAGTATGATACATTATTTATTAAAACAAGACAAAATCACTTCAAATAAAAAATTTGTATACACTTTTTTTTTTTACATTGCTTCAAAATAATTACAATAATACAGTAACAAGATTACAAGACGACAGTAACAATGACATTTACTGCGATTGTTCTTCAAGACATTCAAAACATTGTACTATGAACAAAACATTAATCAACTCACACATCAGTTATGGTAAACAGAAGCTCAAGCATGTTCGCTTGACGTACGAGAACCAGTGAGGTCCATTCTGATGTTACGCAGCACGTTTGAGCTTCCTCAAGAACCAATGAGGTTCATTCTCATGTTACGCAGCACGTTTGAGCTTCCTCAAGAACCAGTGAGGTCCATTCTGATGTTACGCAGCACGTTTGAGCATCCTCAAGAACCAATGAGGTTCATTCTCGTGTTCACGCAGCACGCGTTGAGCTTCCTCAAGAACCAATGAGGTTCACTCGTGTTCGCGCAGCACGTTTGAGCTTCAGCGAGAACCAATGAGGTTCACTCTCGTGTTACGCAGCACGTTTGAGCTTCCTCAAGAACCAATGAGGTTCATTCTCATGTTACGCAGCACGTTTGAGCTTCCTCAAGAACCAGTGAGGTCCATTCTGATGTTACGCAGCACGTTTGAGCATCCTCAAGAACCAATGAGGTTCATTCTCGTGTTACGCAGCACGTTTGAGCTTCCTCAAGAACCAATGAGGTTCACTCTCGTGTTACGCAGCACGTTTGAGCTTCAGCGAGAACCAATGAGGTTCACTCTCGTGTTACGCAGCACGTTTGAGCTTCAGCGAGAACCAATGAGGTTCACTCTCGTGTTACGCGTTGCGTTTGAGCTTCAGCGAGAACCAATGAGGTTCACTCTCGTGTTACGCAGCACATTTGAGCTTCAGCGAGAACCAATGAGGTTCATTCTCGTGTTACGCAGCACATTTGAGCTTCAGCAAGAACCAATGAGGTTCATTCTCGTGTTACGCAGCACATTTGAGCTTCAGCAAGAACCAATGAGGTTCACTCTCGTGTTCGCAGCACGTTTGAGCTTCCTCAAGAACCAATGAGGTTCACTCTCGTGTTCGCGCAGCACGCTTGAGCTTCCTCAAGAACCAATGAGGTTCACTCTCGTGTTACGCAGCACGTTTGAGCTTCAGCGAGAACCAATGAGGTTCATTCTCGTGTTACGCAGCACGTTTGAGCTTCCTCAAGAACCAATGAGGTTCACTCTCGTGTTACGCAGCACGTTTGAGCTTCCTCAAGAACCAATGAGGTTCATTCTCGTGTTACGCAGCACGTTTGAGCTTCCTCAAGAACCAATGAGGTTCATTCTCGTGTTACGCAGCACGTTTGAGCTTCAGCGAGAACCAATGAGGTTCATTCTCGTGTTACGCAGCACGTTTGAGCTTCAGCGAGGACCAATGAGGTTCATTCTCGTGTTACGCAGCACGTTTGAGCTTCAGCGAGAACCAATGAGGTTCATTCTCGTGTTACGCAGCACGTTTGAGCTTCAGCGAGAACCAATGAGGTTCATTCTCGTGTTACGCAGCACGTTTGAGCTTCAGCGAGAACCAATGAGGTTCATTCTCGTGTTACGCAGCACGTTTGAGCTTCAGCGAGAACCAATGAGGTTCATTCTCGTGTTACGCAGCACGTTTGAGCTTCAGCGAGAACCAATGAGGTTCATTCTCGTGTTACGCGCAGCACGTTTGAGCTTCAGCGAGAACCAATGAGGTTCATTCTCGTGTTACGCAGAGTTTGAGCTTCAGCGAGAACCAATGAGGTTCATTCTCGTGTTACGCAGCACGTTTGAGCTTCAGCGAGAACCAATGAGGTTCACTCTCGTGTTACGCAGCACGTTTGAGCTTCAGCGAGAACCAATGAGGTTCACTCTCGTGTTACGCAGCACGTTTGAGCTTCAGCGAGAACCAATGAGGTTCATTCTCGTGTTACGCAGCACGTTTGAGCTTCAGCAAGAACCAATGAGGTTCATTCTCGTGTTACGCAGCACGTTTGAGCATCCTCAAGAACCAATGAGGTTCATTCTCGTGTTACGCAGCACGTTTGAGCTTCAGCGAGAACCAATGAGGTTCATTCTCGTGTTACGCAGCACGTTTGAGCTTCAGCGAGAACCAATGAGGTTCATTCTCGTGTTACGCAGCACGTTTGAGCTTCAGCGAGAACCAATGAGGTTCATTCTCATGTTACGCAGCACGTTTGAGCTTCAGCGAGAACCAATGAGGTTCATTCTCGTGTTACGCAGCACGTTTGAGCTTCAGCAAGAACCAATGAGGTTCATTCTCGTGTTACGCAGGACGTTTGAGCTTCCTCAAGAACCAATGAGGTTCATTCTCGTGTTACGCAGGACGTTTGAGCTTCCTCAAGAACCAATGAGGTTCATTCTCGTGTTACGCAGCACGTTTGAGCTTCAGCGAGAACCAATGAGGTTCATTCTCGTGTTACGCAGCACGTTTGAGCTTCTTCAAGAACCAATGAGGTTCATTCTCGTGTTACGCAGCACGTTTGAGCTTCCTCAAGAACCAATGAGGTTCATTCTCGTGTTACGCAGCACGTTTGAGCTTCAGCAAGGACCAATGAGGTTCATTCTCGTGTTACGCAGCACGTTTGAGCTTCAGCAAGGACCAATGAGGTTCATTCTCGTGTTACGCAGCACGTTTGAGCTTCAGCGAGAACCAATGAGGTTCATTCTCGTGTTACGCAGCACGTTTGAGCTTCAGCAAGAACTAATGAGGTTCATTCTTGCACGTTTAAGCTTCTACAAAGACCGATGAGATTTGTTTTAGAGTGTCAAAGTGTCAGTTGCGTTGCTGTCTATGGAAGGAAAGCTCTCAGATTTCATCAAAAAGATCGAAAGTCTTATGGGTTTGGAACGACATGAGGGTGAGTAATTATTGACAGAATTCTCATTTTTGGGTGTCCTAACCCTTTAAGAAATGTACATTTCTGAATGTTCTCTAAAAACATTTTATTGGCTATGTGAACTTTAAAGGAACATGAACATTCCATTTGATAATTTACAACAACATTTACAGGATCGATACTTTTGAAAGTTCTAAAAACATTATGAAAACAATTATGTATAAATAATGTTTTTGTGCTAACATTTTGAGAACATTAAAAACTTTGAATGAACATTCTATTAACGATACTGTAAGACCGTTTGTTCAGAACCTTGTCGGAGAACGCTACCTGTTAGCTTGGATATTGCTTGCTTTCCAGGTATATAATATTCAATAATATACATAAATCACTTATTGCTCTAAAGTAACATTGTAACAGTGACACCAACTCATAAAGTACATCATTTATTGTCATATTATAGTATTTTATTTATTTTGTACTGTTTATTATTTAATTTTTTTTTCTCCTCTGAAAAATACCATGGGCTGCATATGATGAATTAGTTTGAGGCCACAAAATATAGCATATCATTTCATATTCTAGTTGTCCAGAAGTCTGAATTATATAGTCCGTTTCCTATTTAAAGTGTCTTGCAGATGGTTGGTGTAAATCTGGACACTAATCATGCCACTCTGCGATCAGATTTAAAGTGTCAGTATTTATTGATTAACATTCACGATGACATTTTATTTAGAGCGTGTTGACTAACAGCATTTACAGTGTTGAAGGAATGAATTTGATTGGACCGTGACCACTGACCGTAAAGAGCTCTCTGGACAGATGCTCGATGTGTGTGTGTCCATTGAGATCATTCTGGTCACGGCTGATGCTGCAGTCTTGCATGATCTGCTTGTAAATCACATGGACACTGAAAGATTAAACATGATGGTGTGTGCGTGTGTGTGCCACTGCAATAAATGTCAAAGTGTGAGTCAGATCCGATGCTGTTTTAGGCTAATGGTAAAGGACGTGGCGGCTGATGGAATGGTTGCAGGTTTATTTCCAGGTGTGGATGACCCTGATCTGTTCCAGGAGTCTGGGATTGAATAGTTTAAGCATTGATTGCTCTTGCACACAACAGTAAATGTAAGAGTGAGAGTAATATGGGAGCCACTGCAAAGGTTGTATGTTCAATTCCAGAATGTAGTGACCTGGAAACTGAATTTAGACACTAAAGGAGCAATTCACTTAGAATGAATTGCCCCTGCTGATAGCGTTGCTTATTTGCACGCGCTGTCTGGGATGTCTTAGCATGCGATTCACTAAAGGAATTATGCAAATCAAAAAAACTGTTGAACTCCGTTTACACACCGCAATTCCTCAGCTTTCAGGTCACACCTCAGCGAAGAACTTGAACGTTCCTTTAAATTAGGGATGGATCGATGTTGCTTTCTCACGGGGTTCAATATATGATTTTAAACCTATTTTTTATGTTTAAATATCTGATAACTTATATGCTTAACAATAATTAATGAAATATGCAAAAGTTATTAAAAGTAATTATGCAAACAATAATTGTAAACAATTAAATATAAATTAAATGCAAGTGTGTTTGTATAAACACACGCACACACACACACACACACACACGTCTATTTGAATATTAAAATATAATTTATTTCTGTGATGTCAAAGCTGAATTTTCAGAGTCACATGATCCTTCAGAAATCATTCTAATATGATGATTTGATGCTCAAGACACATTTATGATTATTATTAATGATTATGAACAGTTGTGATGCTTCTTATTTTTTTGGAAACTGCTTTTTTCAGGATTTCTGGTAGCATACAGTCCTGTTCCTCATGTACATACGCTGTACTTATGACAGTAATTACAATAACTGGGCAATAACTAGGTACTAACCCTGAACCTACTCCTAAAACTATAACCTTAACCCCTGTGGTTACCATATGTTACCCATTATTTTCCATATACACTAAACAAAATTATAAATGCAACACTTTTGTTTTTGCCCTCATTTTTCATGAGCTGAACTCAAAGATCTAAGACTTTTTCTAAGTACACAAAAGGCCCGTTTCTCTCAAATATTGTTCACAAATCTGTCCCAATCCGTGTTAGTGAGCACTTCTCCTTTGCCGAGATAATCCATCCACCTCACAGGTGTGGCGTATCAAGATGCTGATTAGACAGCATGATTATTGCACAGGTGTGCCTTAGGCTGGACACAATAAAAGGCCACTCTAAAATGTGCAGTTTTACTGTATTTCCGGGCTAGGGGTGTCCTTGCACGGCCCCATGTTGCAAGCTTCTGTACACAATTCCTGGAAGCTGAAAACATCCCAGATCTTGCATGGCTAGCATACTCACCGGACATGTCACCCATTGAGCATGTTTGGGATGCTCTGGATCGGCGTATGTGACAACGTGTTCCAGTTCCTGCCAATTCAGGCCACAATCAACAACCGGATCAACTCTATACGAAGGAGATGTGTTGTTCTGCGTGGGGCAAATGGTGGTCACACCAGATATTGACTTTTTTTTTTGGACCCCCAATACAGTAAAACTGCACATTTTAGAGGCCTTTCATTGTGTCCAGCCTAAGGCACACCTGTGCAAGAATCACGCTGTCTAATCAGCATCTTGATACGCCACACCTGTGAGGTGGATGGATTATCTCGGCAAAGGAGAAGTGCTCACTAACACAGATTCAGACAGATTTGTGAACTATATTTGAGAGAAACAGGCCTTTTGTGTACATAGAAAAAGTCTTAGATCTTTGAGTTTAACTCATGAAAAATGGGGGCAAAAACAAAAGTGTTGCGTTTATAATTTTGTTCAGTATAAGTACACTGTAAGTATACATAGTGTAAAATGAAGTGCAACCGGATTCTTTAATGGCTCAAAAGAACAGCATTTATTTAAAATAGACAAGTTTTGTAACATTATAAATGGCTTTACTGTCATCAATTTAATGGTCCTTTTTAAATATAAATTTCTTTTTCAAAAAAAAAAAAAAAAAAAAAAAAACGTACCGACTACTTGCACAAAGAACTAGTTCTTTTTAAAACTAAAAGGACTAAAAAGCCTTTTTAGAACCTCTATTTTTAACAGTAAAGGTGATGTGATAATATGCAGAGTTTCTTGCTGTCGTTTTTCTCTTTCTGTGACAGCGGTAATGAAGAACTCTCTGAAGCCTGGGGATTTATACTGTATATCATTCTTCAGTGAAAGTAGTTGACAACTCTTTTATAGATGGAGACCTGAACTGAAACTTTCTTCTATCATCACGTACACTGTAAAATAGGGAATTACGTTGGTAAGAAATGCAAATTACCTTGGAAACCACATAAACCACACATTTGGACGTGCAGTATTCCCCTGAATGTTGTCCCAACCAGCTGAACAGAGTCTGCAGCAAGTCATTTCATATAGCAGAATATCACTGCTTTGTTAAAGTCACCCTGTGGTGAAAATCAGTTTTCAGTGGTGTTTTTAATATGCTTTCAGACAAACCATGTGCAAATTCATCGTTCAGCACCATTGCTGAGTATTTTCTCCTTAAAACTGCAGTGAACCAGTCTCAAAAACATGGTTTGAAATCACTCGTTTCCTACCGTCACAGACATGGCCGGGGCTTTTCTCCACTGACTTTCTATGATGTTCAAAGCGTTTCTAAGGATGCTGATTTTCAGAAGGCAGCTGTCCGACTCTGAGATGAAGAACGGGAACACGGTTTGTGTAACATCAGCAACACATTATTATCTGTTTGATAATGTAGTCAAGCCAAAGGCTAATCATATCAATTACCATTATGTGTCCGATGTTGTAGAGAGCGATACATAAAACACATTACCACTCTGATACATTGACCCTGCATAATTCACTCTTCCTCTTCTGAATCAGTTTTTGATTTAAACATATATGGCTGAACGAAACCATTATCTCCAGTTGCCTTGTGTAGCGTTTACTACAGTTGACCGTGTGGATCAGGTCCAAGCTTGTGCGAGTGAGTGGAGGCGGGGACTAATTTGCATATTCATGAATGTACGTATACTAAATGAAGCAAAGGTGTAGAGTTACATTCAAGCTATTTCACAGGAAAAAACATTTAAATATGTCATTTTGATTATCAAAGAGGATATTTAAGGGATACAATTATTGGCGTGTTGACGTAATTTCCCCTGAAACAGGAAGATGGGACATATCGAACAGCTCCTCCCCTTTTTTAAAACAGCCAATAGCGTTTTGTTTATATTACAGCTTGAGCAATTGCAGTTTCCTCCTAATGTCGTACCATTTCTCATCATAATCTCCTCCATACACAGCATTCTGTGCAGAATTCAAATGGGTCCGATATGTTTTGTGTTCTGCGCTGGCTCGCGCATGTGATCCGCTCTGTGCTATCGTGTCTCTGCACCGGAGCAGATTACGTTAGAAAACTAACGTGAAACCACACTTCATTCGCCTCAAATGAAAGCATATTTACACTGTCTGAATCGTTCCCTATCCCCTATATTGTGCACTATGTTCCACTCACCAAGTAGAAAATAGAAAATGTGTGAACAAGTGACCGATTTCAGCCGCAGCTTCAGTGTCTTTTTAGGGGGCGGGACTCTTCAGATTCTAGAGAGCGTTTGATTGGACAGAAAATCTGATGAGAAGCTGAAGTGCAGAGTGATGTCATCAAAATCATTGATCCATATTGGCGGAAGTGAGAGACTTTTTAATGCTTATTTCTAAATGCATTGTTTTGGAGCGCAGTAGCTTATAGATAAAAGTAGGGCTAACATATTCATGCTAAAAGCCAAAAAACTTAATTGCTGCATTGATTTCATACATGTCCTCAACAGAGGACACCGGGACTTAAAGCATGATCCACATTGCATTGAATGAGCAAACCCATGTGTGGCCATTTTACCCACATATTGCATATCATGGTATATCAATTTATTCCGTTATAACTTTCATAACATATTTGAGAATCATCTTTAAACAAAGTTTACATTTAAAATCCTGAAAACTGATTGGTGAATAAAATAAAAATAAAAATCCTATTGTTTTTGCCTATACATGCCATTTTATTTTTTACACAACCGAATCCACTCACGAGGACATAGCAAAATAAATGAATAAAATATCATTTTTCAAAAACATTTTTTCCATTTGTTTCTTATGCTCTTAACAATGTAATGAAAACAAAATACTAAATGCAAAAGACTTTGTTTTCCTGGGTCTTAGGAGGTTAAGGATTTAAGAGCTCCCAGCATGCACTGCCATGCAAATTATGCAGTCAGTTTTATAGGATTATTTTCTATTCATTATTAACATATTTATTTGCTACTTGTTTTTGTTGTCAGACTGACATAATGTTTGCTTTGTGAGCTATTCTATTCTATAATGGCTTATATTGCAGAGTTCACTTTATAAGAGTCATATATAAAACCGTGCATAAGAAGGAAATGATGACAAATTAGCATTTTCTTGATAAGGAAATGTTCAGTTCAGCACAATTATTAAGAGACTAATTAGACACACATACACACGTTTGTTTTTATATCAAAGACGGAATGTTGATGTCTATTGTTTATATATAACAATTGTAATTACTAGCCGTTTTGCCTATTTTTTATGTAATATAATACACAATTTAATGGTTTTATGAAGCTGTTTTGTTTGTAGCCTCTACCAGGTAGGTTTGTGAAAGCATTTGGTTCCCTCAAACCTGACACGCACGCACATACAGAGGTCTTTCTTTTTAAACAGTACACACACACCAGTGTGATATATGAGGAACAGAGCTATCATTCTGGCAGGCTACGCACCCACAATTTAATTGGAAAACATGGCTCATCATTTAAACGAGACATTCGTATGGTTTCGTCCGAATGACAATAAATCACCATAAATGTCCCATTTTCAGCTCTATCCATTTTTAAAATGTGTCACGTCTGCACAGGTCTCGGCGGTCTCGGCCCCTCCAGCGATATGAAGATCCCATCACACGAAATCCATTAACCCTGCACATGCTCAGCTTTGAGCCTGACAGAGGTATAGCAGGAGCGATTGAGAGAGCAGAGCCGGTGTAAAGAACAGCTGGTACTCAAATTATTCAAAAATTCATATTTAGAAATTTAAAGAGCTCCTATTATGCTTTTTCTGGTTATTACCTTACATGTAGTGTGTAATAAAGCATTTGTGAATGTAAAAGGTCTGAAAAGTTTCAAAGATCAAAATGCAAGAGAAATGGCGATGTTGTCTTCTAAAAGAAAGAACTGATTCTGAACTGCCTGAAACAAGTCGTTCCAGTCTTACTTCCTACGCAAGCCAATGTAGGTTTGTAAAAAATTTGCATAATGCCAGCCTATGGTCTTCATTGGCTGCGTCTTCTTTGACCTTCAAACACTGTATTTACACTGTATTTATAAGGCTTTGGTTCTGGTTGTCGGTATGACTTTGCTACATTTCCAAAGGACTTGTAATCGAATTGATACGATAAAACCGTTATCATCGTTACGGTTCGTATCACTGTGTATCAAGTGCTGAGGAAGATCTGGAGCTTAAGTTCAGATATGGTAATTTTTTTTTTGTTTGGTTTTTTCGACACGCTGTAAGCGTTAGACCAATCACAACAGACTGGGCCATCTGACCAATCACAACAGACTGGGCCATCTGACCAATCAGAGCAGAGTAGACCAATCACAACAGACTGGGCCATCTGACCAATCACAACAGACTGGGCCATCTGACCAATCACAACAGACTGGGCCATCTGATCAATCCGAGCAGAGTAGACCAATCACAGCAGACTGGGCCATCTGACCAATCGGAGCAGAGTAGACCAATCACAACAGACTGGGCCATCTGACCAATCGGAGCAGAGTAGACCAATCACAACAGACTGGGCCATCTGACCAATCGGAGCAGAGTAGACCAATCACAACAGACCCAATCACAACAGACTGGGCCATCTGACCAATCAGAGCAGAGTAGACCAATCACAACAGACTGGGCCATCTGACCAATCACAACAGACTGGGCCATCTGACCAATCACAACAGACTGGGCCATCTGATCAATCAGAGCAGAGTAGACCAATCACAACAGACTGGGCCATCTGACCAATCGGACAGAGTAGACCAATCACAACAGACTGGGCCATCTGACCAATCAGAGCAGAGTAGACCAATCACAACAGACTGGGCCATCTGACCAATCGGAGCAGAGTAGACCAATCACAACAGACTGGGCCATCTGACCAATCAGAGCAGAGTAGACCAATCACAACAGACTGGGCCATCTGACCAATCACAACAGACCGGGCCATCTGACCAATCACAACAGACTGGGCCATCTGACCAATCAGAGCAGAGTAGACCAATCACAACAGACTGGGCCATCTGACCAATCGGCAGCAATCACAACAGACTGGGCCATCTGACCACAACAGACTGGGCCATCTGACCAATCAGAGCAGAGTAGGCTCTCAGAAAGGTGGGTTTAGAAAAAAACAAATCCTTAATTGAACCATTTCAGACAAGCGGTGATGCTGCAATGTATATTATGAGAAAATGAGAACGTGTTTTTTTTTTCTTTGGATGCATGTAACCTATAGGAGACCTTCAAATTATTGATTATTATTTTTGTAAAAGTATATTTATCATTTTAATTATAATTCGAATCATGAGGTTCATAAAGCTTCCCACTCTCTTACAGGTGTAAAAAACAGGATAAAGGTGCTCTTCCTGTCAGGGCTGAACCCAGATTATTTTTGCTATGTGTTTGACGTGTAAAATCAACGAGGAAATTGAATCTTATTCCCCTGTGTTGTATTTTTAGCTCTGCCGCATTGTTCCCTAATTATCTCTGCTTTAGTATTTGGATCTGATGAAAGCCTAAAGCAAAAATAAAATAATCAGTAGTGTGTTTACTACAGAAGAGAAGATAAAAAAACCCTCAAAATAATATTAACACACACTGTGTGATAAATAATATTCAGCCGAAAATGTGAACAACAGGCTGCTCTGATTATTGATAGTGATGTCCAAAAATCTCAAAAATCTGGCCATTTTTCTATATATCGTGTATGAAGTATATTTCATATTACACACACACACACACACACACACACACACACACACACACACACACACATTGCAATTATATTATCATCATAACAATTTGAGTGAAAAGTTGAAATGAAAAAAGTACATGACATTCAGAAGTCTATTTTATTATTTTGTATATTTTTAGGTTTTTTAATCACAGTAGCAGCTGCATGAAGCTGACATTTCTTTCTTTTAAAAATCCAATCTGTTTATTTCCAGGTTTAAATTAGATTTTAAGTTTGTCTCTCTGACTTTTGTTCCCCGCTCTATATAAATACATAAAATGCAATGGTTAATTTGATGAAATAAGAAATCACTCATGTTTACATATAGATATAAATATGCATTACATCAGCTAAGAAATTTAAGAGATGACAGAACATATTTTATAAAATAAATGTCTGTATATGCATTAGTTTGATGTTGATCCAATAAAAATGAAGGTTTTGTACAAACTTGAGAGCACGAACATCATGCATATATGCATATGAAAGTTGTTTGCGTCTGATTTTTCAAACTATACTTTGACATGTTTGACACATGTACTTGTTTCTTCCTCCTGAGACTGAGGTATTGAGCACATTAGCTTCTGCAACCACTCTGAATGCGTTGCGCTTTAAACACCGCTTGTTGCTATGACTACAGGCTGCCTTCCAGCTTTTCAGACGTGCACCTTTCAACCTATTGAAACCCACCGTATCACATCAGAGATAAACTTTGTATCATAGCTGAACTGATCGGCTTCTTTTAGGCCATGTGTTCTCTGGCTATAATCTCCAGAGAGTTGCATTTCTATCCCACAGCTCAGGACTGCTGCCCTCTACAGGCCAAAACACACTCACCGGGTCTGCAATGCTGCCACAGCTGCGGTTCAAAAGCAGCCCGCTGCCCAGAGAGAGCATCTGAGGACATCCCGAGGAACAGCTGAGCACAGGTCTCCTAATAAAAGAATAACTAGAACAACACAAGCCTTAAATAAAGCAGCTGAAGTTTACAGAAGTCTCTCATGTGTGTGTTTCTGCTGAGGCACAATGAATGACCAACTGGCCCTAAAGTTGGCTGAATGGTTAAAGGTAAATTTGATTACCACAAAAATGGCTTCAACTCATCCCTCATTTTCTTAAAAAAATATATCACGGTTAAGATGAGGCACTTACAATGTAGCATCATAGCGAAAATGCTTCTATTTTGCCTTTTTCTTCTTTAATACACACACACGCACGTACATGTTTGGGTGGGATATATTAGGCAGCAAGTGAACATTCTGTCCTCAAAGTTGATGTGTTAGAAGCAGGAAAAATGGGCAAGCGTAAGGATTTGAGCGAGTTTGACAAGGGCCAAATTGTGATGGCTAGACGACTGGGTCAGAGCATCTCCAGAACTGCAGCTCTTGTGGGGTGTTCCCGGTCTGCAGTGGTCAGGATCTATCAAAAGTGCTCCAAGGAAGGAACAGTGGTGAACCGGAGACAGGGTCATGGGCAACGACGAGTTTGAGGTGTTGACTTGGCCTCCAAATTCCCCAGATCTCAATCCAATCGAGCATCTGTGGGATGTGCTGAACAAACAAGTCCGATCCATGGAGGCCCCACCTCACAACTTACAGGACTTAAAGGATCTGCTGCTAACATTATGTTATGCTATATATATATATATATGTATAATAGTATAAAGTACATGACATTTAAAAGTGTCTTGTTATTTAAAATGTAAGTAATTTACCCCTTATTTTATTTAAATAGAAGAAGCAAACATACTGAAACAGTATTTAATGTTTAGTCACTTGCTTCCATTCCCTTCCATTGTAGCTGTGCCTTCCTGGAACCCACATTTCTGCTTTTTTAAAGATAAGGAGGGACAAGTGTATTTTTTTTTTTTTGTTTTTTTTTTTTTGCATTATGCCACAAATACAATCAATTTAACTTAAACCCATAATATTCTTTTTAAAGACCTGAGCTAGAAAAGGTTGTAGGTTGAAACGCCTCAAGGGACAATGAACTTCATCAATTTGTGGCCAATCACTATTGCGGTGTTTCTCAAGACAATAAACCCCGGGGTATTTGTACGATAAGTTGGTTTGGAGACGCAAATGTCCACTAATGGAGTAATAACTAAGCCAAACATATCCTCCAGCATCAATGCTCCCCATGACACTTTTTTTTGCTAGCGCCTGCATGTCACAGCAGTGCTCTGTCTGAGTGAACAAATACTCATTTAATCTAATGAGCATCTGAAGAACAGTCTGAAACACACCCCAGAGAGCAGAAAACACATCTGAGCACAAGTATTACTCATATGCTGGGAGAGACTAAAGCATTTTAAAAGTACAGGACAATCTACATTTGAATCAGGCTAACAGATTAAAGCAGAGCAGTTATTGATGCTTGGCTTCTGAAGCCCAAACACACTTTGCAAATACTCACAAATCCACCTCCGTGGAGGGATTCTAGACAGAAGATGGAATTGAACAGCAGGGTTGTGTAAAATTCAGAATTGAATTCCCGGCTCTCAATGCTCAAGTGTGACTGTGGTTTGAATAAGCCACGCCCCACAGGAAGTTGAATTAGAATATGAATGAAAGGAAGAGGAACTTATGGAATTTCATTTCAAAGTAATTCAGCAGTCACACATCAGAGGAATTTCATTAGCCCAATGAAAGTTTTATGACAAATCATAAATCATATGTAGAAAATATTTTTTCTAACAATTTTTTTAAAGCAAAAGTGCTGTTCAAACAATTAACATGGAAATCAAAATGTTGCCATTTTGCCAAATTTTTACAAAATAAATACTGATATCCAGACAATATAATTAATTGATATGATTAGTGCGGACAAGCGATTAAGCATGATTAATCGCATCCAAAATAAAAGTGTACACACACATGCATGCATATATTTAAGCAAAATGTGTTATATAAAATATTTATCTATAATATATATGATATAAATATACAGTATACACATGCAAATATTTCTCAAATATAGACATGCATGTGTGTGTATTTATATATACATAATAATTATACACAGTACACTCATATATTATGTAAACAAATTGTTTGACAGCACTAAATATAACATAACATAATATAACATAACATAACATAACATAACATAACATAACATATAACATAATATAATATAATATAACATAACATAACATAAAATAAAATATAATATAATATAACATAATATAATATAACATAACATAACATAACATAACAACATATAACATAACATAATATAACATAACATAACATAACATAAAACATAACATAATATAACATAACATAATATAACATAACATAACATAACATAACAACATATAACATATAACATAATAAAACAACATATAACATAACATAACATAAAACATAAAATAATATAACATAACATAACATAAACAATTTTTATGATAGATGCGATTAATCATGATTAAACGATTTGACCGCACTAAATACAATTTTACACACACTCACCTAAAGGATTATTAGGAACACATACTAATACTGTGTTTGACTCCCTTTCGCCTTCAGAACTGCCTTAATTCTACGTGGCATTGATTCAACAAGGTGCTGAAAGCATTCTTTAGAAATGTTGGCCCATATTGATAGGATAGCATCTTGCAGTTGATGGAGATTTGTGGGATGCACATCCAGGGCACGAAGCTCCCGTTCCACCACATCCCAAAGATGCTCTATTGGGTTGAGATCTGGTGACTGTGGGGGCCATTTTAGTACAGTGAACTCATTGTCATGTTCAACAAACCAATTTGAAATGATTCGAGCTTTGTGACATGGTGCATTATCCTGCTGGAAGTAGCCATCAGAGAATGGGTACATGGTGGTCATAAAGGGATGGACATGGTCAGAAACAATGCTCAGGTAGGCCGTGGCATTTAAACGATACCCAATTGGCACTAAGGGGCCTAAAGTGTGCCAAGAAAACATCCCCCACACCATTACACCACCACCACCAGCCTGCACAGTGGTAACAAGGCATGATGGATCCATGTTCTCATTCTGTTTACGCCAAATTCTGACTCTACCGTCTGAATGTCTCAACAGATATCGAGACTCATCAGACAAGGCAACATTTTTCCAGTCTTCAACTGTCCAATTTTGGTGAGCTCGTGCAAATTGTAGCCTCTTTTTCCTATTTGTAGTGGAGATGAGTGGTACCCGGTGGGGTCTTCTGCTGTTGTAGCCCATCCGCCTCAAGGTTGTGCGTGTTGTGGCTTCACAAATGCTTTGCTGCATACCTCGGTTGTAACGAGTGTGTAAGGGTGGATCCTCTACAGCGGTTCTGACTGCAGGGTTGCCGAATGACTAAAGAAACGTTATCAGCAAGATGACAGAAAACTGTACATTTCTCGTCTTTACCACCCACTGCAGCTTATACCAACGACGGAAATAAGCGCAGTTACAATAGCTAAACATGTGGGAGAGCGTTGCTATAATGTGACTATATTGTATTGCAATAGGTAACACTTCAAAGTCAATACCAAATCAAAACTAGTTAGCACATCATTTGTAATTGAAAGAATTTAATGACAAAATCTAGTTATGGTTACACTTAAAATAGTTACAAAATAAATGAGATGATGAAAACTTATACCATTAATCGTACCCAGCATGAATGTTACCTGAGAGAGAGAGAGAGAGAGAGAGAGAGAGAAGGGAGAGAGAGACAAAGAAGAGAAGAGAGCAAAGAAGAGAAGAGCCAAAGAGAAGGCCCCAAGAAGAGAGCGCCAGAGAAAAAAGAGACAGAGCAACAGTTACAATCTTCTTTTATCTATTCCTTGACCATGTGACTTAAACCCTAACGTGAGCCATTCAAACTGACCAATCAGACCAAACTTCCCCCACGGTGTTACAGGTGTGACACACATTTGGCCTACAGGCCTTCAGCATTTCTTTGTCTTTAGGAATTCCAAATGGCCCTCCTGGAGAGAGATGGGGGTTGAAAACAGTAAAGCAAATGTCTTTGTTCATTTTACAAAATCAAATATCTTTGATTATTTTCAATTCTTTCAAGTGGTTATTTCAGTCAAAGTTGCTCTTCTATCAGCTTGAATCAGTCGGCCCATTCTCCTCTGACCTCTAGCATCAACAAGGCATTTTCGCCCACAGGACTGCCGCATACTGGATGTTTTTCCCTTTTCACACCATTCTTTGTAAACCCTAGAAATGGTTTTGCGTGAAAATCACAGTAACTGAGCAGATTGTGAAATACTCAGACCGGCCCGTCTGGCACCAACAACCATGCCACGCTCAAAATTGCTTAAATCACCTTTCTTTCCCATTCTGACATTCAGTTTGGAGTTCAGGAGATTGTCTTGACCAGGACCACACCCCTAAATGCATTGAAGCAACTGCCATGTGATTGGTTGATTAGATAATTGCATTAATGAGAAATTGAACAGGTGTTCCTAATAATACTTTAGGTGAGTGTATATATATATATATATATATATATATATATATATATATATACACTGGTATATAGGAAAAGGTGTATAGGTGACAGGTGTTTAAATGTGTTCTAATGAAGCACAATGTGATAAAGAAAAAAAAAAACCCTGATGTCCTCCATGCAAATCTGAGTTTTTATTTTTGCATGTAAAGCGTTTCAAGTCACACAGGTTTGATGATGTTTAGGATGCTGCCTTAGAAGGCACAGAACATCATCATGGCCTAATGACAAATAAATACAGTGAAATACACTGAACTCTGTGCTGCTGATAACACAAATAAACAGACCGTAGTTCATATGTGAAAGTGGCTCTAGAACATCTACGAATGAAATGAAAATGTGAGGAAAAGTTATGCAAATCTCCAGCGCTGAATAATGGATATTCTGATTACATGTTGAACTGAAGCTCCGCCACCTTCTCCGGTTGAGGTAAAACTGTATTAAGTGCATGTATAATCTCTGTATCCATGACAATTCTGCTCCAAATCCTGAATAATAGGTCTGTACAGGAGCATTAGGGATAAGAACGTAATGCACTGCCGTCTCAGAGCGAACCCTCCGCTAGCCTGAGAGCATTCAGGGTTTAGAGCACGTTAATCTAGTAGTCTAAAGTTACACAAACAGATGAAGCATGCAGAAACGCTTCATGAGTGCACTTAAACAGAGCCTAATGTATTCTGACACAGGCCTCTGCAAAATAATGCTACAGTGTGTACAAACAAAAACATGCATTAATGCCGTGTACATGGGAGCTGCCATGACAGAGCAAGTCCACCGCAGGCCACAGCGGCGATTCCTGTGGGATTAGGAACAGTATGATATCTGATAGATATTCTTAAAATATTCTGCTTTATCTGAGGAAACAGCCACCGGCCCGACAGCGCCGCAGAAAGGCGAGAGTTTGTGAGATTTGGGACTCTGAAGCACTTGAGAACCATACAGGCTTATCTCGGCGTGTGTCATAAGAGTATATCCTGGGCATCAGTGGATCTGATGAATGACAGATATATAGAAAACTATTCCTATGAAGTTTTCTAGGCCACTGCAGGGGAATCTCAGCCATAAAGTGAATTAAAACTAGAGTTCTGTTTCAAAACCTATGTAGGCAGAATTTTAAAGCACACTCCAGACATAAAGCCTGTTCCCAAAAGTAGATTGCTTAAATATGTTGCCCCCTAAGATATAGTTAATATAGTTTCCCCCGCATACTACATTTTTAAATGACAAAAAATACTACAAAATGTACTTCAAGGGCCAAAAATACGCTATATACACCGATCAGGCATAATATTATATCTTAATATTGTGTTGGTCCCCCTTTTTCTGCCAAAACAGCCCTGACCCGTCGAGAAAGGCTGTACATGGTCTGCAACAATGCTTAGGTAGGTGGTACGTGTCAAAGTAACATCCACATGGATGGCAGGACACAAGGTTTCCCAGCAGAACATTGCCCAAAGCATCACACTGCCTCAGCCGGCTCGCCTTCTTCCCATAGTGCATCCTGGTGCCATGTGTTCCCCAGGGAAGCCACGCACACGCACCCGGCCATCCACGTGATGTAAAAGAACACGTGATTCATCAGACCAGGCCACCTTCTTCCATTGCTCCGTGGTCCAGTTCTGATGCTCACGTGCCACTGTTGGTGCTTTCGGCGGTGGACAGGGGTCAGCATGGGCACCCTGACTGGTCAGCGGCTATGCCGCCCCATACGCAACAAACTGAGATGCTCTGTGTATTCTGACACCTTTCTATCAGAACCAGCATTAACTTCTTGAGCAGTTTGAGCTCCAGTAGCTCGTCTGTTTGATCGGACCACACGGGCCAGCCTTCGCTCCCCACGTGCATCAGTGAGCCTTGGCCGCCCATGACCCTGTGGCCGGTTCTCCACTGTTCCTTCCTCGGAGCACCTTTGATAGACATTTTTCCTGCTTCTAACACATCAACTTTGAGGACAAAATGTTAATTTGCTGCCTAATATGTATATATATTTGTGATGAAGAGATAATCAGTGTTATTCACCTACACCTGTCATAATGTTATGCCTGATCGGTGTATATATGTGGGTGTGTGTATACATATACACATACATAACACACACAAACATCTGACTATGTAGGCAGCTCACTAGGTTTTAAAACAGCTATTTCTTTTAATAGTTTTAATAAAAATATAAGATTGTGCCACACGTCATTTTTTCTTCCCACATGACTGGTAATAAGTATTGATAATTTTTAAACAATTATGTGATAAGAGATGGATTTCCTGTAGGTGTATGTGCTCAGAGCATCAGCCGTGAAATGCTTTAAAAACCCAGTTTAAACTTCATCGGTCTGACCGTCAGCCGCTGGCCTGAAGCCCGCAGCGCAGAAAAGATGTGAAGCAGCCAGCAAATATTGCCAAACAATAAACAGCACGAAACTAATGTGATTTCAAATGCCACATTTGTCCCTTACAGCTGAACTGATCCGTGAAAATGCTTTTTGTCACGGCACAAAGACAATTTGACAGTATTGATAGAGCACTTTATGAGGATAATCATAATCTGGTTCCTGTTTTTGAAAGGCAATCCATGAAGCATTTTTGTACTACTTAGAGATGACAGCAGATAACAGGTGTATGAAGTTTTACAACAAAATCGTAACAGTAATCAATAATCATAAACAGACTGCATGTAAAACAAACCAAAACTATGCCTTTTTGGCTGAACTATGCCTTTAAATGTGAGCAGGATTCCTCAGAGAGCAGGTGTCCGCTCTGAATATGATCATTTCAGAGGCCAAATGCTTCAGACACACTGAGCGAGAATTCACTGCCATTTAAAACAAAGACTTTGACCAACAGGAAAAGCCCAACATAAAGAAAGCAGGTGAGGCCTCTTACCTCTCTGCAGGGTTAATCAAAGCGCATGAGGCTCAGTGTTTTGGTTGAGCTTTGTGAGCATGGCAGGTGTTCATCATCTGCACAGGTGTTTGCCTCTTTCTCTGACAGCACCAGCTCTCAGCATTAAATACTGACATCTGGACTATGAGCACAGCTCATTGTGCTTCAGATGTCGTTTCTAGAGCCTTTTCTACTCTTTTTAATATAATAACGCCTTAATTTCTCTTTTGCTAAAGTCAACCGTTCACACTGATCTGTGAAAATGATTAAAAACACTGTCTTCTGCTGCCAGGCCAGTAGATGGCGATATTACTTTGTAAAGAAACAGTAGACGCCTATAGACTAAACCAGTGTTGTAGTACTCGAGACTCAGACTCGGTCTCGAGACCATATTAAATGGTCTTGGTCTTGTCATCGACTCGTGTGCATTTGGACTTGGTATTGACTTGTACTCGAACATATTAGGAATTGGACTTATTCCCGAGTCCACTCGAGTCCCATACAAAATATTTAATGATTATTGCTGTATGTTAATAATTCTTTAAATTGATGTTTGATTGACACGTCCAATGATTGGTGATTTTCTAGTCTTGAGACTAACGTTGCACTAAAGTGCAAAAACTCCCACCAGGTTCTCTCCCACACCTGTGATCTGCTCTGTGTCCACCTGCCATCAACCTGTAGTGATCCCACTTTCCAGAAAGTCACATGGCTACATTATTTGTCTCAACTGTGTCATTTTAGTATATTTACTGTTTACAAAGTAGGACAGAAATGTCACAGAGAAAACCAAATCTTGTTTAATTAAATAATAAAATGAATACAGATACGATGACAGATGACAATCTCAACACTGAGCATCTCCCCCCAAAAATGTCTGACAGAAGGCCTCCCGCCCTCTCTCCTCTCCATTTTTCTGCAGTCACTCTGTGCACGCCCTCCGTAACTAAAAAGTTAATCAAATTAAGTTCTAATGTTGTTTGTGGATTTTCTCTGGTCTCGGTCTCGACTTGGACTCAACCCTCTCTGAACTCGGTCTCGACTCGGACTCAACCCTCTCTGAACTCGGTCTCGACTCTGACTCAACCCTCTCTGAACTCGGTCTCGACTCGGACTCAACCCTCTCTGAACTCGGTCTCGACTCGGACTCAACCCTCTCTGAACTCGGTCTCGACTCTGACTCAACCCTCTCTGAACTCGGTCTCGACTCGGACTCAACCCTCTCTGAACTCGGTCTCGACTCTGACTCAACCCTCTCTGAACTCGGTCTCGACTCTGACTCAACCCTCTCTGAACTCGGTCTCGACTCGGACTCAACCCTCTCTGAACTCGGTCTCGACTCGGACTCAACCCTCTCTGAACTCGGTCTCGACTCGGACTCAACCCTCTCTGAACTCGGTCTCGACTCGGACTCAACCCTCTCTGAACTCGGTCTCGACTCGGACTCAACCCTCTCTGAACTCGGTCTCGACTGGACTCAACCCTCTCTGAACTCGGTCTCGACTCGGACTCAACCCTCTCTGAACTCGGTCTCGACTCTGACTCAACCCTCTCTGAACTCGGTCTCGACTCGGACTCAACCCTCTCTGAACTCGGTCTCGACTCTGACTCAACCCTCTCTGAACTCGGTCTCGACTCTGACTCAACCCTCTCTGAACTCGGTCTCGACTCGACTCAACCCTCTCTGAACTCGGTCTCGACTCTGACTCAACCCTCTCTGAACTCGGTCTCGACTCTGACTCAACCCTCTCTGAACTCGGTCTCGACTCGGACTCAACCCTCTCTGAACTCGGTCTCGACTCTGACTCAACCCTCTCTGAACTCGGTCTCGACTCTGACTCAACCCTGTCTGAACTCGGTCTCGACTCTGACTCAACCCTCTCTGAACTCGGTCTCGACTCGGACTCAACCCTCTCTGAACTCGGTCTCGACTCGGACTCAACCCTCTCTGAACTCGGTCTCGACTGGACTCAACCCTCTCTGAACTCGGTCTCGACTCTGACTCAACCCTCTCTGAACTCGGTCTCGACTGGACTCAACCCTCTCTGAACTCGGTCTCGACTCTGACTCAACCCTCTCTGAACTCGGTCTCGACTCGGACTCAACCCTCTCTGAACTCGGTCTCGACTCTGACTCAACCCTCTCTGAACTCGGTCTCGACTGACTCAACCCTCTCTGAACTCGGTCTCGACTCTGACTCAACCCTCTCTGAACTCGGTCTCGACTCTGACTCAACCCTCTCTGAACTCTGTCTCGACTCTGACTCAACCCTCTCTGAACTCGGTCTCGACTCTGACTCAACCCTCTCTGAACTCGGTCTCGACTCTGACTCAACCCTGTTTGAACTCGGTCTCGACTCTGACTCAACCATCTCTGAACTCAGTCTCGACTCGGACTCAACCCTGTCTGAACTCGGTCTCGACTCGGACTCAACCCTCTCTGAACTCGGTCTCGACTCTGACTCAACCATCTCTGAACTCAGTCTCGACTCGGACTCAACCCTGTCTGAACTCGGTCTCGACTCTGACTCAACCCTCTCTGAACTCGGAAGAGGTAAACTCATGGTGCATTCCAGACGAGGTTGGACGTGGGAATATCCCAAATGAAATGTCCCACTTCAGACCTCAGTGTGCTCCAGTCAATCATATGTTCACATGTTGATGATGTGATGTCGCCATGACACAAGAAGGCTTATCGCATTTAAGTTTTACAGAATAAAACATAATGGCTTTGAAAACAGCTGAAGAAAAGCAAAAACGAAGGCATCATTACATAAACTTAAGGTCTAATGTTAAAGTTTGTTTTGATGTTTATGCTCATTAGAAGCAGGACTTGCGGACATCATCACATCAAATGACTCATAGCGCACCAGGTGGATAACCCAGTCTGTGATTGGTTCCCACAAAAGTGTAACAGAAGCAGTAGAAATGAATGTACAGGTTTTCAGACTGAGCTGCAGGGCGAAATCAAATCGCCGGCAAATCAGGCTGAGTTTACCCAGTCTATAAAGTACCCACATTTGTCTACTATGAATGGCAACAATGTAAATTTCTCCAACTATATCACAGACTTTGTGAGATGATGACAAATACTAATGGGTCCTTTGTTACAACCTACCCCACTACTGGGTAACACACACTGGGGTAAGTCGTAACAGGTGGACAAAAACTAAGGGTACTCCAAGTGATATGCCACAACAACAGTTTAATTTTAAATGAATGGCTGCAACAATAAAATATGTGTGAATATGGGGTGTGTATGTGCATATTGTGTGTGTTTGTGCACGCACACGTGAGTGTTTGTTTGTGCATGTCTGTACGTGCACATTCATATGGGTCTGTGTGTGTGTGTGTGTGTGTGTGTGTGAGTGAGAGCAAATTAACATAAACATAGGCATTCTGTAGAATTATTAAAGTCACAAAAATGTTCTCAGTTGTATGTAAGTGGATGGTTGTTTCAAAACACGTGTTACAACCTACCCTGCCACTGTCACCCATTGCTTAGCTAGCTGTATTAGCATGGTGCTTTGAAATTAGCAGGAGGTTGATACACCATTCTTTACTAGAGAAACTACACTTTGACCTGATATAACTCATGCAACATTATCTACAACGGTAGAAGTACTAAACAAAATATTATCTTGTTGTGTTTTTTTTACTTTCTTAGAATTAGATGTTCTACTGTAGCTTCAGGAGAGATAGCAACACAGACTGGAAAACCTCCATGTGGGATCGCAAAGGAAGCCAGAGGAAACTGAAACTGACTCCTATCTTATCTGTGATTCGTGGAATTGGTAGTGTTACGACTCTCCGCGGTCTCCCCTTGCACTTTGAAACCAGTTTAAAAAGTTTGCATTTTCGGGTCCCCAAAACGCAGTTGTTGTGTGAATGAGCGGCCAAAACATAAAAAGTTTTCCGTTTTTAGTTGAAAATAGTGTCATGTAAACGGCCCCTTTGTCCTATTCGAAAGGGACTAGTTTTCATGGAGGACGTTACGGAAATTCATGTTTCACAGGCGTGCTTTCTGATTTTAATCCTGTTTGAATCTGCCATATCTGTGTTTTTCTCACACAACCTCAGTGTCTCGATTACCTACTCAACGGTTCTCAGAGAAATCGAATCCCATCCGAATGTCTGTGATCGTATTATACTAACGCTTCTTTCACATGCTTTTATTTCATTTAAATATGGATGGTATCCGACGAAAAAGACCCAAATTGTTAGACCCAAATTGTTTGGCGTGATCGTCATTAGCAATAGCAAAAAAACTAAACAAAACAACAACAAAAAAAACAACAAGTGAAGCTAACAACCATTTCACAGACCGATGAATGATAGAAAATAGCAGATGCTTGTCATAAGTGAATAAATAACATAAATTAAACGAAGTAAGGTTTCATTCTGGCCAAAATACATTTCAAATATAATAATATTATGCTAAATATATGTAAATAGCATGGCTTAATTATGTTTAAACTTCACTTAAACGTCATGGGTCAAGAAAATACACTTCCAGCCTTATAAGATTAATTTTGAAATTGTAAATATAATCAATTGTAAATATAAATTGTCCATATATATATATATATATATATATATATATATATATATATATATATATATATATATATATATATATATATATATATACTCACCTAAAGTATTATTAGGAACACCTGTTCAATTTCTCATTAATGCAATTATCTAATCAACCAATCACATGGCAGTTGCTTCAATGCATTTAGGGGTGTGGTCCTGGTCAAGACAATCTCCTGAACTCCAAACTGAATGTCAGAATGGGAAAGAAAGGGGATTTAAGCAATTTTGAGCGTGGCATGGTTGTTGGTGCCAGACGGGCCGGTCTGAGTATTCACAATCTGCTCAGTTACTGGGATTTTCACGCACAACCATTTCTAGGGTTTACAAAGAATGGTGTGAAAAGGGAAAAACATCCAGTATGCGGCAGTCCTGTGGGAGAAAATGCCTTGTTGATGCTAGAGGTCAGAGGAGAATGGGCCGACTGATTCAAGCTGATAGAAGAGCAACTTTGACTGAAATAACCACTCATTACAACCGAGGTATGCAGCAAAGCATTTGTGAAGCCACAACACGCACAACCTTGAGGCGGGTGGGCTACAACAGCAGAAGACCCCACCGGATACCACTCATCTCCACTACAAATAGGAAAAAGAGGCTACAATTTGCACAAGCTCACCAAAATTGGACAGTTGAAGACTGGAAAAATGTTGCCTGGTCTGATGAGTCTCGATTTCTGTTGAGACATTCAGATGGTAGAGTCAGAATTTGGCGTAAACAGAATGAGAACATGGATCCATCATGCCTTGTTACCACTGTGCAGGCTGGTGGTGGTGGTGTAATGGTGTGGGGGATGTTTTCTTGGCACACTTTAGGCCCCTTAGTGCCAATTGGGCATCGTTTAAATGCCACGGCCTACCTGAGCATTGTTTCTGACCATGTCCATCCCTTTATGACCATCATGTACCCATTCTCTGATGGCTACTTCCAGCTGGATAATGCACCATGTCACAAAGCTCGAATCATTTCAAATTGGTTTCTTGAACATGACAATGAGTTCACTGTACTAAAATGGCCCCCACAGTCACCAGATCTCAACCCAATAGAGCATCTTTGGCATGTGGCGGAACGGGAGCTTCGTGCCCTGGATGTGCATCCCACAAATCTCCATCAACTGCAAGATGCTATCCTATCAATATGGGCCAACATTTCTAAAGAATGCTTTCAGCACCTTGTTGAATCAATGCCACGTAGAATTAAGGCAGTTCTGAAGGCGAAAGGGGGTCAAACACAGTATTAGTATGTGTTCCTAATAATCCTGACAGGGGAGTGTATATATATATATATGGACATATAAGTAACTATATAAAAAATAAAATGGATGTAAATAAAATTTTTATTTTTATTTTAGCAATATATATATTTAATAAAAAGGCAAAATAAAGATTTATTTTAGAAATACAATTGTACTTAATTTAATTAAAATGTTTATATTTATATGATCTATTTAAACATCTATATCATCTATTACAATGTATTTTAGTAATATAAAATTAAAATATAAAATATAAAAACATTTTAATGTTTTAATTAATTAATAATTTAATTAAATGAAGTAATTTAAATTGACCGTTTGTAATTAAGTTAAATTGTCTCTAATACAGCCTTTAAAATGGCTGCTGTGATGTTTTTCTGTTCTCAAGAGGGTTTCTTTATCTTCCTGCATGGTAATCTCAGATTATTTCATACAAAGAGAGCAGGTCGAACCAAAGGAACATGAATCCTCTTTAGAGCTCAACGGTAGAATAAAAACAGATCAGTGAAAAAGCGCAGTGTAAATTCATCTTGTGTCTCGTATGGCATCCGACAGACATCAGAATCATGGCAAACTCTGAAGCACTTTTAGTTGATTGAGAATAGAAATCAAGAGAGATGTACCTCAATCCATTGAAGTTATACTCTTTAAAGCTGCAGAGTGTAGTATTTATGAGGATCTATTGACAGAAACGCATTATAATATACATAACTATGTTTTCAGTGGCGTATAAAGTCCTTACATAATGAACCGTTATTTTTTTATTACCCTAGAATGAGCAGTTTCTATCTCCATACACCGCCGGTCCCCTGCCATTTTGCGCCGCCATGTTTCTACGGTAGCCCTAAACAGACAAACTTCTCTACAGAGCGCTAGTCACTCTCTGCTCTCGCCGATGATGACATTTTTGTCCTGTGTCGGCCACTGTACGTTTTCTATGTGCTCTGAAAGGGAGGGGTGAGCGGTTGCAATTCACAACCTCACCGCTAGATGCAGCTAAAATTCACACACTGCACCTTTAAAACATCTCACAAGTACTTAAAATGAATTTGCTTGAAACAACTTGCGCTAATACTCCCACACAATTCTAGAATGTTCTCAGAGTTTCTCAAATTGCAGCTCAGGTGGACCTGCGGTGTATAGTTAGCTTTAAAGGTGATGTGTAATTGTCTAAATTTCAACATCTGGTTTAATACACACACTGGTGCTTTAATTTTACCTCTCCCTCCCTCCATTAGATCTAGCCTCTTTACACCCATTCATTCTCTAGTCACAAATTAACATAATATTAACATAATTAACATGCGTGTGTCACTGACCAGAGGGCTGGTAAACATTGTTCACACATCTCCTCCAGCATGTTTGACATTTTAAAGTGCTGAGCGTGTAGCTTACAGCGCAGGTAGCGCTACACACGGTCAGTAATTATGCTGCACGCTAGCCTCCGGTGCAAGAACTTTGGAGATAATTAATATATTAAAATTGCACTCACACACTTTCCACTACACCCAAATGATTACAAAAGAGAATTAAAAGATGAAATTCATTGTGGTTTCGAAAGGATGCCCCTTCAAATGCATTCATGAGAACAAAGGATACTGGCTAATGTTAGCATGCTACTTGTACTATTTCTGTTCAAGACCTCATGGGAAGTTCGTATTTACGAGTTGGGAAGACATCTGATATGTTCAAGTCACTTTCGTCGGAGCAAGATGACGGTGTCCCATTCCAGGAAAGTCACTCGGCAGCCATATTTGTGATGGTTTCGGGCATTCAAGACCAAGGCTGAATCCGAAATCGCCCCCTATACCCTTAAATAGGGCACTATTTGAGGGGACAGCCATTTGTAGTCCACCAATGTACACACAACGACTGCCCGACTACACTCACTCGTTTTCATGCACTTCTTCAACTGTATTTGTGGACTAACGTAGGGAATAGGGGGCGATTTCGGATTCAGTCCTATCTATTTGAATGGGGGAATCCTTAAACCTCAGAAACTGTTGGCCAAACTCACAATTGATTAACATATTTCAAATCAGCAGCAAAATCTGACATGAATTGTCTCATAAATGTCATTTCTTATGCTCAAATACAGTTAAAAAAAGCTTATTTTTCAGACTAGACCAGTCAATGCGCATGTGCAGTTCTAAACGCGAGTCTCACGTTTCTATGGGAACCGGAGCCTCTAACGGCAGCTGCGGTAACGCAATGACATTACCAATTAGCGATGGGCTCGCCATATTGCTAGTTGCAGTTTCTCCCATTCATAATATGAGTGAACCATCTTTCTATATACTCTTTGATTATCTACACAAAAATTCAGCAACTCTACTTCTAGAAAATGAAGAACAAATGTGCATCAGTTATGTTTTGCTTGAAGCCACTGTAAACTTTGTTACATATTATTTTATTACAAAGCTATCATATTATGTGCTGAGAATGAGTTTATTTTGTTATAGGCTAAATAAAAAGCCTGACATTGTCACTTATAAAGTGACAGGCTACAGGCCTTGCTGTAGCTCAAACAATAAGAGCGTAGCGCTAGCAACATCAAGGTCATGGGTTTGATTCCCAGGGAAAGCAAGAACTGATCAAATGTGTAAAAATGTGTACCTTGAATGCAATGTAAGTCGCTTTGGATAAAAGCGTCTGCCAAATGTGAAAATGTGAATAAATACCTGTAAGTATTGTGGTATTCTGGCATGTTTCTCGCTGACATGCCCCCAACTTGTAAACTCAGGGCTCAAAGAAAATCCTCTTGTATTTACGACATTGCTGTGAAATTCATGTGCATTCAACTCAAAAATATGATCTTTCCTGAACGCATATGTATATTAATTTTCAGTATGCATGGAATGCTACAAAACGTGCAGTATTCAACAGAACATTGAGTACTGTATCCCAATGTGTTTTATGTGACATTTGCTGAAATCTGCAGTGATTCATTTCTAAAAAATGTATTTTAAGTGAGGCTTTGATTGAGTTTTCTGTATTGACAGGTGGTGGGTGTTAAATTCACGTTGTGTTATTGTCTGTGATATTTACAAATCAGTGAGAATAAGCAGGTGAGAATATGTTACTTACAAAACGACAGCATGCATTTCTAATCTAGCGACTTTTACAGCAAACCAAACATACTGTACATATCGTAGGGGCCATCTTTAAACCCTGTTGAAATGCATGATGACGATAAAATAAAAGCTTTAAGATTTTAAAGTGGGGGAAATGAGCACCCTTCAAATGGATAATTACACCTTAATCTTCGGTTCTATAGTGAAATCGTGAAACGCGCCTGTCAGAGGAAATCAGAAATGAAAACAACATTGAGAGAGGGAATGTAGCATCTCTGTTTGTATGCGTCAGTCAGCATCCAATAAACCCAAAACAGTTATTTTCTATTCATTAGATAAATTAGTCGGAGTGCCTCATTCTGGGAGTTTCCGGATGATTCTGCATCTCTAAAGAACCATCATTTTCACTGTCTGTCTCCTTTTCCTCTTTCAATGAGTGATTACAGTATTATTTCCAGTACTAGGAGGAGGTGAATTTAATTTTATGCTCTCAAAGCTCTGTAAAGTCCTCCAGAAAAATGCTACAGAATGCGTAATACATTTTCAGCGGCACTTGTACCACAGTTTTCTGTGTGTTCCCTGATAGGCATCCGGTCATCTACTAGCATTAAACAGGTTGACCCTTGTCCATCACCTGGTACTCCAGCTGATCAACCTAAACCAGTTAGGACCAGATAATGACCATGGTTAAAACTAGCATTATTTTCTCCATTAAGCTTATAATGATATGTTATTTTCTTAAGCCCCGTTCACACATACAGTGATTTTATCGGCGAAGGTCATGAGGTTGCTATACTGTTGGTCACGAATAGGCACTGGATGAGTGTTTATGGGAGCTTCACAACTGTTCATAGTGAAAATCTGATTACTAATGAGATGCACTTGCTATAAAACCAAGATGTTGCTCTGTTTTGATAAGAAGCACCCAATGACTTCTAGTCATTTTGTTATATGTGCAAACATACTTTTATACAGAGAAAATAAGAAATGTTCTCATTCATTCTTATTCATTTTCTTGCTCAGATCCTACATATAACTTCACATCTTTCAGAGGGTCTTGCATCAACATAACTGCTGGTTAATCACGCCGAAGATTCTTCTGCAGAACAAAATAAACAAGGCACATTTTTGGTAAAAAAACTCCATAGATTGTTTAATACAACATACCATATTTTCAACAATTCAACATCAATAAAATTGTGTTAATTAAAAATAAAAATAAACCAAAATGCATATTACTTTTATTGCACAGAACAATTTAAACATTTTTCATACTAGATTTTTTCACCTTTTTAGGTCTTTTACCATTTTTTCTTTAGTATAAAAGAATATTATGGACCACATTAATGCACATCATCGTCCTCCTGGGCTGAATGTTGGAGAGGGCAGGGGTCATATAAAGATTTATTCGACGTAATAGGATGAAAACAGCAGGTAGACCACAGAGGCAGAGGATCAGAGAAAGATTCAGGTGTGCGTGTGTGTGCAAGTGTCAGATTAACTCTAAAGTGGATCAGTAAGGGTTAAACCATCTGTGCAGCTTCTCCATCTGCAGCCTCAGTCAGCAGCACAAACACACTTAGCGAGGCGAAACCCATCTAGACCGGAGCAAAATCCAGTGCATAAACACAGCTCAGTGTCCTTCCATGGAAATCACCTGCCCTGCTTGGCCCAGATTAAACAAACTCTTAAAACACAGCTGGACTGTGGAGTGAATTCATTAAACCATTGCATTTCAGCCCTAAAAACCTGCTTCATACTCCCTAACCAATCAGTTTTAACTAGCCTCTATCTAGCACTGCACCATTGCGCTTTCTTGTCAGCACAAACAGCCTACTTTCAATTTACTCCCACTTCTTTATTCACAAACGTTGCCTGCTGTGATTAACGTGGCACTATTTCTGCCCATGGAAACAGATGCGAAACAATGCTATCACAGAGCACTCGTTCTTAGTATAGTTATCTGTCATCGTAACAAACCAGCACCGTCCTTAAATTTGCTGGATAACTTCGACGGTTTCTTTGGGCACCAAAGCTTCATACAAGATAAAGAAAAATAGATCTGCGTCCGGTAAGACAGGTCTAAGTTTAAGACCATTAGACAGGTGTGAGACCATAAGACAGGTGTAAGACCCAAGTGACAGATCTGAGAGCAAGAGACAGGTGTGAGGCTCAGCAGCGGCAGCAGGTAAAGGTGATTAAGTGCTGTCGAGCATATTAACACTCTCACCTTTTGATGAAATGATTGATTCTGTTATGAACTCGCTTGCTCTCGCACACATACACGCTCTGAAATGGAGCTATACATTCTCGGTTTAGCTTCTCAGGCAAATGAAAGTTTGAACGAGTTTGTTATATAAAAATGTGATGCTGCAGTGCCATTAAATGGGTTTAAAACTGACCAGGCACAACAGAAATGCTCACTGCAGGCTACAATGATCATCTCTATATAAAATTAAATCAAAACACATAACAAAAGTTACATAATTACCGCTGGTTTCACTTGCCTCGCCATTAATCCAACAATAAACAACCTGTACTTGTTTATCCAGATGCTTGAGTCGTAAAATTCCCTCGGCTTATCCAACAAATGCATTTAAAATATGTATCCGAAAGCAAAATGAGAACCAGACAGCAGAGTACAGATACAAAGAAAGGGATGTGCGGTGAAAGTTGCACTATACACATTTCTCTATAGCAGGAATGGAAATGCAATCTATTATATTCTACATTCTGTTGTTAGACACAATGTAGAAGATGAATTTGGGCAAAATCAGCTGTTAGGTTTGTTAAATGTGCTTTTGACCCCTGATTTATCTACTGTTATTCTTTCATAAAACTATTCATTTTAGTAGAAAACAAGAACTTAATGGGTTAAACGAATAAACAAACAAACAAAGAGGATGGGACCGAAGGGCGAAGGATGCTCTGCCTTTGCATTCTGGAGGTCGACACAAAACATTTTGGAGGTTAGGTTTTTCCTTTTTTTTCATGTTTTTTTCCCATAAAAATCCACAGGAACTTAAGTGTTTTAAAACAAAATCCTCTCTCAAAGATATTGGTCCCCGTAGGCTGAGTTTAAGCGGCATCACAGAGGAGTGCGAATGAGGACATTTTCCCCCTCTCATGTTCAATATTGAACAAAAGCACCGACCCCTGTGCCGCACATCCATCTTTAGAAAGGGGGAAAAACACCCCTCCTCTATGGGGAGCTCGTCAGAGCCAGAGGTTGTTCAGGCAGGGAATCTCTTGGTTTTGTCTTTATGAGTTTTTGAAAGGGTCTTTTGAGCTCCCTGGTTGGATTATATCATTTTCATGTTAAATTTCCGAGGGGCATCGGCGGCGCCGCTGCTGCTCATCCCAGCGTCCGATTTGCGCGGGACGTACTCTATCTCAATGTTGTGTTTGCTGTTGCCTTTGCCTCTGCTCCAAAGAAAGAGCAGAACCAGGCAGAACAGAACCACACCCAAGAAGGAGATGAAGCCCATAGTGGTGGCGATGATTAGCGTCTTTATATCAAACGGGAACGGGACTGTTGCTCTCGTTCCATTGGCTCCGTTGTCGTTGGGTTGGTTGGAGATAAACGCCAAGGTTTTGTTGGGTTGGTTGGGCCAGTCTGGCGAGTAACTGTGGACGTGCAGGTGGGCCAAAGCGGTGTCGTTTCCACCGGCGTTGCTAGCAATGCACACATACGTCCCATTGTCCTGAATCTGAGCATAGCGCACCTCCAGGGTGCCATCTGGGAAAACAGTGAGCCGTCCTATCGTTTTCGTGGTGATGAACTGTTTTTGTGGGGAAAGCCAAATGATGACGGGTGTCGGGTCTCCGTCAGCTTGACACACAAAGTGGATGGTGGTGCCTTCGTCGACAAACTTTTGCTGGGGCTTCCGGTCTCGGATCCTAGACTTGCGACATGTGAAGTAATTGGGCTGAAGCACGTCAGGAAAGTCCTTGAACTCTTTTCCTTGAACAAACTCAGGTGAGGAGCAAGTCGGCTGCTGGCGGTTAAAGTTGAGCCTCCAGCGGCGTCGGAAAACCCAAAGCAGACGGCAGTCACAAGCCAGCGGGTTGTCATACAATGCAAGGGTCTCTAGGTTCCCCACTGAATGGAACACGGCCTCCTCCAGGGTGGTAAGGGCATTGCTGGAGACATTGAGGATTTTCAGGTAGTTTAGTCCTCTGAAGGAGTAGGGCTCGATCATTGTCAGTCGACCGCCCACCAGGTGGAACTCCTGCAGTCTGAGCAGGTCATGGAGCCGGTTGCCTTCAATCATCTGGATGGGATTGTAGGACATGTTGAGGAAACGAAGATAAACCAGGTGTCGCAAAGCTAAATACGGAATTGACGTCAAGTTTGCATTAGTGATCGTTAGGGAGGTAAGATTCAATCCGTACAAGCAGTTGGTGGTCATGGTATCCAGGTAGGGCCAGTTGGCAATCTCCAGGACTTTGAGACGGTAGAGCCGCTTGAAGCTGTAATCTCTGATGCTGTTGATGTTGAGGTTTCGCAAGCGCAGTGTAACCAAGCTGTGCAGATGTGTGAAGGCCTCTGTCGGGACAGAGGTCAAGTTGCACCTTTCCAGCGTAAGCTGCTCCAAGCTGCTGAGGCCATGGAATGCCCGGTGGGATATGAAGACAAGGTCATTATCCCCAACCTCCAGAGAGCGCAGGTTGTAGAGGTCCTGGAACATGTAGTCCAGCAGAATTACGATCTTATTTTCACTGATGTCCAGCTTTGTTAGGTTACTGAGGCCTGTGAACACGCCCAACTGGATGAGCTTCAGCTTGTTGCTGCGCAGTCCCAGAGTCTGCAGGCCGTAGAGGTTGTTAAAGGCGCCGGGCTCAATGGCCGAGATGGTGTTCTCATTGAGCTCCAGCTCTTCCAAGTGCGGAAAGGCAGAGAACTCATCTGGGTTGATGGTTTTGATTCGATTCTTGCTGAGGTCCAGGAGTCGTGTTTCCGACGGGATTCCCTCTGGAACGGACATCAGCTTCTTGCGGTGACATAAGACCGAGCGCTCCTGAGCATTGCACTCGCAGCGTGATGGGCAGCCCGTGGCAGAGCCAGACAGCACTGTGCCCAGCATCAAGATCAGAATGGGCTGCCAGCATGCCACCAGGAAGCTGTGCCCACTCACTTCCCCTGCTACCATCCTACCGGTTACCTACACAGACGGAGAAAAGAGAACAGTGCACCGAGTTATAAAATATGAAATTCAAGGCATCCAAATCAATAAACAATTACACTGCACAGTATATTGACTAAACCTTCTACTGTGCTATTTTCTTTGGCAAGCAGAATATGGCTCTAAAACATGAGTGAATTGTGTATTTATTGAATACTGTTCATTGAAAGAATGGAGAGGGTAAAAGTGTGTTTTACTAAGAGTCTTACTAATATAGCAGAAATCATTTTCCATTTCCAACTATGTGTTACATTATAGGCTCATAAAACTACTGCACCAAGGACTGTTGGATTATTCAGAACTGTGAAAAGGAAGAGCCAATAGCGTGTACTTGCATAACTGCGCGAATTGGCACTTTTGGATTCGATCTCTTTTGTTTTGACCCCAGCTAGTACAACTTCAAAGGCTTTTAACACACAGTAGCACTCATGCTAACTGAGCTCAGGGACTTGACTTGGAATCCATTGCAAGGGTTACATCACCATCATACGATATTTATGAATCCTCTAAACCTCTGGTACACCTAACACAGCTGAATAGTGAGTTAGAAGGCTGTTGTCCCAACCAGCCTTTTCACTCTCAAATCCTGAGAGCGTTCACACTTCCATGTATGGGATCCATCTGAAATGATTGCACAGGGGCATATGTGTGAGCTCATTCACAGTTTTCAAGGAGAAATCCACTTCACAGGAAGTCAGCAGGTGCACACATAAAATCGCTAGCACATGCCGTCTGCGAGACAGACTAGAAGACGAGACGTTGGTTTAAGACCGATCTGAAACACTCTGATATCGTACTAAAAGACATGCTGACCATTCAAATCTGTACACAGAGATTCTAATGCTCACTGAAGCAGCAATAAACACTATTCATGCACAACTGCCCTCAATTTAAAATTAAGCTTCTTAACTTTAGCTTGGTTGTGTCTTCCTTGCATGATAGTAGTCTTTAAAATAACAACAAAAACACAACTACAGTCTTCTGAAAATCATCTTTTAGAGGAAACTGTGCTATCTTTTGCCTACACAGGCAGCATCCGAATGAAACCTCATTCTGAATACTCTACACTGGCAGCAACTCCATGAATAGTGTGCAAGCGACCCACAGTTTAGTGTTAGCATGTTGCTACACTAATAGCGTGATAGTTTAACACACATATCATACATAGCACACACAAAAAAACAGTCAAGTATTTTATAAATACTTTTCGGTACATCTTGACTGATCCGCCATCTCAGAGCTCATTGTAGTGAATTCTGGGATTGCCTTATCTGTTAATGATACATAGAATTCAGCTAAAAAAATCATCCAAGAAAGATTTTAAATTATTCATAATAACAGTTTTTGCACAGAAAGCGCAGCTATAACGCTCTCTAGGTAGGCAGCTCAATTGGTTTTGTAACAGAGCTCACATCACCAGTGAATGTCAGGTTTACTCTTTTTTTTTTTTTTTTTTCTTTTACTGTCACGCTATTCGTGACTCTGATTATGGTTTCATAACCACCTACACAGCACTGGAATACTTCTATTGAGAACATCAAGACATGTTCATTTCCTGTTCATGAAACACAACATCCCTGTCGCATGATCATAAAAAAGATGTACAACTTGCATTAGGAAGCCTGATGCCAGTGATTATTGCTTTTGTCCTGAAAGACTCCGGTAAATATTGTGCTTTGTGACGCTGATATTAGAGATCCCCCCCACAATCAAAGGATTTTTCAGTTCAAAGAACTTGTAGAGCTTTTGTGATCCTTAAAATGGTCCTTAGGGAACCATTTATCTTGCAGCACAATGACCATTAAAAAGAGCCATTGGTGTGCAGAACTCCTCCCACCCACACAAAATACACTGGATTTATGTAGAAGAGGCCAATTTGGATTTTTGTTTGCAATTTTGTTTGATTTGTAATGACTAAAGTGCAGTGATCTAACCGTAAGCCCCAGTTGTTCATAAGGATCAATAATGAAGTTACAGAAGGGTTGAGTTTGGCTGGAAGCATTCAGCGTGTGGCCCACAGGCACTGTGTTAAACCGTTAGCACTGTTGAGGGGAGGCTGGGTTCAGTTCAAAGCAAATTAAGCAGCCTACAGTGTGTGCTGCCAAAACCTGAGAACATATGGAAATGTTCTTCATATGAAACTGACATGAAAGAACGATCCCCGCTGTCTGGTCAGACTAGCAACATTATTCAGCTAATGATCTGTCTTTGGAAATCTCATCAAATAGCATTATGTATTATTTCACACTGAAAACGAGAAAAGAAATGGTTGACTGTTAAGCCCTCCAACTTTACATTTCACTGCCGGTTGTATATTCTGTATATAACTGTGTATGTGACAAATAAAACTCTTGAATCTTGGAACTTATGTTGTTGGGATCTGTGACCTTTATTCCACCTGTAAATTTACAGAAAAGTAGCATGAAAAGTAATGACGCGAGTGCATAAAGTAATGCAGTGAGGTGCTGCAATGTGGTGAATTAATCAATAAGGCAATGCAATGAATTTGTGTGTAAAGTAATGCAGCAAACTAGTATGTGAAGTACAGAGAGGTAGTGTGTAAACTAAAATAATGAAATGAGGTAATGTGTACTGTAATGCAGTGAGGTAGACTGTAAAGTAATGCAACAAACCAACATGTGACAAATGCTGTAAATTAAAATAATGCAGTTTGATGACATGTATAATAACTTGCAGCACTAGTGGGTAAAGTAACTGTGATAGTGTGTAGAGTAACAGCAAACTAGTATGTAAAAGAGCGGTAGCAAGTACTAGGGCTGGGTAATCAATATCAATAAAAAATAAAAAACGTTACTTTTTTTTTTTTCTTCGACAGTAGAAACCGGAGGTTCCGAAGCAAGTTTGCATGAACAAAGGCACTCACTCTCTGGTAACCTAGCAACGTAGGGAGAGACACGCTAACAGCCAATCATGTAACAGTATCATGTTTGGTTCAGTAACAGAACCGGCGTGGAGTGATACGTGAAAAATGAGCGAGGAAAACAAGTTGGCTCGCCAGTATGGCAGTTTTTTTTTTGGGGATGTTGTAAGTCTGAGCGTAGTCAGACCAACGTCATTTATGCAAGACCGTCGTCCCCACCAAGACTGGTAATACCTTAAACTTGTTTAACCACCTGAAGCCTTTCGTCTGGCTCCTCCGCTGACCGCGCGCGCCTCGTCTGTTTGGGGAAGTGTTTATCCTCGACGCGCTCGCCGTTGTGCTTTTCTTTGAAACGGCAGGAGGGCGACTCGGAGTAATTGTTCTATAAACCATCAGGAAACAGCGGTGAGAAGAAGTAAGGTACACGCGTGACAATGTTTACTTTAGTAAACTTTACCAAAACCACACTACGAAAGAATCGTGTAAACCCAGTATTGCTTGTGGCATCAGGATATATGGATGGGACAACATGTATACTAAATTAACCATCTCCATATTTTCAATTAGTTTCATGAACATTTTTATTAAACATGGATCTTTATTTTCATTAAAAGGGCTTATTTCTGCTATTGTAGGCTATAAGCACTGATTTAGACGCACAAACTGTGTGCCGGTGTGATCATGAGACGTCGTGCTCGGCCAGATTCGCCTCGGGTCTCGCGCTCTCAACACGCACGACCGCCCACTCCGCGTTGCCGCACGCACGCTTATGCTCGTGTGTACGCGTCGAGTGTAAAGATATTTACATTTGAATTATTTGAGTGTTTTCCGTGGCTGTTTATAACTGAGGGGATTATAATCAGAGGAAGGTTAAGCTTAAAATAAAAATATATTTTTCTCCTGGTCCTTATTTTAAATAGGTCATAAAAAATATCAACAATTATCGATATCGACCGATATGAAACACTTATATCGTGATACAGTTTTCAGCCATATCGGCCAGATTCAGCAAGTACTGTAAATTAAGATAATGTAGTTTGGTAACATGTATAATAACTTGCTGCATTAGTGTGTTAAGTAACAGCAAACTAGTACCAATACTGTAAATAAAATGCAGTAATGCAGTACAGTACAATAGTGTGTAAAGTAATGCTGGAAGGTGATTTGTAAAGCAACATGGCGAGGCAGTTCGTAATAAACATGGTGTGCGGCTGCATCTTCTCTATTCTGACATGAATGCATTTCCATCTGTTGCATCATTTACTATTATATATTTATGATACATCTGAATCTATCACAGTAAGAACGTGAATTACTGCAGTCTGGAGCAGGACGGTGTTTCCCAGCGGCAACAATCCCACTTAAAGATGGCAGCTAAATACCTGAGCAGCAGAATCCTCCTCACATCTGTCACTGCTATAGGAACAGCACGCTAAGAGTCTAATCTAGCTCAGAATCAGCCCGTTTACTAATCCTGTACACACACACACACACACACACACACACACACACACACACACACACACACACACACACACGCGCGCCGCACGCGCGCAAGGCACACCAACACAAATTCAGGTGGACTTATTTCAGCTTCATGTAGGTCAGTTCGGCACACGGACACCTCACAGGACAAACAAAGTTAAACACACACTTGGACAAAAATAACTCCGGCTCATCCGTAAATCAATCCGATTAATTGACTTAATGAAGCTTTGCTGCTACTATGTAGAAGACTGAGTCTTCCAAGTGACTTAAATCTCTTCAATCCGTTCACCAAAACAGAGCACAGTTTTGTTTGCCAATTCATTTCATGACCAAAATTTTAATTATATGCAATATGCATTTTTTTTTTTATGGGTAAAATAAATCTTGAAATTTAAATTGAGACTATTATCATCTCCTGCTTCATGTTTCTACTGAGAAAAGATCCAAGTAATGTCACACATTTCTCCTCTAGAGTTACAGAATAGACCTCATATGCTCAGATTTAACAAGTCTGCAATCAAAAGTCATTATGAACTCAAATGTTTTTCATAAATTTCTAAGATGCCATCCATTAATTTGATAGCATTGTAGTTCTACTGTATATGAATCATTTTCCCATTAGTGTCTGCTTTATTTCTCATGATTTTTAAGGTACAGCATTAGTGGCTCAACCAATGGCAGGAGTTTTGGGGCGGGGCGATCTGTTAGTTGAGCAATGGCAGACAAGTCATTATTTTTGCAATTCCGTTTGGTGATCACCTTAGCTTCTCCTGAGCTATGAAAGAGCAACAAAATGTTCCTCTGGGCCTCTTTGACGGTAGAAAGAACTACCAAATCAGTCGCATCTCTGTATTACATTAGAAAGGCTTCATTTTATTGCGAAACAAGTGTCAGAAACGAGATCGTATCATTCACTTAAAATGTCTGTGCACAGAACACAGTGTTCAAGACTGAAACAAGTCTAGAACTCAGAAACACACACACACACACACACACACGCACTCAATCCATTTCTTATGGTCCGTGACCGAATCTGCTCATTTATTTGTTGCACTTGCTGCAGAATCACCAGAGTGTAACTGAGTGTTCCCTCATTAGAGACCCTCTCCTTGCCTTTCTGCTGTTATTCCATCTGTAAAGTAACTCTGGCTCAGGGAGTGCAAACAGTAGGTTTATATCGAAAGCTTCAGATCTGCCCGCTGACCTTCTGAAAACATCTCCTCCCAGAAAAAACCAGCTCCATCCTATAGCCCTAACAGCTCCTCAGAGCTCAAACATCTCCAGTTTCACTCTCTCTGCTCTGTCATTCTCTGTTTTTCTCTCTCTGAGGCGAGGGAGACACATTGACCCTGAAGCTGCAGGAAAAGAAGCATCAACACAAGCCCAGAACGCCAGCTGGAATCAGGAATAACGAGGTCCAACAAACAAGACGTCTCAGTGCTGAGGAATCAATCACACAAGGCAGGTTTTCTCGCTGGATGTGAGACGAGAGTCTTATAAACAGGGTAGACATACAAATATAAGATAAATTGCAAACCCTAGCCTCACTGTCTATTGTCTACAAAGGAAGCTTCTGGTGCAGCAACCTAACAGAAATGGAGCCTCGTAATAATTGATCTGATGCGCTCTTAATGGGCAGAAACTCCATTAACAATCCCTCCCTGGCCATTAAGTGAACTGACTTGCCTTAAAGGGACTCCCACTTCAGTTGATTCCAATAGAGTTTGACGTTAGCATTTTGCCAAGCTAATGACTTGAAATGTATTCACAACCCTGTTGAAAAAACAGCACATGCTGGTTAGGTATGTTTTGAAGCAGGGCAGCTGGTTTGAGCTGGTCTGTAGTTGGTCATGAGCTGGTTTAAGCTGGTCCTGAGCTGGAGCTTAGTTTCTTAGGACCAGCACTTGACGGGCTTAAACCAGCTCAAACCAGCTGCCATGCTTCAAAACATACCTAACTAGCATATGCTGTTTTTTTTAAAGAAGGGAAAACTAGATTTTTTAATTTTCTAAAGGTCATTTAAAAAGAAATATCACACTTTTCCTCTTAAATTTGAGGTATCATTCATTCTAGGCTACCATGATTTCCACAGTTTGGAAAACGAGAATGGAATCATAGCATCCAGTCATAAAAATGTAATTTACTGTATAACGTGGAATGTCACTGAATTTGGATGAATAAATCAAAGGTAGGGGTTGTGCACTTATTCATATCGCCATATGGACTAGTGTCTGTGAATATTAAACTGCAAAAAAACTAATGAAATTAGAAGTCTGCTTGTTCTACGTGTGTTCTCCATTTGAACTTTATCTCCAGAGCATGCTCTGGGCATTTCACCATTTCATTTGATAAAACTATCAGATACACACAATAATAACAGATTTAATAGGGCCCTTTACTGTATGTAGTGCAAGGTAACTCTTTCCCAGCCACTGACGGAAATTTCACTGTTATACGGTAGGGGGCGCTATTACACATCTCCTGAAAGAGTTCAGAATCTCCTGATCAAAACACAGGTGAAGAAGCAGCAGAAACAAGCTATATCTTATGTAAGCAGATGCATATGTAAAATAATGTGATCATCATCATTAAACAGCATATGAATCAAAATGTCTAATGTTACTGAGTGAAATGTCGACCCAGGACGAGCTCTAGGACTGTGAAGCTTTTTATATAGCACACACAAATACTGGGTCAAATTTACCTTGCTTTATCCTGGGTGAATGTGTTCAAATCAAGCGAATTTTGACAATTTAATAAGCTATCTTTGTTTTGAAGGATGGTAGCTGGCTTCTAGTTAGTCATTAGCTGGCAGACTATCTACTATGTAGCTGGACAAGCTAATTACTAGCTAGCATGTTCCAAAACATCTTCCTGGATTTTCCAGCAGGGAACAAACTGACAGCAGGGACTTAAAATGACTCAGTCGGCTTTTACAGGTTATGTACGGAAGTTGCGTAACGCATAAGAATGACATCTATTGAAGTAGATTCTGAAAAACAGAAGCAGTGTGAAAGGACATCAGCGGTCACCTTGTTCTAGCTCCCGCACTTAAGTAACACCTGTCTGTGAAAACATATGCGCTCCTTCCCTTTTAGCTAAATAAATTTCTCTCGCACTCATTTTCTTCTCTGAATAAATGAAAAGGGAGATGCATTGGGGAACAGTGAATGAGTCATGAGATGGAATGAACTTTGAAACCCACATACACAAATACACACAAAGACTCTATAGAATGGTGTGTATACTCAAAAAAAAATAAAATAACCCAAGTTGGGTTGAAAATGGACAAACCCAGCGACTGGGTTGTTTGAACCCAGAGGTTGAGTTTGATGTTTGCCCAACGTTTTATATAACCCAACTACTGTTTAAAATATAGCTGGCTCTTCTTGTGACAACAGCCGCATGCCGAGAAGCAAGAACAAGATCTGCTGTATTTTGTCCGTTGTAGTTTACTGTGTCACTTTCTTCTTCATGCAATGATGTCGATTTCTACACAAGGCCTATCATAAGCGTAATGTTGGCGGTGAAAAAGCAAGCCAGAACAAGGTTTAAAGGTCCCGAATCGTACTGAACTGAACCATACCACACCGCTCGGTGGAAACGAGCCAAGAGTGATGACAAAATGTTCATATTTGGGTGAACTATCCCTTTAGGTGCAGTGTGAGAAGTCATTTAGTGTCTTATAAGGTCCTTTCAGTTGGTGTGCATCTATAACTTTGAGGACAAAACTGTGAAAATATCTGTTAATATACACTCACCTAAAGGATTATTAGGAACACCATACTAATACTGTGTTTGACCCCCTTTCGCCTTCAGAACTGCCTTAATTCTACGTGGCATTGATTCAACAAGGTGCTGAAAGCATTCTTTAGAAATGTTGGCCCATATTGATAGGATAGCATCTTGCAGTTGATGGAGATTTGTGGGATGCACATCCAGGGCACGAAGCTCCCGTTCTCGCCACATCCCAAAGATGCTCTATTGGGTTGAGATCTGGTGACTGTGGGGGCCATTTTAGTACAGTGAACTCATTGTCATGTTCAAGAAACCAATTTGAAATGATTCGAGCTTTGTGACATGGTGCATTATCCTGCTGGAAGTAGCCATCAGATGGACATGGTCAGAAACAATGCTCAGGTAGGCCGTGGCATTTAAACAATGCTCAATTGGCACTAAGGAGCCTAAAGTGTGCCAAGAAAACATCCCCCACACCATTACACCACCACCACCAGCCTGCACAGTGGTAACAAGGCATGATGGATCCATGTTCTCATTCTGTTTTCAGACTGGCCCGTCTGGCACCAACAACCATGCCACGCTCAAAATTGCTTAAATCACCTTTTTTTCCCATTCTGACATTCAGTTTGGAGTTCAGGAGATTGTCTTGACCAGGACCACACCCTAAATGCATTGAAGCAACTGCCATGTGATTGGTTGATTAGATAATTGCATTAATGAGAAATTGAACAGGTGTTCCTAATAATCCACAAAACCAGTCATAAGATGATTTATACATCATTTGAAAGCTGAATAATAAGATTTCCACTGATGTATGGTTTGTTAGGATAGGACAATATTTCAATATTTGGCTGAGATACAACTATTTGAAAATCTGTAATCTGAATATTGAAAATCTCCTTTAAAGTTGTCCAAATGAAGTCCTTAGCAATGCATATTACTGATAATAATACATTTTGATATATTTACATAATTTCATAATGAAAATATTTTCATGGAACATGATCTTTACTTAATATTCTAATGATTTTTGACATAATTTTGGCCCATTCAATGTATTGTTGGCTATTGCCACAGATATACCCGTGAGACTCATGACTGGTTTTGTGCTCCAGGGTCACATATTTATAAATGTTACAAAATATTCAAATAAACGCTGTTCTTTTGAACTTTTTATTCATCAAATAATGATTGTTTCCACAAAAATATTAAGCAGAATAATTCTTTCATTATTATTATTTATAACAATTATTATTTCAAAATTGAAAACAATCATAAATGTTTCTTGAGCAGGAAATCATCATATGAGAATGATTTCTGAAGGATCATGTGACTTTGATCACAGGAATACATTACATTTTAAAAATACATTCAGATAGAAAACAGTTGTAACAATACTTCACAATTGTACTGTTTATTTGCTGCATCAGTGCTGATAGGAGGGGTCAGTTGGGGTCAAGTGGTGTCAGGAAGGGCGTCTCAGTATGCGGCAGTTAAAGAGGGAAACTGCTGCTTATGTGCATGTGAATTTGCCCATGATGCATCAGACTAACAGCACTCATCTCAGTCTTAACGTCTCTGCTTGGCAGATGCAATACAAACAATCAATTTCCCAGCATGCATTTCTGCATCACATCTCTAGGCCTCCTCCTCCAGCACACAGAGCGTGATTACCGGTTCAAAACGCAATTTCATCCCTGTATAGACTTGATCAGATATAATTTGAGGTTTCTGTAGCTATTGGCGCTCTCCATATGAATCTAAAAACACATTTTCTCCAACAAATTGAAATCATTTCACAAAAGTTTGAGAATAAGTGGTAGCTAAGTCTACATACTTTGGGTTGCTATGGTAAGTCTAAGACAATGTTAAAGGCACAGGTTGCACATAAATGAAAATTATGTCATCATTCACATTTTGGAGCTTGACAGCCACTGAACTACCTTCGTTATAAGGAAAAGAGCAGCTTGGATTGGACTTCTCCATTTATGACCCAAGTAAAATTGTATGGATGAAGATATGGAAGCCCATTTCCGTCTTAGAGTAGGAACTGAGAGCCAATCATACCGCAATGACTCATTCAAACTGACCAGGAAGCAGAATACCACAGAGAGTCAGAGTCAACACTCAGGACCATAAATCATAAAACCCTGTCTTTTTGGCGTCATTCAGTCTAGAAACTCCTCAGCTAAGTATTTTAAAACCATGCACACTTGTAAGTGATGGTCCCAACTAGAGAACGAACACTTAAGATGTCAAGTTAACAAGACAGATTGGTTCGGAGATGGCACATCTTGAGTCTCACAAGGAAAATCTCTAAAACCACTGCCTATACATATCAAAATCCATCAGATCTTTCCAAAACAATGCTAGACGGACTTATAATCAAACATTGTTCAACTGCATAATTCTATATCATGTCTACAACCTATATATATAACTATTATGCTTAGATCACACATAATTCGAATGGTTTATTGGAAGTGTGTCTTGTTTAGTATCAGCGTGAATCCATCCATCCATCCATCCATCCACCAAGCTCCTGCTCCGGTCGTACAGGGACCAAACAGCCCTAAGCAAGAGGCCCTGGACCCCATACTCCCAGAGCACCCTCCACAGGATGCCATGAGGGACACAGTCGAATGCCTTCTCCAAATCCACAAAACACATGTGGATTGGTTGGGCAAACTCCCATGAACCCTCCAGCACCCTGGAAAGGGTATAGAGCTGGTCCAGTGTTCCACGACCGGGACGAAAACCACACTGTTCCTCCTGAATCCGAGGTTCCACTATCGGCTGAATTCTCCTCTCCAGTACCCTGGCATAGACTTTCCCGGGGAGGCTGAGAAGTGTGATCCCCCTGTAGTTGGAACACACTCTCCGGTCCCCCTTCTTGAAAAGAGGGACCACCACCCCGGTCTGCCAGTCCAGAGGCACTGTCCCCAACCGCCACGCGATGTTGCAGAGGCGTGTCAGCCAAGACAGCCCCACAACATCCAGAGACTTGAGGTACTCAGGGCGGATCTAATCGACCCCTGGTGCCTTGCCACCGAGGAGCTTTTTAACTACCTCGATGACTTCAGCCCGGGTGATGGATGAATCCACCTCTGAGCCCTCAGCCACTGCTTCCTCAATGGAAGACGTGTTGGTGGGATTGAGGAGATCCTCAAAGTATTCCTTCCACCGTCCGACGATATCCCCAGTTGAGGTCAACAGCTGCCCATCTCCACTGTAAACAGTGTTGGTAGGGCACTGCTTCCCCCTCCTGAGGCGGCGAACGGTTTGCCAGAATCTCTTTGAGGCCAACCGATAGTCTTTCTCCATGGCCTCACCGAACTCCTCCCAGGCCCGTTTTTTTGCCTCCACAACTATCTGGGCTGCAGTCCGCTTGGTCTGCCTGTACCCGTCAGCTGCCTCAGGAGTCCCACAAGCCAACCAGGCCCGATAGGACTGCTTCTTCAGCTTGACGGCATCCCTTACTTCCGGTGTCCACCACCGGGTTCGGGGATTTCTGCCTCGACAGGCACCGGAGACCTTATGGCCACAGCTCAGAGCAGCCGCGTCGACAAGGGAGGTGGAGAACATGGTCTACTCGGACTCAATATCTCCAGACTCCCTCGGGATCCGGTCGAAGCTCTGTCGGAGGTGGGAGTTGAAGATCTCTCTGACAGGGGGCTCGGCCAAACGTTCCCAACAGACCCTCACAGTACATTTGGGTCTCCCGAGTCTGTCTAGCTTCCTCCCCCACCATCGGATCCAACTCACCACCAGGTGGTGATCAGTTGACAGCTCCGCCCCTCTCTTCACCCGAGTGTCCAAGACATACGGCCGGAGGTCAGATGAGACGACCACAAAGTTGATCATCGACCTCCGGTCTAGGGTGTCCTGGTGCCACGTGCACTGATGGACACCCTTATGCTTGAACATGGTGTTCGTTATAGATAAGCCGTGACTAGCACAGAAATCCAATAACAGAACACCACTCGGGTTCAGATCAGGGGGGCCATTCCTCCCAATCACGCCCCTCCAGGTATCACTGTCACTGCCCACATGTGCGTTGAAGTCCCCTAGTAGAATGATGGAGTCTCCAGTTGGAGCACTTTCTAGCACCCCTTCCAGAGACCCCATTAGGGCCGGGTACTCCGCACTGCCGTTTGGCCCGTAGGCACATACGACAGTGAGAGACCTATCCCCTACCCGAAGGCGCAGGGAAGCGACCCTCTCATTCACCGGGTTGAACTCCAACACATGGCAGCTGAGCTGGGGGGCTATAAGCAAACCCATTCCAACCCGTCGCCTCTCACCATGGGCAACTCCAGAGTGGTAGAGAGTCCAGCCTCTCTCAAGAAGTGTGGTTCCAGAGCCCAAGCTAAGAGATCATGTGACTAATCAGATAACATCATTTATGTGAGGGGTGAAGAAAGAGTCACACTCCGAACTAAAGACAATTGGTCAGAACTCCTCCAAAGAGCTGGAGAAAGTTTAAAAACTCAGGACACGAACAAAGCATTACACGAGAAGACAAGATTGGGTTAAGACTGGGAAAATGGGTTAACATGGAAGTTAAGATCGAACAGCATCATGCAAGTCATCTACTTTGGTCTCATTACTTGGTTTCTTTTCTTTTTCTGTTGAGAGTCTCGTTTTCTATAGTCTTTGCCAGCCTGCCCGCCGTGGTAGCGGGTCAAAGCATTCTCGAGTATAAATATGCAACTATAATGCATGTAGGTGATTTTCAATTAATATTTCATGTCGATATACAATGGTTACATACACTTAAACTGATCGTAGTATTGATATATTTGTAAGACTGCCGAATCTATAGAACAGTGGCAAGGAAAACTAACTTTACCGCACTCCGAGTACCCCGTAGTATTTGGGAGCATTTCCGCTGTATTGTGGCTTGATTTCGTTGTGTTGTGGCTTGATTTCGTGGTGTTGTAGCTTGAGTTTGTTGTGTTGTGGCTGGATTTCGTTGTGGTGTGGCTTGATTTCTTTGTGTTGTGGCTTGATTTCTTTGTGTTGTGACTTGATTTCATTGTGTTGTGGCTTGATTTCGTTGTGTTGTGGCTTGATTTCATTGTGTCTTGGCTTGATTTCGTTGTGTTGTAGCTTGATTTCGTTGTGTTATGGCTTGATTTCGTTGTGTTGTGGTTTGATTCCGTTGTGTTGTGACTTGATTTTGTTGTGTTGTGGCTTGATTTCATTGTGTTGTAGCTTGATTTCATTGTGACTTGATTTTGTTGTGTTGTGGCTTGATTTCTTTGTGTTGTGGCTTGATTTCTTTGTGTTGTGGCTTGATTTCGTTGTGTTGTGGCTTGATTTTGTTGTGTTGTGGCTTGAGTTGGTTGTGTTGTGGCTTGATTTCGTTGTGTTGTGGCTTGATTTCGTTGTGTTTTAGCTTGATTTTGTTGTGTTGTGGCTTGATTTCGTTGAGTTGTAGCTTGATTTCGTTGTGTTGTGGCTTGATTTCGTTATGTTGTAGCTTGATTTCGTTGTGTTGTGGCTTGAGTTGGTTGTGTTGTGACTTGATTTTGTTGTGTTGTGGCTTAATTTCGTTGTGTTGTAGCTTGATTTTGTTGTGTTGTGGCTTGAGTTCGTTGTGTTGTAGCTTGATTTCGTTGTGTTGTAGCTTGAGTTGGTTGTGTTGTAGCTTGATTTTGTTGTGTTGTGGCTTGATTTCGTTGTGTTGTAGCTTGATTTCGTTGTGTTGTGGCTTGATTTTGTTGTGTTGTGGCTTGATTTCGTTGAGTTGTAGCTTGATTTTGTTGTGTTGTGGCTTGATTTCGTTATGTTGTAGCTTGATTTCATTGTGTTGTAGCTTGATTTTGTTGTGTTGTGGCTTGATTTCGTTGTGTTGTAGCTTGATTTTGTTGTGTTGTGGCTTGATTTTGTTGTGTTGTGGCTTGATTTCGTTGTGTTGTGGCTTGACTCTGTTGTGTTGTAGCTTGATTTTGTTGTGTTGTGGCTTGTTGTGGCTTGATTTCGTTGTGTTGTGGCTTGATTTCGTTGTGTTGTGAATTTGTTTGCTTTTTAAATTTCGTTGTGTTGTGCACTACTGGGCCACTGTATATAAAGCATAATGTAGCACATTTATATGCTGCACAGCTGTATCCAAAAGTTTCCAGCTATGTAGCATTAAAAATCAATTCTATTCTATTGATGGCTGCAGATAAGCCAGGGTTCATATAAAACAAAGATATTGATTTAGTTTTGTTCACAGGCTCTTCATTCACACACATTCACTCACACACACACACACACACACACACACACACACACACACACACACACACACACACACACACACACACACACACACACACACACACACACACACGTACAAGCACAGACACACACAGTTTTCCTTAATAACTGTGTGTTTCTTGTCAGAGAGGACTCATTACAGAGTGTCATTTTAAAGAGCTCTTTTAAATTAACGCTGTACCGCCTGATTCACTCTCAGGCTTTGATTAGATGAAATACAGTCAGTCCTGCATCACTAATGACAGGGAACGACGTCCGAAACACCAACACAAATGTGCGAAATGACACATTTAGTGCGAGGCGTTTAGATTTGAATCTCTTTCTGCAGAACATGTTAACGCCTTGATGCCCATCAATAGTACTGAACAGCATCGATCGTCATTCCCTGAAAGTCCAGACAATCACAGCTGAAAGTAGCTCGAAGTGGGAGCCAGCTTTCTAGCTGGTCGTTTATGGTATACCAGTGGACCAGAGGACCCTGGTAGGCTGCCTTGGTCAAGCTATTAAGGGCTGGTAGATAATCTTAAACCTACACAATAAACTGCTTCAGTGTTTGACAAACCAGCTTGATCACTTTGAGGAATATTCCAGGTTTAGTTCAAGCTCAGCTCAATCAACAGCATTTATAACATAATGTTGACTACCACAAAAATTAATTTACACTTGTCCCTCCTTTTCTTTAAAAAAATTACAATGCAGCACTTACAAGGGAAGTGGATGGAGCCAATGTGTAACTGTAAAAGACTTGCTTTTTCAAAAGTATAGCCATAAGATATAAACAAATTTGTGTTAACATGATTTTAGTATGGAAAAATTTGTTACTGACCTTTTCTGTGCAAAGAACTTGACTCATAACGGTTAAAACCTTAAAAACGACTGTAAAAATTATGATTTAAACAACTTTACAGCCCAAATAATACATGACTTTTAATATTGGTTGTTTATACTTGGTCACTCCATGCGTTTTCTCTCATCGAATAGCTATCTGATCTGAAAACAGCAGGTGTAAATGCCCTCCGAAATCCGATCACTCAAGCCCCTTCAGGAGGTGTAAATGCATCTGGATGTTGAAACCACATATCTAAATTTTAAAGGGGTCCTATAATGCCCCCTTTTACAAGATAAGTCTCTGATGTCTCCAGAGTGTGTATGTGAAGTTTTAGCTCAAAATTTTTTTTATAGTATGTTAAAATTGTCACTTTTTGAGGGCGCAAAAGCGCATTTTTGTTGTGTGTCCCTTTAAATGCAAATGAGCTGCTGCTAGAAGCGGGTGGAGCTTCAAGAGCTTGTGTTAGCAGCTCCGATGACCTCACGCAGACACACACTGAAAATATCAGAAACTGTTCAGCCTTTTACGTTCAAACCGGAGTCGGACAATGATGGAGAGACTCACGAAGAAGAGACGACATGTGGAATGAGACAGGACGTTTCTGAATGGATAGTTGATGAATTTATGAGTTAACTATCTTCAAGTCATTGATTAGCATATTCTGTCATGATAATCTATAAACCGCTGGTGTGGGAACTGCTGTGAGATGAGCAGAGAATATCTGCTGATGAAGAGAGAACAGGGATAGTTTAGTTTCATCTCGCTTTCATGACATGCTATTGCATTTGTGTTCGTACTGTATTGGAATAAATGTGAAAGACGGATGCAACAGCTTGAGCGACTCCTAAATGCGCTACTACAACAACTCAACATGTTCCTGGGGGCGGGGTTTATGTAAATCTTAGGGTAAGTGAAACCGGTGAAGAAACTCGTTGTAGTTCCTACCAGCCGTTTGTTGTAGTTCTTGAAAAGCCATTTCTGTAAAATAAAATCTCTCCCTTTGCTTTGAAGTTTGAGCGTCGTAACTTTTCAGATGTTGTTTATGCTCTAACAGCAACATTACACACTCACTACAGATGTTAAATCATAATCAAACACCCATGTAATCCTCAATTGGAAAAAAATAAACGTGAGAGCATGTTATAAGCTACTGGTAGCCAGATACTGCAACCCACATCGCCACAGACGAGCAGCTGAGGATATCTTCAGCAAACTGAAATGCAAACTGCCACAATTGATACTGAAAGTTCGGAAACTAAGATTCAAGTTGGTCATGCGACTTCGCCATATTGACCAATAGAAAGCTGCTTGGTTTGAAAGTGATTTCTGTATGATCTGTGCTTCATGCAGCGCTACAGTTTTTTTTTGTCAGTGAAATGTCACACTTTAACAATCAACATTATGCCAAAAAACACTGCTCACTGAGCTTACTCAATCAATCCTTTAAAGGAAATGTCCAGAGTTCTAATAATGAAATAATGACTTTTGGACTGAAAATGATTTTGACTTGTTTCTTAGCAAATTTTGTAGTGACATTTAAAATGGAAGTAAACAGTCGAAGCATAATTTTTTGTTAAAGCACTTACATTAATTATTCAGTAAAAACCTGTTATTACTTGATCCATAAATAATCTATGTTTGAGCCTTTGGTATTCTTTTAAAGGTGCAGTAAGCGATTTCTGAGAAATGCTGTTGAAAGTTTTTTGGACCGAGCAGCACAACAAACTAATCAAACTAGCCAATTAGCAGTAGGGGGTGTTTCCACTCATGATGGGGGAGGAGAGAGTGAGCCAATTAGCAGTAGGGGGCGTGTCCACTCATGATGGGGGAGGAGGGAGAGTGAGCCAATCAGCAGTAGGGGGCTTGTGTCCACTCATGACGTGGGAGGAGAGAGTGAGCCAATCAGCAGTAGGGGGCGTGTCCACTCATGATTGGGGAGGAGAGAGAGTGAGCCAATCAGCAGTAGGGGGCGTGTCTACCCATGATGGGGGAGGAGCGAGAGTGAGCCAATTAGCAAGGGGGCGTGTCCACTCATGATGGGGGAGGAGAATGGTCCAATTAGAAGTAGGGGGTGTGTCCACTCATGACGGGGAGGAGAGAGAGTGAGCCAATCAGCAGTAGGGGGCGTGTCCACTCATGATGGGGAGGAGAGAGAGTGAACAAGAGGGAGATTTAAAGAAAGAGAGATGGCTGAGAGATATTACAAAAGAAAAAATGTTTAGGGGAATATCACTGGAAAAGAAGAATTAAGATCAGGCAAGAGCTTTAGGACCCGAGTTAATATTAGAAAAGCTTTCCAGTGCTGGAGACCGGAGTAACATTGGTTTTGAGTTAAATATGCTGTTGTTGTAATGTTAGCTATAGTAACAGCACAGTTTTGAGTGTCACTGAAGCATTACTGTGCTTTGCTTCTGCTGTGATAAAGAGACATGCACTCTTGCATTGCGTGTTCATGCATTCTGGGGGCGGAGCAATGAAGGGAGGGGTGTGTTTGTTTGGGTTGATTTCAAATATCAACATTTCTCAGAAATCACTTACTGCCCCTTCAAGTTGAAATATTGGATATAACTTTATATAAGCAGTTCTACCACAATAAAACAAGTAAAAAAGAAATGAAAGGTTTTTGTGAGTACATTGACTAAACAGAGAACATCTGTACTGGATCAATCAAAAATGTACTGGAGCAGGAGCAGGAGTTGATCTGACAGAAAAATCTGCCAATATTTTTCTTTTTTGAGTCAAAGGTGCCGGAATGCCGTTCCGAATCGTTACAGCTCAATCGAAGTCAGAATATTCCTTTAAGCTGATGTGACCCGGGTTTGTTCCGGCAGGGATGCGGTTCACAGAGCCGATAGTCTTCCTGCGAATCCATCAGGGAGTTTGTGTAGTGGAAATTGAACTATGCATTCGGCTCAAATATGGAAAGACTCTTTACATCACAACGTCATCCATCAACAAGCTTCCTGTCTGTGATGTTAACTGTATCATCATCTCTCTATCTATCTGGAAATGGAGCACAACCACACCCCCTCCTCTCTTTTTCCTCTTTAACACTGGCTTCCATGGATCTCACACACACACACACACACACACACACACACACCCACCCACACACACACACACACACACTTAGCTCCGTTTTCACCAACATTTTTTTGTCTCTCTCATTCAAGCTCATGAATCGTGTTCTGTCTCCAGGCGTCTACTGAATGCCGCACACTCATCATCTCCTGAAACACAAACCCTCGGCCGAGATCACACGACCTCTGCAACTCCACATCGCTCTTTTCCTGTCTTCAGAACACAAACCCCAGCTCGCTTTCTATTTTAGTCGCTGCCGATTGATCTGAATGATTCAGAGAGGAGAATCAACAACGTAAATCAATTCTACAGAACCACAAAACACACTTACACACTTCATAGGCATCTACATTAAAATACAATATCATCAGTAACAAAATGACTGACAAAATGTTAAATCAAAGCTTTTTTGTTTTATTTCATCACTGATATCAAAGCGAAAAATTAATATGATGAGAAATATTAATATATATATATAAACAATAAATATGCATCAAGAATGATAGTTTGAAATAATACAATCAGCATCCTTCACTCAACTTCAAGAAAGATTTGACCTTCCCGACTCTCATTTATTTAGATATTTTCAGATACCGAATTTTATTCATAAGCAGTTTCCTAACTTTCCCTTTTTGCCACCTAAAATATACTTGAAGATATATTAGACCATCATACATCCTTGAAAGGGGATTATTTCTAAGATTTGTACTGTAATTAACACAAAACAATCTCCCTCAATGCGTCCGTTGAGGACACTCTGGGAGGAGGAGCTAAAACTGACACTGGAGGAAAATATTTGGGATTCAATTCTTGCCCGGATACATTCATCATCAATTAATGCAAGACACACTGTGATTGAATTTAAAGTAGTGCACAGAGTTCACTGGTCCAGAACTAAATTAAACAAAATATTTCCTGACCTTGACCCAACCTGCCTTCGCTGCACAGCTGCACCATCCACACTACTGCACTCTTTCTGGTACTGTCCTGAACTGTCTGATTTCTGGGGGAAAGTCTTCAGGTGTTTTTCTGTCATTTTCTCTTCACCAGTAGACCCCAAGCCCATGACAGCATTGTCTGGTATTCAGCCGGAATCTGTTAAATGAAACTCATTACAGGCCGACAGTGTAGCGTTTGCAACTTTACTGGCTAGACGACTAATTCTAATGAACTGGAAGTCCGTAGCCCCCCCTCCCTATCGCCAATGGGTTTTTGATTTTCCACACGCTCTCAAAATGGAAAAGATTCGGTTTGCATTGAGACAAAAACCAAAACTGTTTTTGAAAGCCTGGAACCCTTTTTAAAAATATTTTAAGGAGACAACGACATCCATTTGAATTGAATTGAATTGAATTATTATTATCCCTTCATTCTGTTTTGTTTATCCTTCTTTAGTGCATCTAGTGTATATTTTATGCATGCCTGATATTTTATTTTATGTATGTATGTGTGCATATGTATGTGTGTGTATGTATATACACTCACCTAAAGGATTATTAGGAACACCATACTAATACTGTGTTTGACCCCTTTCGCCTTCAGAACTGCCTTAATTCTACGTGGCATTGATTCAACAAGGTGCTGAAAGCATTCTTTAGAAATGTTGGCCCATATTGATAGGATAGCATCTTGCAGTTGATGGAGATTTGTGGGATGCACATCCAGGGCACGAAGCTCCCGTTCCACCACATCCCAAAGATGCTCTATTGGGTTGAGATCTGGTGACTGTGGGGGCCATTTTAGTACAGTGAACTCATTGTCATGTTCAAGAAACCAATTTGAAATGATTGGAGCTTTGTGACATGGTGCATTATCCTGCTGGAAGTAGCCATCAGAGAATGGGTACATGGTGGTCATAAAGGGATGGACATGGTCAGAAACAATGCTCAGGTAGGCCGTGGCATTTAAACGATGCCCAATTGGCACTAAGGGGCCTAAAGTGTGCCAAGAAAACATCCCCCACACCATTACACCACCACCACCAGCCTGCACAGTGGTAACAAGGCATGATGGATCCATGTTCTCATTCTGTTTACGCCAAATTCTGACTCTACCATCTGAATGTCTCAACAGAAATCGAGACTCATCAGACCAGGCAACATTTTTCCAGTCTTCAACTGTTCAATTTTGGTGAGCTCGTGCAAATTGTAGCCTCTTTTTCCTATTTGTAGTGGAGATGAGTGGTACCCGGTGGGGTCTTCTGGTGTTGTAGCCCATCCGCCTCAAGGTTGTGCGTGTTGTGGCTTCACAAATGCTTTGCTGCATACCTCGGTTGTAACGAGTGGTTATTTCAGTCAAAGTTGCTCTTCTATCAGCTTGAATCAGTCGGCCCATTCTCCTCTGACCTCTAGCATCAACAAGGCATTTTCGCCACAGGACTGCCGCATACTGGATGTTTTTCCCTTTTCACACCATTCTTTGTAAACTCTAGAAATGGTTGTGCGTGAAAATCCCAGTAACTGAGCAGATTGTGAAATACTCAGACCGGCCCGTCTGGCACCAACAACCATGCCACGCTCAAAATTGCTTAAATCACCTTTCTTTCCCATTCTGACATTCAGTTTGGAGTTCAGGAGATTGTCTTGACCAGGACCACACCCCTAAATGCATTGAAGCAACTGCCATGTGATTGGTTGATTAGATAATTGCATTAATGAGAAATTGAACAGGTGTTCCTAATAATCCTTTAGGTGAGTGTATATATACAAAAATATATTATTTTTATTTATTTTTATTGTATTTCATTGGTAAATGTCATTGTGTGTATGTATGCAAATGTATGTGTGTGTGTGTGTATATTATTATATATGTGTATATATTATTTTACCATTGTAATATTTCATTCCATTTTGCACTTTCTCGCTGACTAAAATTAATATTTGATGAAAAATGGATGAAATTACATTTTCAATAAAAAGACTATAAAGCAAAAACTTATGAAAAATAACACCAGTAATGTAAATGCATATACATTATTAATACTAATATTTATTAAACAATAAAT
>CM031967.1:1253063-1273063 GCA_018749465.1 Paracanthobrama guichenoti
TATCTATCTATCTATCTATCTATCTATCTATCTATCTATCTATCTATCTATCTATCTATCTATCTATCTATCTATCTATCTATCTATCTATCTATCTATCTATCTATCTATCTATCTATCTATCTATCTATCTATCTATCTATCTATCTATCTATCTAATTGTGTTTTACTTAGATTGCCATTTGGATTAATTATTCATTTATTAAACAAATATGATCATATAATTTTTTTAATCAAATTTCAAAATCAAAATGTACCTTTCTTTTTTTATTAATAACAATAATAATAATACTGTATTTTATTTATATTATTTATTTATTAAAAATAAATATGATAATATATATTTTTTTTAACAAAATCAAAATGACTATGTAGGCTTTGTGTTAATAAAATAATTCTCAGCTACATCATGTCCTCTGAGGCAGGTTATTTATTGCCTATATGATACTGATTAGTTTTATAAAGTCCTACCACCCAGTCACAATACAGGCGCTGCCCACAGACAGACGAAAAAACACACATCCACAACACGAGCACCACCCACAACCCAGGCTCCGCCGCACGACTACCTGACATTTCCAAGTTGTTCCCATAGAGTCTTCCATTGTGATTAACATTTACTCAGCAGGCCTAGAGCATCTTCTCCCTGCAACACTAATGAGCTCTGCTGGCTCGTTACTGCCAATTCATTTCCAGAACATCCTCAGAGTCATCATAAAAACATGAATCCAGCGTTCATGTATCATACATAAATGCAGTTTCATGTCGCTTTATGGAGACGTCTTGAACTGGACGTAATGTCTTTTTAAAGCGTTATATGATGCTGCGGCATTAAACATTTGCTGGAGAATATCACTAATGTAACAACGAAGAGAGGAAGAGTCCTTTGACAACGCACAGGCAAAAATATTGATTTTCAAAATAATTTAATTTGGATGCACCATCCCTGACTATTCGCTAAACAGACAGCAATTTAAATTTCAGGAAACTAATGCAAAACTAATGGATAAAATAATAGTTATTCAGAGGGGCTTTTCTCCTGGGCAAAAAGCATTTCATTTAAAGATTACGGTAAGCTGCTCTATTTCTCTCTCTTGCTCTGACAATGAGACTGTAAGTGATTTGACTTTAAAGAGCCAGGGTTAAATGAGCGTGTGTGTGCGACACAGGAAGTAATCAGCCAGCCAGCCATAAGACACAATGGCACAAACTCCTCCCCTTCGCACACGCCCCTCCCGCTCATCTGCATATCTTTACACTGATGTTTAAACTCTTGGAATATATAACAACTCAATGAATCCAACTTTTAACATAATTTCCATTCTAAAAGTTTGTGTACATAAGAATATAAAAATCTGCAGACACAAATTATATAAAACATTCCGATTTTTTTAATTCTTAAAGGGACAGTTCAACCAAAAATAAAATTCTGTCATCATTTACTCCAATGAATTGCACTATTACAATGAATCTTTTCAGTTTATAAGAGAAGTCGTCTGATTCGTTAATGATTAATTCTTTTGAACAAGTTTTTTGTTATTAACAACTTGAATTTTGGTCAAAGTTACACTCTTAAAGATAATTTTTGCCATTGATGGTTCCAGAAGGATCTTTAACATCCATGGAAACTTTCCATTGCACAAAAGGTTCTCTATTGTGGAAAAAGGTCCTTTAGGTTATTCAAATGTTCTTCACACTGAGAAAAAAATGGTTCTTTTAAAAGTGTAACTTTGCCGATTTTTAACCCGTTTTGTATTGTTACAATGTTGGTAACTTCTGCATTTTTGTATCCCCGCCCACAGACAGTCAGATCGGCAGAGGGTTATTAACGGAAAAGTTATGAAGGGGAGGTTTATCACTGAAAACTGTATCGTACTGTATGTCTACTCTTCAAACAGTATTATGATAAAAACTGAAAACTATGGCAACAGCTTTCTTACCTATACGCGACAACATTTAGCCATGGGCGTTGGAACCATTGTATGTTGGCGGGACAAGACCCACCCACTTTTTAAGACCAATGACATTGGACCCGCTCACTTTTATTGTCTCTAATTCAGTCTGTTTACCTACCCCTAACTGATAAACACTTATTATAAAACACGTTAAGACGCTTTATTTTCTTCATTTTTATTGAAAATAAATGCCTTTCCCATCTGATATGTGAAGGGAAAAGGGAGTAGAGCGAGTTCGGGAAAAAGGTGGATTCGAACCTCGGGTCAATTTGCGTCAGAACTTGATGCCATGTGTCTTACCGCTACACTACTGTTACTGTAAATGATTCTGTGTTTGCTGTAATTGTCTGGCCCAACCAGACGTTTAGTAAACAAGGCGATATATTTGTACTTAATGTAAATGGCATCTACTCCAGTAAAATTTTTCTGGGAGAGGACACACCCACATTTGTTTTGCTTCCGACGCCCATGGATGGAACTGACAGAACGGCAGTTTCTTTCAGTTTTTGGCCTAAAACAGTGTTCAGGGTCATTCAGTTTGAAGTGTTGACTACAAACACAGAGGTTTTTCAGATTTTCCGTTGTGCCGTTCTCTCCGTATTTATGATTCTTTTGCCTACAACCAAGCACAAGTCTTGAAAAGTGAAGACAAAACGTTTTGATCGCCCCCAGGTGGCGGGTCCCAGTATAGGTCATAAACCACGCCCTCTCTATGTAATCGAATGGGACAAACTAAACAATCAAATTACACTTCAAATAATTTCTTTCCAAAGATAGTTTCTGTCATTTTAGGTACTTTTTATCATGTAAGTTCAAGTGTTCTTTTTTTTTTTTTAACTAAGTTATTTATTTGCTGCTATAAAAACGGGGGTGTGACGTCATGATTGACAGCTTCTCTGAGCGAAGTAGTCACTGAGGCACCAACTTTTTCAGGATTTTCAGGAGACTGGAGCTTTAACTTTAATTTCTACATTTCCATAACTGTTTATTTCACACAGACATAATGAGATACTGCAGTAAACTTAACTAACCAGTTCTGCGGGAGTGTGGGCGGGGCCTTGATACCGCGGCTCCACATCTGGCTCACTACTGCGCAGACTCAGGTCCTGAATCAGCGTCATATTGGGACATTGGTGGCTTCACTTTCTACAATGGAAGGTGTGTTGTCCATCTTTTTTTTACAGTCTACAACGCGCTGGATCCTCACTGGAAACCGAGTAATACACTTGTGCTAAACCTTTACTCTTTTAATTCTTGCACACAATTTTTGAAGTCAACACCGACGTGACTAAAAGTTTGCTAAGAAGTATTTCCTACTAAAGCAAGGCGGTATTTAACTCTGGTAAGCATATCCATAGCAGTCTGGTGAGGGTGGTCTTGGACGGCAACATGCCTAGTGCATTATGGGTGTTGAAGTTTTCCTACCAATTTGGCGAAAAGGAAGGACAACAGCCAGCATTGTTTTCTCAATGCAGGCACAGTAGGCCACCGAAGATTTTGTATAGGCCGCCAAGTTTTACTGAAAGCCCATTTTGCCAGCGGTGAAGTATAAGAACTGTTCACCGAAAGGTTCTTCTAAATGGTTCTTTGATGAAATCACAGCGAAAACCCCCCTTTGGGAAACTTTATATTTATGCGTGTAATATGACTACAGAACCTTTTTGTAAAGCTGGAAAGCTTCGTTTTTTCTGTGTTCCACCTTTAGTGCCCCACAAAAGACAGCTGTATGGGTTTAGAACGACATTGGGGTGAGTAAACAATGAATTTACATTTACTGGTAAAGTATTACATGTAAATGACCCCTTTCTCCCTGAGGATTGGTGATTGCAGTCAGATGCTGGGTATCCTGGGAGTTGGGGGAATAGAAAAATAACACACGGTCACCTTGTTGGCTATACAGATGAAATCACATCACACTGTGCTGCAAACGTGTTCATCAAGAAGCCCAGTCACACAGCTTGAGTTTAAAGCCAGATAGCATCTACCATCAAATAAACCATACGCATCAGAGATTCATCCAGGCCCTGACGCAATGACACCGGTTGTACCTATTTGTACATCATATTATTTGCACACTGGAGTAATGAAAGTGATTTCCGTTGACACAAAGTGAATTGATTCTCCGCCGGTGCTTTTATTGCACCATGAGTGCCGTCGATCACACTGATTACATTTGTAAAACCAGCGATCACAATGAAACGCACATTATTTTTTTAGCCATTGGAGAGAGTAAATGCACAGAGTCAAACGTTTACATGACGGTGAGCACATTGCTATGTCAAGCCTGCTTTTTTACAAATGCCCAGGTGGGCGTAACAAATGGCGAGTGCACTCTGCGTTCCAAGTTTTATGTGTACGCGACGTTTATTCACAAGGCCCCTGAATTCATAGCTCGCACCGAGGAAGTGATATTTGGACCAGTATTTCTGTGGGAAATCTTTCAGCTCCTGTGAGATTTATATGAAGGACTAATCCAACAGCAGCAGACATAACGGATAACCCACACACACACACAACCCAATGTAGCTCGAGCCAGCTGGGTTTAAATTGCCCAGACTGATTTAATATTCTGTGTGGACAGAGATACCACAGCACCTGCCATCAAATCCTCACTTCCAAATCATATCAATTCAGAAATCAACTTCACTGAATGGCACAGTACTTATTAAAGACAGCTGCTCATTCTAGAGTACTCCAACCAGCCTTTTAGATGATTCTCCTCCATTTCCCAACCATTCGAAAGCCTTTCTGCATGGATCTTCACTAGTATCAACATTTGCGCCTTAGAATCAAGGGTACTTTTCTACATTTCTAAAAATGCTTCCTTTAATGTCAAATACTTCATATTGCCAAATACAAATTCACATGACTATAGATAATTAGCCTACCTCTTGCCCAAAATGTTATATCAACAACTCATATTTTATGCATTGATATGAATGGCTTAAATAGAATTCTACACTTCTAAAAATAAAGTTTCTTTATTGGCATATTGTTACCACAAAAGGTTCGTCATAGTGGTTCTTTAGCTTTTACATGTTCACACTAGACACAATGATTCTTTCTATTCGTTAAAAGGTTCGTTGGGGAACCAAAAAATGACATTATATTGAAAACCCCCAGTTTGGAACCTTTATTTTTAAGAGTGCATATCAAACTGTATTATAAATCAGGTTATAGAACATCAAATATATTTGATATATCACACACACACACACACACACACACACACACACACACACACACACACACACACACACACTATAAGAGCATACAAGAGAATAATGCACTGATGTTACTTTCATTTATGCATAATACGTATTGCAAAATATATAACTATACATGTAAATCACATTTTGCCTATCTCTCTCTCTCTCTCTCTCTCTCTCTCTCTCTCACACACACGAAATATAAGAGCACACAAGAGAATAATTCACTTGTTACTTTCATTTATGCATAATACGTATTGCAGTATATATAACTATATATGTAAGATACATATAAATCCCATTTTGCCTATCACACACACACACACACACACACACACACACACACACACACACACACACACACTTAAATCTGAAGCGTTGTGAACTTACAGCATCATGTATCGCTGCAATAACACATACGCGGATATGTTCATCTTATAAAACGCGACGATCCGTCCAGAAAAACCGCTGAAAGTGCTTATATCCGTCTATGACAAGCCCTTCATATGATCACAGAGGATCCCTCGTAGGCACATACAAATAAACTAGCTTCACAGGATCACAGACATCATCATCATCATCTTCATCATCATCTTCATTTCTCGGCTGATCGATGAGCTCTTGGAGTCGCACAGATATTCTGATACCCTCCGTCTGTCCTATTAAAATCACAGCAGTGATTCGGTCTGCAGTCTGGACTCACCCAGCGCCGAATGAGAGCACCTCTCTCACACACTCACACACACACACACACACACACACACACACACACACACACACACACACACACACACACACTCACGCACGCGCGCGCGCACACACACACACACACACACAAACGCGAGCGCGTCTCCAGTCCTGTTTATTTAGTCTCCGAAATGTCTCTGAACAAATAAACTGCAGCGAAGCGCGCGGGTGAGAGAGATTCTTACGCAGATACTGAGAGAAATGTGTCTTCCTCACGGCAGTTTACCACAGAACCACATTTCCCACCAAAATATCAATAAGTACAGTTATACTGTGAAAAAATCGGTACTGTATAAGGGGTATTAGGAACCTTTCTGACATTTTAATTCACCAATAACACCAAGTTACCACAATTTTTGTGTGTAACTACACACAGAGAGGTAACATACAACAGCTTGTCGCTGGGGCAGTACCCTTAAAAGGACATCTTTGTACCAATTTCACCCCTAAAATTACTACCTTAGAGTACAAATACGTACCTTACGGTCCTACTATGAACCTTTCTGTGGTAAAAAAAAAAAAAAAAAAAAAAAAAAACAAAGGTACAAAGATGTAATTTTAAGGGTACTGCCCCAGCGATAAGCTATTGTAGCTGGGTGTCGGACAGTGGGTAACTGAGTAACAGGGGCCCTCGAATGTATATACCACAAATACACTCACCTGTCAGGATTATTAGGAACACATACTAATACTGTGTTTGACCCCCTTCGCCTTCAGAACTGCCTTAATTCTACGTGGCATTGATTCAACAAGGTGCTGAAAGCATTCTTTAGAAATGTTGGCCCATATTGATAGGATAGCATCTTGCAGTTGATGGAGATTTGTGGGATGCACATCCAGGGCACGAAGCTCCCGTTCCACCACATCCCAAAGATGCTCTATTGGGTTGAGATCTGGTGACTGTGGGGGCCATTTTAGTACAGTGAACTCATTGTCATGTTCAAGAAACCAATTTGAAATGATTCGAGCTTTGTGACATGGTGCATTATCCTGCTGGAAGTAGCCATCAGAGAATGGGTACATGGTGGTCATAAAGGGATGGACATGGTCAGAAACAATGCTCAGGTAGGCCGTGGCATTTAAACGATGCCCAATTGGCACTAAGGGGCCTAAAGTGTGCCAAGAAAACATCCCCCACATCATTACACCACCATCACCAGCCTGCACAGTGGTAACAAGGCATGATGGATCCATGTTCTCATTCTGTTTACACCAAATTCTGACTCTACCATCTGAATGTCTCCACAGAAATCGAGACTCAACAGACCAGGCAACATTTTTCCAGTCTTCAACTGTCCAATTTTGGTGAGCTTGTGCAAATTGTAGCCTCTTTTTCCTATTTGTAGTGGCGATGAGTGGTACCCGGTGGGGTCTTCTGGTGTTGTAGCCCATCCGCCTCAAGGTTGTGCGTGTTGTGGCTTCACAAATGCTTTGCTGCATACCTCGGTTGTAACGAGTGGTTATTTCAGTCAAAGTTGCTCTTCTATCAGCTTGAATCAGTCGGCCCATTCTCCTCTGACCTCTAGCATCAACAAGGCATTTTCGCCCACAGGACTGCCGCATACTGGATGTTTTTCCCTTTTCACACCATTCTTTGTAAACCCTAGAAATGGTTGTGCGTGAAAATCCCAGTAACTGAGCAGATTGTGAAATACTCAGACCGGCCCGTCTGGCACCAACAACCATGCCACGCTCAAAATTGCTTAAATCCCCTTTTTTTCCCATTCTGACATTCAGTTTGGAGTTCAGGAGATTGTCTTGACCAGGACCACACCCCTAAATGCATTGAAGCAACTGCCATGTGATTGGTTGATTAGATAATTGCATTAATGAGAAATTGAACAGGTGTTCCTAATAATCCTTTAGGTGGTGAGTATATATATATATATATATATATATATATATATATATATATATATATATATATATATATATATATATAGATAGATAGATAGATAGATAGATGGATAATCCATAATATCAAAATGACATTGTTAGGGGCCCACCCCTTAGTTCTGGGACCCAACATTTGGCGCTACACCCCTGGTTGTAGCCTAAAGGTTTACAATTTTGACACCCATTTTCTCTATGTGTAAGGTATTTGGGGGGTATCTGATGTGTTTCCACAGTAAACGCGGTGAATGAGAGACTAGCGTTGCATTAAATATCCACAATAGTGTTTTCACAACTTTAAATAAGAGGGAAATTATTAATTGGCCTACAGTTCTGTAGTCAGCACAAACACTGCCAAATCTGACACACGCCTTACATACTTTATCCATGATCCTATACAGCTGCGAACGTGGGGGATTTAAGGAAACAATTCTCCCAAAAATGAAAATTTGGTCATTTATATCATCCAATAGTTCCAAAACCTGTATGGTACATTCCTCTATAGTACACAAATGGAAAAAAGTGTCTTGGTGGGTTTTTTTGTCCATACTTGGACAAAACAATGCCAAAGATGTCTGAGGTAAAGTCTGAGTGAATTCATATTTTTATGTGATGAATATCAAAGTACTATGGTATTGCCTTCTGAAACCCTCTTTGTACCAATGTACCAACCTTTTTTATAAGGAAAATGTTGAGAATAAGCATTCTTTTGCTGTTGTTGACTGTAGTACCGCACATGAGGTCAAGGGGGCACTGTTGCTCTCACTCAGACTGCTGTTGCCTAAAAAAACATTTTCCGGGCACCTTAAGCATCTGCCTGAAGAAGCTGTTTGAACACAATAGCTGTGAGCAGCATAAACAAACGGCCTCCCATGACATAACAGCTGTCTGTTTAAATTCATAGGGGTCAGTGCACATCACACGCACCCATAACTGCATTCGGTAAATGGGCGGCCCAGGATTTTCAGCTCCTCTCGGCGTGATAAATCAGATTAAAGCTGCGTTCAGGAGATTTTCCAGACAGACGTATGCCTGGATCGATGGTCTTATTCCGACTGGGCTGCATTAACAGATGAGTTATGAGAGATTTCTGCAGACGCCACGGGTATGCAGAGACTAAACCTACAGGATTGGAGTCACTTAACACTTTAAAATGTGTGTGTGTGTGTGGCACAGCTAACAAGCCTCAAGTTCTCAAAGTGAACTTCCTGTCATATGATGGTGAAGCTATATCATTTGAGAGCTCTGATCCGAAATGTCCAGTTTGCAAATGAATCGTTCTTTTTAATGAACCGGCTGAACCGTCTGAAACAGCATGCGGCTCAAGTCAGCACAGATCTATAAGTTACTCAATCAAATTCACTTTCAGACGTGTCTGACAGTCACTTCATCTCGAAATGAGACAATATCCAGGAGTATATGATCCTATCATGCCGGTTTTTGCCATCTCATTCAGTGCACCAGTTAGTCCAACAGTACACTGAACTGAGAACAGTCTTTCGGGCATGTCTGACATGCTGAGAACTGTGTGCCAAGGGTTTCATAACGGGGGCAAATGTATGTTTCTGATGTCTTTTGCTGAAAAACAGCATAAAGCATACAAATAAAAGGTATTGGAACAGTGATCTGATAGCAACAGTTCTCGAGTCAACAGCACTACATAGCAGTTCTCTCTCGAGTCAAGAGTCGGTTAATGGTTATAACAGTTCTCGAGGCCCCAGTACATTGAACTGAGGACACAGAACGAGGGACGAAAATTAAAGTTAGTTTTTATGGCTTCTCATGGTTTATGAGACTTATTAACACTTAGTTTATTCACTATATATGCTTTACACTGCAAAAAATGCTTTTCTTACTTAGTATTTTTGTCTTGTTTCTAGTCCAAACATCTAAAAATTCTTAAAACAAGAAGCATTTACTAAACAAGCAAAAGTTATTGTCTTAAAAACACTTAATTTTGAGTTATTTTTCCCCAAAACAAGACAAAAACTTCTGTTTGTCTAGTAAATGCTGCTTAATGTAAGATTTTTTAGATATTTGGACTTAAAACGAGAAACAAATACTAAGTAAGAAAAGCATTTTTTACAGTGTAGACATGTACAACATCAGCGTTTCACGTCATTATTGGGTGCTTTAAAGGGGAACTAAACCCTAAAACAACTCTTTTTTTTTTTAAGTTCTGATCTGCAAGACTTGGGCTTTATTAGTGCTGTTCACTGATTGGACTAAATGTTTTGACATTTGGGTAGAAAGTGTTTTAATTCTACAATATATGGTGCAAAAACCCTCTTAAGGTTGAACAGTGGCTACTGCAGATGAATTTTCCTATTGGACGTTGTCGGCCATCATATGTTTATCGTATGTTGGCTCACTACCACGCCCTAAGAAATGTTTTCCCGCATTGATCACATTCAACGCTCATGTTACATATAAAAGTGGCTAGAAGACAAATGAGTCGCGACATGTTTCTCTAGCACACGGTTTCTGTCTTTCATTTGAAAACACTCACAGCACTCAGAAAGAGAGAGCGCTATATTCTTAAAATTCAACTTAAAGCATGCAAAACTGTTTTATTTACTCGCCAAAGCCTATTTCGACTCTCATTTGGTGCTCGATGTCTGTGTTGGTTTCTCCAGCTGATTCTTTGTGACTGGGGAAAATGAGACCGACAGGGATAGAGCCGTCAGCCAGGAGAAAACAAACATCAGAATGGCATCTTCCAAACCACATGATTTATTTCACAGTTAATGTTGGAACAGCATGACAAATCTGAATAGTTTGTAAGGCACAGGACGTCGTGATGAGGGCAGACGCATATTAGGCCTAATCTGACGTATGAGCGACACTTGATATGATCTACAAGTCCAGTGTGACACAAACTCTGTCTGCACACAGAACGGCTTTCAGTTTCAGATTAATCCTGCTCTTTTGCTCTCTCCATCTCCGCCTCGCCTCTTTCCAGGGCTAGAAAGGTCAAAATGACGCATGGAATCCAACACAATACTCTCTAGTAGAGAAACGAATGGCTTCTGCTGACAAAAAAGACAGACTTTTGATTATTGTCCACAGTGTGTCTTATTTTGGCCTGGTCTCGCATAGCCAGACTTTTGACTAGCAGCATAAACTATTCTGGCCGAGAATCACCCATCTGACCGACTATGTTAAGAAACCAACCACAGTTTGTTGCACTCACCGCTATTCTTAAATAGTTGCTATGCAGTCGAGGGAAAAATATGTTTCAATAATAAAATAATTGTACAAATAATAATAATAATAGAAAATTATTAATAGAGCGACTCAGCAGTATTGGTATGCTGGCAATGTTTAAATAATAAAATAGTATTAAATAATAACAACAATAATTCATATAATAACACAGTGGTGTTGGTATGCTGGTAATGTTTAAATAGTAAAATAATATTTAAAAACACTAATAATAATAATAATAATTCTGTATGCTGATAATGTTTGAATAATAAAATAATTATCGCATCCAATGTAAAAAGTTTGTTTACGTAATATGTGTGTGTATGGCGTATAATTATTATGCATATACAGTATAAATACACACACATGCATGTATATACTGTATATATATAGATATTTATGTTATATATAAATATAACAAATGTTTCTTAAATATAAACATGCTACTGTATGTTACACACACATTATGTCAACACAAACTTTTACTTTGGGTGCGATTAATCGGTTTGACAGCATTAACAATAATATTAAATGATAATATGCTGGTAATGTTTAAATAGTAAAAAGATTATAATTCACATAGTTTTTGTTTACAAACTGTCATGCATAAAACACACAAAACATAATAATGTGTAAACTGTAGAATTTCTGTCCACCCAAAATGAATAAGTAAATGTAATTTAGAAAACAAAGCACAATGTACAGTTATTCTTGTGACCTACTAGGCATCTCAAAGTAAATTCTGGTTATCGTTTAAAGATTTGATGCCAGCAAATTTGAAAAAGCAAAGGTCTTCCTCGGCAGTTTTATCAACTTCGTTTCCAGGAGTACTACAAAAACCTGCGTAAAGCAGCCAATCAGATTTGAGCTTGTCAGATCAGGGAAGCGAGGGAGGGGAGCGGAGAGAAATGGCTTGGCTCACTTTAGCTGGGCTCACACACAATACACTATGCTGAGATATTTCTCTTTGTATTACTGATGGCATTTCCCAGCCGCAGGCTGCAGTGCAGAGACAGCAATAGCTACTTTAAAAGATGTTTCCAGCACAGCACTCATCTCATCTGGAACCAACAAAATCTCATTCTCTTGTTCTGTATTCTCTTGCTATGCTGGTAACAATCATATCTATCTACCCACACTGACTTAGATCACATACACACACACACACACAGTGAGTCAAGGGCTATCAGGATTACTAGCATCTAATTTTACAATCACCGGTTCATGGTTAGAGAAAGCCAGCGCTATTCTGGAGAAAAATTGATTTTTGATTTTATTTTAAGGTAAATACACATTTCAGAACTATATTATATATTAACACAATGAGTGAAGTGAGGAAACCAAACCTCATCTTATGTCCACTTATAAACACAAACACATTCTCAATGGATTTAGAACTACAATAGATTTATATATTTCACATTTCTGAAATTAAATACAAAATAGCACTAAACAGAACTGTATACACAACTATAACCCTTGAAAACTACCCACAACTATTTATAGACCTTACAAGCTCCCATTCCTTGCCAGAGCCTACTTAATTATATATGTGGGTGAAATAACCAATGGCCACACCCCCAAAACACAATGCACAGACATGACCAAATCATCTGACATATTAACTTCAATGAATTTACATTAGCCAATTAAAAGCACAAACAATATAATATTTTGTAAAATGAACAGGAAAGAGGAACAAATCAAGGTAGTCAGTGAATGGAAAAACCCTGAACTAGTTTTGGATTGACCTGTTTTTCTCCGTCTCTGAGGGCAGCAGTCAGGTTACAGAACATAATATGGAGAGTTTTGTGTCCAGAGAATCCAGTTCAAATCCTGCCTCCAGACCTTTCAATGATTAAAACTATCTGAATAAAAGAAATCATACACTCTTCCACGTTAAGTCTCAAAAGCACTTATTTCTCAGTCTTACAACACATGCTGTCAAACTCTAAGCCTCGACAGTACAGTGAGCTGTTTCAGGAAATTTCCGACAGAACACGGTCCTTGTAACCTTTGACTGAGGGTCACGAGGTCATTATTAGGGTTTACATAATCAGTACTCACTGACTGCCCACGTACAAGCATAATATTCAGATTTTGCAGTTCATGAAACACATTTTCACCCAAACATCAAAGGCAGCAGTTCTCTAAGGAATGTGCTCTGCATTCAAACCTTACAATAATGAAACCCTACAGCAAAAAAGTCACAAGACTGAAGTAATACATTATTAAACTCTGCTGCACTATTTTCAGCATTAAGTATTGAAAGTACTCCAATGAAACCCTACAGTGCAAAAATCGTATTGCATTGGGACTGTAAAGTACTGAAATATTACAGCATTAAAACAGTACAGTACTGAATTCACACAACAAAACAATAATACTGACATTTTACAGTGCAAAATCTCTACAGTACTGACAATTTACAGTATTATGTAAAGTACTGACAATATTAAACAGTACAGTACTGAATTCACACAACAAAACAATAATACTGACATTTTACAGTGCTAAATCTCTACAGTACTGACAATTTACAGTATTATGTAAAGTACTGACAATATTAAACACTACAGTACTGAATTCACACAACAAAACAATAATACTGACATTTTACAGTGCTAAAACTCTACAGTACTGACAATTGAGACTGAAGTACTGAAATATTACAGTATTAAAACGCTACAGTACTGATATTTGAGACCAAGTACTGAAATATTACAGTATTAAAACGCTACAGTACTGAAATCATACAACAACAAAACTATAATACTAACATTTTACAGTGCTAAAACTCTACAGTACTGACATTTGAGACTGAAGTACTGAAATATTACATTATTAAAACTCTACAGTACTGACATTTGAGACTGAAGTACTGAAATATTACATTATTAAAACTCTACAGTACTGACATTTGAGACTGTAAAGTACTAAATACAGTATTAAAATGCTATAGTTCTGAAATCATAGAACAACAAAACTATAATACTGAAATTTTACATTGGTAAAACTTTATAGTACTGACAGTTTACAGTATTATGCAAAGTACTGAAATATTACAGTATTAAAACGCTATAGTACTGAAATCATACAACAGAATTCTATAATTTAGAAATTTTACAGTGCTAAAATTCTAAAGTAATAACATTTTACAGTAGTATGTAAAGTACTGAAATATTACAGTATTAAACCCTACAGTACTGAAATCATACAACAATAAAACTATAATACTGACATTTTACAGTGCTAAAACTCTACAGTACTGACATTTGAGACTGTAAAGTACTGAAATATTACAGTATTATAATGCTACAGTACTGAAATCTTAGTACAAAACGATAATACTGAAATTTTACATTGGTAAAACTTTATAGTACTGACAGTTTACAGTATTATGCAAAGTACTGAAATATTACAGTAATAAAACACTATAGTACTGAAATCATACAACAGAATTCTATAATTTTACAGTGCTAAAACTCTACAATACTGACATTTGAGACTATAAAGTACTGAAATACAGTATTATAATGCTATAGTTCTGAAATCATACAACAAAACTCTGAAATCATACAACAACAATACTTTACAATATTCAGAAAGCAAAGTACTGAAATATTACAGAAATTAAACGTATGATTATAGTAGTATAGCAACACCAAAACTCTATAATACTAACATTTTACAGTGCTAAAATTCTAAAGTAATAGCATTTTACATAATTGAGTATGTAAAGTACTGAAATATTACAGTATTAAACCCTACAGTACTGAAATCATACAACAATAAAAATATATTACTGACATTTTACAGTGTTAAAACTCTACAGTACTGACATTTGAGACTGTAAAGTACTGAAATACAGTATTATAATGCTATAGTAATTATATACTTTACAATATTGAGAGAATGCAAAGTACTGAAATATTACGAGAATTAAACGTATGATTACAGTACTATAGCAACACCAAAACTCTCTAATACTGAAATGTTACAGTGCTAAAACTCTACAGTACTGTCATTTTACACTATTATAGCACTGAATGTTTACAAAACTGCATAAACTACAGAAATGCATCCCTACAGTACTGAACCCTAAAGCAATAAAACCGTTACAAATCCGAAACCATAGGGTTCTGAAATCTGACAGTAAATCCAACAGTACTGAAATCTTACGAAGCTGAAACCTTACAGTACTTGTATTACGTCCTCTTCAGCTTCAGTGTTGGGATGACAATTGATCATGTACTGTAGCATCTGTGTGGAAACCAATAGTCTATTTTTATCCTGCGTCTCAATTACGACTTCAGTAAACAGAATTGCCGAGATGAACACTCGAAGTGAGATCAATTAAAGCATTTAGCTTATGAACAAGGCAAATTAAGGAAATGTATGGCAGCAGAATATGGATGGACAGCAAAATTTGGATGCAGATCAGCTTGCACTTTGGCCGAAAATTTGGCGCATCTGCCAAGACGTCTCACCACAATCAAATCACTCTAAGAGAATAAACCAGCACAGGCTCAATGACGTTATATTATTGCAGATTTTAAGTATGCATGCATGTGTGCATTCTCCTGTACCTTCTGAGTGGGTTCATAAATATCTAACGCTGGTACAATGATCCTGCTGTAAATGTGAGGATAGATGGATTTTATTTTCACAAATTCTCTTCAAACATCTCTCAGAGAGATAGAGTTGCTATAATGCCGTGTACACAAATCAGATGCAGAACGTAGCTGAAAACATCAGCTGTTTCTCAGGAACAGATCAGCATTATAGAGCAGAGCTCTCAAATGACCAAACAGATACATTTTACAACCTCGAATTTTGTTTATATACATTTATTGGCAGTTACTGATGCATGGAAAGACCTTTTCAGAGTTGAGCGACTCATCTCTCCCTCATACACGCACTGCTCTGCATGTTTAGTGGACTAATGATGCCTGCAATGAACTGTAATTTGCTCCTTCAAGATCAGGCAGGTAGCAGTCCTATTAAGACCAGACGCATCACAAGCCGGCTTTGATGTAATGGTCAGGTATTTAAATTTATAAGGATGGGGCGTTCATCATCTGAAGGAGCATCGCCTCAACTAGCGCAGCCAATGTAGACGGCTTCACTGATTAATAATGGAAGCCATCTAGTCGTCGCATTGACGTTCACTATATAGGGAATAGTAAATGAGTGCTTGTTTGTTGTCGTTACGAAATAGGTTTGATGTAATGATTTTTTTAACATTCACATTCATCAACAATACTTAATATTGACAGCTACCATTTTATAATAAATAATATTATAATATTCTAAAGAAATCAGTGACTCATGTGCCCTCATAATCTTTAATTAAAATAACTTCTCCCTCTTGTAGCGACATCTTTTCTCTTCTTTGATGACGTGTTTACTGCCGCAAGGGCGGGGCAATCTGTCACTCACATGAAATCGACCAATAGCAAACCACAACCATCCAATCAATTCCCAATGGACAAAATCAAGCCCCGCCCTACATCTGTTCTTGTTTGAGAAGCCGTTTCACTCGGATATAAGTCACAATAGGGTAGAAAACGCCATCACAACTTCTGTTTCACGCAGATTTTAATATAGATGAAGAAGGTCTGTCCGAAGGGAGCATCAAATTACATTTAAATTTTAGGCCTTTGAAATGCATATTAAGCTATTCACTGCAACCCTTAAGAGAAGGAATCAAATTAAATGCCAAAGCAAATCTCAGAAAATGAAAATTGATTTGTGGGCTGGATTTAAGGATAAATTAGTAACACCTGAGGGGCCGTAAGTGATTATCTCATAGTTTGAGACCCCTGCCATAGGGAAAACTACACTGGTAAACACTGGTGTGGAAATAAGCGGAAAATCTTTACCAACAGTGTGTTTTACGCAGGGCCAGGGAACCAGCTAGAGGTCAGGAGGAAAAGCAAAGCTCTCAAAAAAGTGTTTTCGGAGGGATCATGAGGTTGTTTGATTGATTTCCTTTAGGTAGATCCTCCCATATCATCCCGATGGACAAACTCAGTCTAAAGACAATTTAATTAAGAGGCAGATGGCAGCATGGGGAGATAATCCTGCAGAGTTTGATGTAATTCGGGGATGATTAAAAACCCATCGCTGCATTCCCCAAAAGGAACGATGGCCTCACTTTGACCACACCAAGGGTGCGAATCACAGATACCCACAGCCTCCTCCTGCGGCTGCACTAATCATCTGGGCTCATCTGGAATTACCACTTGAATTTTCCATAAGAAAGATCGAGTCAGTGTTCCCTTGTGACCCGAGGAGGTACCTGGGAATTCTGTTCCTGCATGATAGAGCCATTTCAGGCATATGTAATCACGTAGCCACTTGAATAATGGCGTGCCTTTGCTTTGGCTTCATTTACACTCTGTCGTAATGTCCATATGATTAGCAACATCTCACATAGGGTCTATTTTCAGGCAGGATATTTATAAAGCCAGAATATTTAAAGCGGTCACAGGCTGGTTTGGATCCACCCCAGATTTATAATCACTGCTGGAAATCTAGAACCTACATATTACAACCTATTTGTCACCATATTATTGCTGGATTACTGTCAGCGGTGATTAAATTCAGAACAAATTTTAGCATTTAAGTGCTTCATGATGAAAACCAACAAGAGCATTTTGCATTTTACATCAGCAAAAATTATACACATTTTGGCACATTAAATCAGCAAGCGAGTTAGAGTACGCCACATTAGGGAAGAAAAATCACATTATTAATTAATATCTCAACTGTTTCTCCTATAAATCAGTGAGATTAAATGGAGAGCAAACATTTGCATATGTCTCCTGCTCCTCAGAAAAATGCCCTAATGTGTTTGAGAAGAGATCTCAAATAACTCTCAGATTTGCCAAGATTTACCAAAGTCTCACTCTAAAATTGTCTGGGTTCTGCCCGGTGGGTTACTTCCACAGTGTTGTGTAACCCACTGCTGGGTTAAGACAACAGAAATGATGCACCTCCTCACAAACTACCCAGCCTGCTGGGTTATAGTAACCCACTGAGAGAAAACTTCCTGAGGTGAGCTTCATGAATAACTTGGTTTGTATTCACTTGTATATCTGTACAGACAAAAAACTTTTAAACGTGTAACGTTTCAACTTTTAAATTATACTTAGCTACCACTGTTTGCTCCGTTAACATTATTTCATATCCGCTAGGTTTGCTTGCGTTGCAGACCGAGTGAGAGATTTGGCGCGGCCATCATCTCCCCTTAAGCGGGTGTCACAACAACGCAATAAAAATGGAAATAATAACCATTTATGTGGTAAAATTAACCCAGCTTTTAGTCAAAATGAGCTGACACTGGGTTAAAATGTACAACTGAAATGTGTAACCCAACCTGCTGGGTTAGTTTAACCCAGCATGTGTTCTGTCCAATTGGGTTGTTTTTAAAAGGACAGTTCACCCAAAAATTTATTTACTCCCCCTCAACTCATCCCAGGTGTGTATGACGTTCTTCTTCCAGACGAACACAATCAGAGTTATATTAAAAATGTCCTGGCTCTTCCGAGCTTTATAATGGCAGCCCAAAATCTGAAGCTTAAAAAAGTGCATCTATCCATTATAAAAGTGCTCCACACGGGGGTTAATAAAGGCCTTCTGAAGCGAAGCAATGTGTTTGTGTAAGAAAAATATCCATATTTAACACACTATAAAGTAAAACATCTAGCTTCCGGCGGACCGTCTTCCAAACCGCCAGTTCAAAATGCTTCCGCTACGTCACTGTCACGGCAGTTACACTTTTTTTGTGAACTGAATAACTTGATAACGTGTTAAATATGGATATTTTTCTTACACAAACCCATCGATTCACTTCAGGCCTTTATTAACCCCCGGAGCCGTGTGGAGCAGTTATATGATGGATAGATGCACTTTTTTTAGGCATCGAATTTTGGTCTTCCATTCACTGCCATTATAAAGCTCGGCAGAGCCAGGACATTTATTAATATAACTCTGATTGTGTTCGTCTGGAAGAAGAAAGTCATACACACCTGGGATGAGTTGAGGGTGAGTAAATCATGGGATAATTTTTATTTTTGGGTGAACTATCCCTTTAACCCAGCGAACATATTTCCAGATGAAACAATCTGCTATCCATGTTCATTTGACAGCTCTGTATTCTTGCTGCATGTCAACAAATCTCTCATGTTTCGTCCAAAACAGTTCAATGAAACATAAATGAGAATTAAGTCTTCTGAGCTCCAGAAGAGCTTTTGCACAGTACTTCAGCAAACATTGTCGTGGTGTGCGTACTCTGAGAAGTCTGGTCACCAGTTTCCTGTTCCAGCTCACATTACCGCCCTCCAGATTCATGCATGTGTGGCGTAATCTCCAAACTCTTTCCGTTCCCCTCACCACCGGCTACAAATCTCCTTCCCAGCAGCCTCCTCACCGCCCGAGAAATGTCTTCACATTGCCGCCTCTCAGAGGGAAAAGACTGACCTTGACGACAAGTCCCCTCTCTTAAACGCAGATTACACCAAATCTTTCTCCAGCACACACGCTTCCAGAAATCCATTTTTCCACCTCTGATGGTTTTATATCTCAGTGGCAGCTATTCAACAGCACAGGACACTCAGATTACAGTCAAATTTACTGTGAGGCAGCATAAACACTTCTTTATCTCATTAGTCATGCATGGATTCATGAACATGAATATTCAAATGTTCATATGAATATTCACAAAGTACCGCTCAGTTTCTCAACCTTTACTCTTTTTCTTCTTTCTTCAGTCGCACACACACTAATCACATGCATAAACAGAGGCGAGCAGGGTGTCTTTTGCTTGAGTTTTCTAACAATTACAATCAGTTCTTTCAGTAGAGATCTGCAGCGTTTCCCAGCATGCATCAGCACCTTGTGTTTGCCACCCTGTATGTGTTAGGGGTTGAAATGACGCTGTTCATCAGTGCTGTTCTGATCTCATTTTGTTCTGATTGTAGGC
>CM031967.1:1280563-1513063 GCA_018749465.1 Paracanthobrama guichenoti
ATAATACATTTTATTTATTTCACTCTTTGTTTAGATTATCAAACCTCAAAACATAATAGTTAATTTTACTAATCAATGTTCATGTAAAACACTGATTTATTACGCTTAGTAAAGCAACACAAACTGAAACCTTCTTGTTTCAATAAAAATCAAAGTGCCCAAAGTTTAAAAACACCCATTTATGATTGGCAACTGGTGGATGATAAAAAAAAAATCCCATGGACTTACATTGAAGGAAAGACTCAAGTCATATTCAATTCAATTCACATTTATTTGTATAGCACTTTTCACAATACATATCGATTCAAAGCAGCTTCACAGAAAATGCATGCGTCTACATTGCAATTTAAAGTGATTTGTCCACGTTATGTATTTATGTACTCAGAATATCACGGCTTTAGCAACTACACAGACCACCCTAGAAACCGCACAGCAACATGTTAACTCTCTCCCCGCCACTGAAGGAAATTTCCAGCTTTCCGTGTTTTCACTGTTACAGTTATATGTAGGGGGCGCTATTACACATCTTCTGAAAGAGTACAGAATCTCCTGATCAAAACACAGGAGAAGAAGATGCAGAAACAAGTGATGTCTCATGTAATAATATGTAAAATAACGCGATCATCAACATTAAACAGCATATGAATCAAAACTGCCTAATGTTACTGAGTGAAATGTGGACCCAGGACGAGCTCTAGGACTGTGAAGCTTTGGGGTGTTGATGGACTCCATCTACTCCATCTGTGTTTGATCATCGCTCTGACTCTGGTCTGGATGTAGTCATTCACAAAAACGTGATTTTCTCAGCTTTTTGTTCAAAATTTTGCTTTTTTTTTTATGAAACTTACCCACATTCAAGTGCTGATAAAAAGGAATTCATAAAGCTAGAATAAAACAAAATTTGTTTTGTGTTCTTTCTTTTGATATATATTGCATGTTCAGATATTCACACAACAAAATATTCTGGGGGCCATGAAACTTTTGAGAAAATGATCAAAAATGCTGGCGCTGACTGGCAACTTTAAAAAAAAAAACGCTGGCGGGGAAAGAGTTGAAAAACCCTCTGAGCAACTTAGCAATTACATAATGACCCAAAACAGCAGTCATAATAAAGTCCCAAAAGAAATATTTCTTTATTAACACACCCACCACATTTATTTTAAATTGAGCTACATTACATGTATCCTCACATGGCTGCGGCAGATGTGACCGTTCCTCAAGGTTTAAACAGCACTCAGTATATTTTAAATGAGTCCTGCAGTATTATAACTCAGGACCCTTCCATTTGATTGGCTCTGCTGCGAGCGCTCACCGTTACTGATTGCCTCCGCTGGGATGGTCTCTTTGTCTCCTCTTGGCCACACAATTAGAGTTTTCCCATCTCTGATTGGGCGCGAGGTGCGACCGCAGGGTGTAATACAGAAGCCGCACACACGCTGCGAGACCATCTCGGCCACCCTTCGTTTTCAGAGCGAATTTCCCACTGCAGCTTCATCTCCACCTGAATCCCACCAGCACACATCATCAAAGCCACTTCCTGTATTACAGAAGTGCACTCTGGCTCTTTTTAATAGCCCTGAATGTGCAGAATTTATAGAAAGCTAAGACTTGTTTATTATAAATTGTCGAGATATTATGTTCTCCAGTGTGATTTAAAATGGAAGATCCCACTAATGTATTTGCAATCTATCTAGAGTTACACAAGGGTTACGGCTCTCCCAAACGACAATTTAATGTTTTTTAGTGAAAACTAAAATGCCCATTTAGTTTGGTCCAGGTCCAGCACAAGTCTGGAAATTCATTCAGTTCAACAGGGCATCAGTATCTCACCCTCAGCTACATGATAGCAAATCTCATAACACTGGGAAGAACAGATTTCTTTTAGTAAACAAATAGCTGTTGGACAAAATACTCTCTAACACTAAAGTTAATAAAAATGCATGCTGCTTTAAAACAGAAAATGGTGGTAGCAAGCCAGCGGTCACAGCCAAATCATCTATGAAAATAGCCCAACCGGGTTTGAGAGAACAAAAGCAGGACCGGATTAACCATATGGGCATTTGGGCACATACCCACTGGCACCACGTTCAGAAGGGCAACATGGAAGGACAGAAAAATGCAGTCCCACACATGACATGTGGACAAAAATATATATCGTGGCCATGACTTAACTAAAATAATAGAACAAATTCGTAAATCCTGGCCATGATTTACTAAAACGAGGGAACAAATTCTTAATTCATGGCCAGGGTATATATTTTTGTCCACATGACATGTTCGGGGCTTCGTAAGTTTATCCATCATTTACCATTGTTTTGAAATGAAAAAATATTTCCCACAATTTATTAATTCATTCCCTTGTTTTAGTAAATCATTGCATCACCTCAGTTTGATTTAACAAAAAGGGAACAAATTATTACAAAAGTGGCCACAATTTACTAAAATGAGGGTACAAAATCTCAACGATGTACTAAAACCGGAAAAGTTTTTCCTTTGTGTTTTCTGTGCACAAACGACAATGTTGTCAAAACGATCACGGATCCGTGACATGACTAAAAAGCGCTGTATCCAACTGCCAGGCCAGTAGGTGGCGATGTCACATTGTAAAGAAGCACAAGCGCCTACAGGCTGAACGCGTAAGACTCATGACGTCACCGTTTTCACAATGGTGACGACAACAGTATCGTTTTCAATACTGTTTGCATAAAGTTTGCATTTTCAGGCCCCCAAAATGCCGTTGTGTAAATGAACGGCCAACACACATAAACATTTTCAGTTTTTTGTTGAAAACTGTGTAGTGTAAACGGCCTCTTCATTAGTGGCCACGATTTTCTAGAACGAGGGAACGAATTAGTAAAACGAAGGAATTAATTAATACATCCCTTGTTATATTAACTTGCTGAGCTACAAAATTAATGTTGATAGCATGTTAGCACAGTTTGAGCTCTCTTCTATAGCAGATTATTAGTTGAGATTATTATGGTCTTTTAAAATCCCCCAAATCTTTATATTTAGATTAGCTATTTAGATAACAGCATGTATTTAGATTGAAAATCTATTTTAATTATGAGGAAATATAAGTAATTAAAACATATTAAGAATATATTTATGTAAATGTGACCCCACCTGTTTGAAACACCCGCTATAAGCGGGACTCAAACCTGGATCCGCCGGTATAAGAGTCAGACGCTCTAGCAAGGAGACTAAAGCAGAGGTCTTCAGCCCTGCTCCTGGAGACCCACTGTCCTGCAGAGCTTAGCTCCATCCCTAATCAAAGACAGCTGAAGCTAATCAAGCTCTTCAGGATCACTTGTTGAAAATGCACAGGCAGGTGTGCTGAAGCAGGTTGGAAATAAACTTTGCAGGACAGTGGGTCCCGAGGAGCAGGGTTGAAGACCTCTGGACTAAAGGCTGTGACCTCTAGTGTCAGTTGCTAGAGCATCTCTTGAGATCAGAGGAGTGAGGTTTACTCGCACCGCGAGTACTAGCTTAGCCTGGTCCAACCAGACTCTCGTACATTTCATTTGTACAGAGAATCTGGCCACTCTCCATTGACAAGCGTTCACTTCCTTGAAGGCGGGTACTCTGTTGAAGCTTAAAACTATTGGATCTGCCCAGAGCCACTCTGGAGCTGCCATAACCAATCGCTAACATTTGGTTGTGACGTATGTCATTCGCCTTACCCAGCTCCTTCACCACTAACGGAGCGAGCTGGAAAATCAAACTTTTCCCGAACCCCGTGGGGAGGAGGGCCACAACATCATGGCCACCAACAAAACTCAGCAAAGACTGTTCTTGCTCCGGCTTTAACTTTTGGATATTTTAACGGACCGAATGGCTTTGCTCGCATCTTTCTCCGCCGGCATTACTGAACTATAACTCAAACTAGCGCACAATATTCAAAATATTTTGAAATGTATCTCACACCTGAAATATTAAAAAGGTATTTTTCTCTTTCCAGTGAAGACTAAATTACATACTCTTCAAAAGGAGCATGACAATTACAGCTCTGATTTGAGTCCAAAGAGAACAAAGGTTTTTGCTTTGTCATCAACCGTTGGAGTGTGACAAAATAATTTCTTCTAAAAGAAACAATTCTTCTTAAAGCCACAACAGACGGATCCGGCCGGAAAATATCCTGTTCTCTATATCCTGATGTGGAAATGAACCTGTGACCCACAATAAGATCAAAGAAGCAATTACTGACTCATAAATTTACTTGTTTGCTGTGCCGAAAAGTCGAGTGGCATGCTAAGAGCCCAACCATGATCTCTGGATATTGGAAAAGCAATCAAACGGAAGACTAATTAATGAGCTTTTGAGTTATTGCTCAACTTGACACGAATCCTCACAGGAAAGGAGTTTAATCTAATGCTGAGATAGAGAAGTCATAAACATTCTTACAGACGGAAGATGCTCTCTGATCAGTCGGCACGATTAAACGCATCAGGATATCAGATGTTTTAGGAGTTGGAAATTAAAGCTCTTGAGCTCTTGTTAGTCAGAATGCATGTGTGGCCCAATGACTTTGCGTGACGACAACCAAGAAGTCATTCGATATGCTTTAGTTAGGGCAGAAGTCAAGATTTTCTATGAATGACAACTTTTTAGTTTGTTCCACAGAAAGTGGCAACACTTCCTTGTTAAAGGGATAGTTCATCAAAAAATGAAATTTCTGTCATTAATTACTATACTTTATGTTTAAAAGCAGAGGGTCTGTTCTTTTTTTGTTGATATATTGCATGTTCAGATATTCAAACAGCAAAATATTCTAAAACTTTTGCGAAAATTATCAAAAATGATGGCGGTGGCTGGCAACTTTTTTAAAAACGCTGGCGGGGAAAGAGACACACAAACCCACTGTAAACACAACACATCCTCATTGATCTATTTGACTGGATCTCTTTTAATTACTCAACAGCATTACGAGCATTTCTGATCTCCCAGCTGTCCCTTGTGTCACGCACCGGAGAGTGATTACCCCACACAGAGTGCCATTCAAAGGCCGCTGAAATCAAATGACACAATTGAGAGGTACACCGCAATATTTCAGCTTTCCACTGCAAATGAGATCCTGTTAAAATACTGGGGAGAATTTAATTCCCCATCATTCCAGTTAATGGCCACCGGCATTTTGCGGTAGGGCACATATGAGAATTACTCCATTCTTCTTCCGCAGTTACGGCCATCTATCAGTCCAAGCATAATTATTCCCTGGGCGCCAGAAAGCTGACAGGCCTATTGCCGGCTCACTCTCCATACAATAGGGTCTAATCTTGCCAGTGAGCTGTGTGGCAAGGCGGCCCTCAGAGTCTGGCACACATGAATAGAATGGGGCGGGGCTGGAGGCCAAGCAGGAGAGTGCTGATTGGACTGTCAGGCTATGTGGGTGGAAGCTTACTATTAGAGTTCCCATTCATCTCAATGGTAGGTCCTCGGCTATCACCTGAGCTGTAAATGTAGCTAATCAGTCTGGAGACGCAGGAAATTATGTCATGACAACTCTGATTGGCGGATAGCACAATCCCAAGCCCTATAGTAACGACTATCCTGCGTTGTGATGTCGGCAGTAGACAGGGGGAAAGTCCATTTTGAGCTGTTATCACATATAATTTTTAATGAATAAATAAATATAAATAAATGTGTATATATGCTAGCAACACTCGAGCAACCATCCAGAGCAACTTAGCAATAGGATATCAACAACCTAGCAACACCCTAGCGACTACCCAGAACATACTAGCAACAACTCAGAACACCCTAGTAACAACTGCCTATCAACTATTCAGAACACACTAGCAACCACATAGCAACACCCTAGCAACATCCATCCATCCAGTCATACAGGGTTCGGAACGAGGGTGAGTAAATGATGACAAGAATATTAATTTCATGTTGAACTGTCCCGTTAACTCTTTTCCCTTCAACCAGAACAACCTAGCAAGACCCTAGTGACGATCCAGGACATCCTAGCAACCACTCAGAACACCCTAGTAACAACTGCCTATCAACTATCCAGAACACACTAGCAACCACATAGCAACACCCTAGCAACATCCATCCATCCATCCAGTCATACAGGGTTCGGAATGAGGGTGAGCAAATGATGACAAGAATATTAATTTCATGGCGAACTGTCTCTTTAACTCTTTCCCCTCCATCCAGAACAACTTAGCAACATCATATCAACCACCTAGCAAAGACACAGAACATCCTAGCAGCCAGCCACTGAGAACACCTAGTAACAACTGCCTATCAACAATCCAGAACACCCTAGCAACCACATAGCATCACCCTAGCAACATCCAACTACTGAAAAAAATTTACTTCAAAACTATTTAAATCTTAAATCTCTATTTTAAATTATTTTATATTTCCGACTAGGCTTTCTCAAGCCAACATCAAAGACTGTCTACAAACTTTTTTACATTGTATTATTTTATTTATTGCAAACAGTTTGAATGGCTAAAACAAGTAGAAGCAAGGTCCTGAAAACAGCCAGACAGGTATGAGATGATTAAGGAGGAGCAATGGGTGGAGCTTAGCACTGGAGCGGGAGCTGGTGGGCGGAGTTAATAGTCAAGGAAGGGTAAGCAGCAACAGCAGCGTGTCTGAAGGCAGAACTCGCTGGCCTCTTGCCCTCCTCCTCCAGGCAGAAACATTTCTATTCACAGCTGACTTCAGCTCCCTCTGAACACCTGCCTTAGCATGGCCGTGTTCAGGGGAAAAATGACATCCTCTACAGTTATAGAAAAAAATCTTTCTCCTTGACAGGAGCCCTGCTGTGCTCTTTGCTCTCACGCTCGTCTGTTTGAAGCTCCACATTTTACATTCTCAAAGGGCATTTATTGTGCGTGACACCTTTCCAAAGATTCTGTCAAAATTCTCTGTCAGAGTATTTTACATGAAATATATTTCTAAAAGTCTTGATCAAACTCACTACTGACGTGGCTGATGAATCTATTAAGAAGAAGACAGAAGATTCAGGAAAGTCTGCTTTCAAACATTCATTTACTAAAGAAGAGTGCTTTCACATTAGAGCTATATGTGTGGAACCCATTTCATCTTTCGTCAGAATTAAAACGGTTTTCCCAAACGGGTGCAGTTCGTGTTGTGTCGTTTTAAAGTCCATAAAAGTGCATCTATCCATCATATAACTGCTCCACACGGCTCCGGGGGTTAATAAAGGCCTTCTGAAATTAAGCGATGCGTTTGTGTAAGAAAAATATCCAGATTTAAAAATGTATAAACTAAAATAACTAGCTTCAGGCGTAAAGCCGTACGCAAGTCAACCCTTGAGTAACCCCTGACGCATCGCAAGCTTTGACGCGTCTCGCTGATAGTGCTGGGCAACAAACTCAAAATCCTCCACCATTTCTCTTTACAAATTCTCATTTTAGACTCATGACCGGTGTTTTGTTTTGCTCTATCCTCTGCACTTCTGCGTTCGTCATTACGCATGCGTCAAGGGTTACTCTTTCGCTGTAAATCGATGTGTACGGCAATCCGCCGGAAGCTAGTTATTTTAGTCTATAAAGTTTTAAATATGGATATTTTTCTTACACAAACGCACCACTTCGCTTCAGAAGGCCTTTATTAACCCCCCGGAGCCGTGTGGAGCAGTTATATGATGGATAGATGCACTTTTATGGACTTCAAAAAAGACCCAACCATTCACTGCCATTATAAAGCTCGGAAGAGCCAGGACATTTATTAATAGAACTCTGATTGTGAATGTCATACACACCTAGGATGAGTTGAGGGAGAGTAAATCATGGGCTAATTTTCATTTTTAGGCGAACTATCCCTTTAAGTAAATCGATTCGTTCAGGTACAGTATGTAACATTTCAATGTCTGATTCATTTTAGTGAATCAATTTGTTCAAGTTCAAATCAAAATGATTCACTGAATCTTCTCACAAAAATGTTGCTTTTATTTTTATTTTGCTTTATTAAACAGTAAAATATTCAGTAAACGCACGATTCATTCTGTTACATTTTAATTAGTGTACATTCATCTGTTAGAATGCAACTACAAATTATAATCAGCTTGTCAAAGCAGCTTCCTCTGCAGTGTCACATTTCATTAGCATTCATCTTTTCTTTTGTCAGTGTTCAGATGAAAACACACAAAATACTCCACAAAACAACATTTGTCCATTCCTACAGTAATCAAACTTCAGGTTTATTCCTGTACGGAAGTGATTTCTGGTCATTTTCATTACCAAGAGTTGATTTTGACCATATTTACACACTAACACAGATGGAACTTGGAGTTCTGCTCTGGCGCTGAACACAACAGACACAATGTTTCCTGACGCTGTGGCGGTAAAGCAGCGGTAATGAGTTCTAATGTGATGGAGACATGAATCGAAACCTCGCACTAGCCCACCCAAAACACGTCCCCAACAGCGGGCAGAGAAATAACCATTACTTACAATCCAACCAGCAGTGGTGATTTTAATGTGTAAAGAATGTGTGGATGTTTATATCAGTTATATAGAGGCCTTCAAGAGCTCAATTATATCTATGTGCAACAGTAATAACGCACATTTTTCAAAATGAAAACTGTATATATATATATATATATATTACTGCTGTCAATCAAAGCATTAACTAATTAAATCACACATTTTTCTGCAATTAGTCACAATTAATCGAACCTAACATTAAAATGTTATATTTTTATATTGTAATAATTTCATATTTAATCTCCAAACTAATGTAGAAACAAGTAGTATATTTTAAATATATAAAGTAGTATAAAGACAGTATATTTTAAATATTTGATCTAACAGGTAAGAAAATATACAGAAATTGAATAAAGTTATCAAACAGTCTTCACTGCATAAATTCAATATTGATCAATCCTTATTAAAGCTACAAAAGATCAGTCAAGAGACTTTTGTTCTTTGATTTACATTAATAACTTTAATAATGTTTTAAGTTCATTTAAAATTAAAGGTTGTTTTTTTTTAAGCCTAATAAATGTTAAAATTGATATATTTCAATTATACTGTAATGTTGAATGTCTATCATTAATGTTTAAAAAAATCTAATTTAAAGAGCTGTATTAGTATCAATGATACTGGCCTTCATTCATAAAAACATGCCATTACAACACATATTTAAAATATACTGTCTTTAAGTTGTTTCTACATTCATTTGGAGAGTAACTGTGAAATTATTACAATGTAAAAATATTAAAAACTCCAATGTTTTTAATCGTGACTAATTACAGAAAAGATTTTTGATTAATTCATTTTTAATCGATTGACAGCACTAAAATACACACTATATTGCCAAAAGTATTGGGCCGCCCCTCCAAATCCCTGAGTTCAGGTGTTCAATCCCTTCATGGCCACAGGTGTATAAATCAACCACTAGGCATGCAGACGCTTCTACACACATTTGTGAAAGAATGGCTCGCTCTCAGGAGCTCAGTGAACTCAAGCGTGGTACCGTGATAGGTTGCCACCTGTGCAATAAGTCCATTCCTGACATTTCCTCACTACTAAATATTCCACGCTCAACTGTTAGTGGGATTATAACAAAGTGGAAGCAATTGGGAACATCAGCAACTCAGCCAGGAAGTGGTAGGCCATGTAAAATCACAGAGCGGGGTCAACGCATGCTGAGGGTCACAGTGCGCAGAAGTCAACAACTTTCTGTAGAGTCAATAGCTCCAGACCTCCAAACTTCTGTGGCCTTCAGATGAGCTCAAGAACAGTGTGTAGAGAGCTTCATGGAATGGGTTTCCATGGCCGAGCAGCTCATCCAAGCCTTACATCACCAAGTGCAATGCAAAGCGTGGGATGCAGTGGAGGTAAGCACGCCGCCACTGGACTCTAGAGCAGTGGAGACGTGTTCTCTGGAGTGACCAATCACGCTTCTCTGTCTGACAATCCCATGGACGAGTCTGGGTTTGGCGGTTGCCAGGAGAACGGGACTTGCCTGACTGCATTGTGCCAAGTGTAAAGTTTGGTGGAGGGGGGATTATGGTGTGGGGTTGTTTTTCAGGGGTTGGGCTTGGCCCCTTAGTTCCAGTGAAAGGAACTCTTAATGCTTCAGCATACCAAGACATTTTGGACAATTTCATGCTCCCAACTTTGTGGGAACAGTTTGGGGACGGCCCCTTCCTGTCCCAACATGACTGCGCTCCAGTGCACAAAGCGTCGGTCCATAAAGACATGGATGAGCGAGTTTGGTGTGGAGGAACTTGACTGGCCTGCACAGAGTCCTGACCTCATCCCGATAGAACACCTTTGGGATGAATTAGAGCGGAGACTGTGAGCCAGGCCTTCTCATCCAACATCAGTGCCTGACCTCACAAATGCGCTTCTAGAAGAATGGTCAAACATTCCCATAAACCCCTAAACCTTGTGGAAAGCCTTCCCAGAAGAGTTGAAGCTGTTAGAGCTGCAAAGTTTGGGCCGACTCCACATTAAACCCTACGGATTAAGAATGGGATGGCATTAAAGTTCATGTGCATGTAAAGGCAGGCGTCCCAAAACTTTTGGCAATATAGTGTATATATCTCTATATGTATATATATATATTTTAGATAACTGGTATCAATCTCAGACAGGTTTGTTAAATAATTTGCCAGGTCTACTTAGGTAAATGGAAATCCTACTTAAAGAGGTTGTTCCACGTTATTAAGCAAGTCACAGTTCTCATGCAATATTAATTGTATTAAAAGGACAGCTATAAAAAAAGGCAGCAAACCGTTACAGTGTTTTTCAAACAGTTTTAATGCTGTGGTGTTTTTTGCAGCATGGGATAGTGCATTGTCCTGAATAAAAAAAAAAAAACTTTTATTTCAATAGGCACTATCCTTCTTTTTATGCCATGGCAGGAAATGGTCAGTTATAAACTCCACATATCTTCACAGTCATTTTGACACACCCAGAGACCCTAAAGGGACCTTCCATCTCACTTCCCCATATTCCATATTCAAATCATCCCCCGCTTGCTCCTTGCTGACATTGCAGTCTTGTTGGAACGCGGTCACCACTGAACAACCATCCAGAAATCCATCCATCTAGACCATCTATTGTAGTACGGCATTCGTCAGTGAATAAAACTATTTAAAAATGATTCTTCGTGTATTTCTACACCCATTGATTCTCTGAAGGTTTGGTTAGAGGCGGCTGAAATGAAACTTTACTGCCAGCCTGCATGAGGTTCTTGAGACTCCAGAGACACCAGCAGCTTCAAATACCTGTTTGCTGCTCAACAGTGGCTTTCCTTTTAATATAATAATTTTTTTGACAGAAACTTTCCTTAATAAGCCTTTATCTGACCGAATTCTCTTGTGCTGTAAATTACTCACAAATCTTATGATAGTTTGATAAGTTTTCACACATTAGTTGTTTTCATGCCTTTTGCATAACACTGCACCATTTCATGCTTCTCATCTTCAGAAAGAGCTTTCTTTCTCCCCATACACTGCAAAAAATGCTTTTCTTACTTAGTATTTTTGTCTTGTTTCTAGTCCAAACATCTAAAAATTCTTAAAACAAGAAGCATTTACTAAACAAGCAAAAGTTATTGTCTTGTTTTGGGGGAAAATAACTCAAAATTAAGTGAGTTTTTGCTTAAAATAAGATAAATAATCTGCCAATAGGGTAAGAAAAATAATCTTAATTCAAACAGAAAACAGTGCTTACCCCACTGGCAGATTATTTAGCTTATTTTAAGCAAAAACTCACTTAATTTTTAGTTATTTTTTCCCAAAACAAGACAAAAACTTCTGCTTGTCTAGTAAATGCTGCTTAATGTAAGAATTTTTTGATATTTGGACTTAAAACAAGAAACAAATACTAAGTAAGAAAAGCAGAACTGTGATTTGCTTAATAATGTGGAACAAACCTCTTTAAGTAGGGTTTCCATTTACAGTTGTGGTCAGAATTATTGGCACCCTGGTAAATATGATCAGAGATGGCTGTAAAAATAAATCAGCATTGTTTATCCTATTGATCTTTCATTTTTTTTTTAAATCACAAAAATCAACCTTTCATTGAAGTAAAAGAATTGAAAGTGCGGGGTAAATCACATTATGAAATAAATGCTTTTCTCCAAAACCAATGGCCATAATTATTGGTAATTATAAGACAGCTCTGATAACAGCTCTGAGTTTTCTTCTATAATGCCGGACGAGTTTGGAGAACACCTGACAAGAGATCAGAGATCATTCCTCCATACAGAATCTCTCCAGATCAGCCGCGGCTCGTCTGTACGGGCAGGGGAGGCAGAGCCCCACCAAAATATTCATCCAAACATAGACTGAATTAATAATACATTATAAATGTGTTCAGCTTCCTGCAACAAATATTTTTCAGATTTTCTAGGCTATTTTAAGCCGTAAAGTGAGCAGGATATATTAAAAAATAGCGCATGGATTCAGCCGGCATGCAGTCATGATACTAAGCCGGGCAGCCGGTCTCGGAGCTCTCCTCAGCTCTACAGCGCCCCACAAATTTCCAATGTAAATTGGAACACAGTGCAAATTGGAACACAGTGCAAATTGGAACACAGTGCAAATTGGACCGCAATGTAAACTGGAGCACAATGTAAATTGGAACACAGTGTAAATTGGAACACAATGTAAATTGGAACACAATGTAAATTGGAACACAATGTAAATTGGAACACAGTGTAAACTGGAACGCAGTGTAAATTGGAACAGCGTGTAAATTGGAACACAATGTAAATTGGAACACAGTGCAAATTGGAACACAATGTAAATTGGAACACAGTGTAAATTGGAACACAGTGCAAATTGGAACACAATGTAAATTGGAACACAGTGTAACTTGGAACATAATGTAAATTTGTGGTGAAAAAAGGAACTGCAGCGCGCTCTAAATGAGAGCCATCGTTGCAGATTTTTGGCTGCCGTGCTTCTTTTCACGTGACAATATCAGTCCGCTTCTGATATGTCAGGTCAGTAACTAGTTGATCTTACTATGTGGAGTAGCGTATCAAATTAATGAGACTATAAACCCTTTAGTTTAAACGTCCTTATGTGAATAGCTTTTATTTACAGTAGTTCTGTTGTGTTTGTTTTGTTTGTTCTGAGAATAGACATGACTTTGTTTTCCTCACTGGAATTCATCCACAACTTGCAATATTCTAAAACAACTCGGATGCAATAAAAGTAACATTAACGCAATTCTAAGATGGCATTCTATGCATTTGTCGTGTTTAATAAAGTCTGCCAATCATCATTACAGTGCCACCCTCAGGCTGAATAATGCAAGGACATTAGAATTCTGCAAAAAGTGTGTCTGATGTGTTCAGTTACTAGAATATAAAGATTACAAAATGTTTATCATCAACTAGTGCCAAGACCCACAATCTGCCCTACCTAAATTTATGGCCAAGAGCCGGTACTGCTCCAGATCCTTCAGATTCCCAGAGAAGATGCTTCTTCTCTTCAGTTCACCCCACTCTGTATGTTTTTTACAGCCATCTTTAATCATATTTACCAGGGGTGCCAATCATTCTGACCACAACTGTATACTGTAAACTCCAATAAGTTGGCAAAACTCAATCAGTTGCCTCAAAGAAGTTAAGAAATCCTAAAAGTTTAGGTAAGCAGAACTAGTCTAGCTATTCTGGGCAAAGCATGCTGGGAAATAGAAACAAGACCCTAGTTTCAGTTAAACTTAAGTTCGTCTAAATTAAAAGAAGCAATTTCATAAAACTCAAAACAATGAAACAGTTCAGATTACTTAAAAAATATCAGTTCTGTGAACTTGAAAGAAAGTGCTAAATAAAAGTGCATAAAAGTTCAACTGACTGAACTAATTTGTTCAATTTAAGTTTGTCCTACTCAAACCAATGAATTATTTTGAGCGTTAGAGTCTACAGCGTACCTAAGCAGACCTGGCAAACTATTTAACAAACCTGTCCGAGATTGATGCCAGTTATCTAGAAAGATAAGGACAAATAAACACTCTCTTTGAAAAACTAAAATCTGAATTATTGTACTGAAATCCTGCTGATATGTCACTTGGATTATAATTTGGAAATATATATAGTTGCACTTAAGACTTTTGCTCTTTCACACACATCAATAAAGAGAATTTCAGACCGGCGGGTACAGTCAATTGTGCTTTCGTAAATCCAATTCACTGGATTCATTGAGTTCAAACTGACCCAGCTCTTTCCACACCATTTAAAGCGAATCTTATGACTTCCTATCCATCAAATGCTCAATCAAAGCTTTCTCTATAGCATCTAAACGGCTGTATTCAACCGCCAGCAACTAATCAAATACTCAGCTGGGTTTCCGGTTGAACTTGAGATGTTTTATCAAATCCGTATAAGTGCATCAGATCCAGACACAGACTGTCTCGGTTCATGAGACCTCAGGTATAAAATTAGCTGGATATTCAGGTAGAATATCACGACACCTAATGACAGACAAGAAGTCTTGTACACAGAACCACAACATTCATTTCCAAAGTATAATTCAGACTTCCTGTGGTATAAAACATAAATAGTACTTCTGTTTTTCAATGGCAACTGGCCTTGATGACTTATTCATTAAAGAAAACGTCAGCAGAAGAGATGGAAGCGCCTGAATACCCCAAAAACTTTACAAAGCGCTTGTAATCTGATGACCTCAGATTGTGAATCTTCTCTACACTTCAACTGTGAATAAAAATCCCCTTCAGCAGACGTCTGGATAACAAGATCTTCGATTTAAAGTGTGCAATCAGGGTGTGAGAAATCTTTTACTTCAAGCCATGGGGAAAAACAGAAAACAAACAGCATATCTGTGCGCTGTGTGTAGGACTGGTTATGGTTCACAGCATGCTGATGGAGCAAGTTTTATTTAAATGAACCAGCACGACAAATCTGTCTAGCCCAGTTCAGTGTCCAGTCATACGGTTTTAATTCCTTTAGAGTGGGTGTGTTTAGGACTGAGTCGTCATAAATCTGATTGTGTAGACGACACAACCTTCACTGCTGACCGCAGATAAGCAGAACATTTGAGCTGACCGGGATGAAACCAAGATTCAAGGCCGACGGCTACTGCTGCTGGTCTTGAAGGTTCAGTCACTTTATGCGTCTTGATTGATCAAATTGCTATCCACTTGCAATTGTTTGCAAATATAAAAGTTGATGCTTAATGAGCAATGATGCTACAGTAAGCAAATGTTTATGAATGTGACCTGATCTTTTGAGTCTACATTTGTTCTGAACTCTAGAATTCTTAGACAGTTGACCCGGGAAGGAGTTTTGGTTCCTTGCCACCGTTGCCTCTGGCTTTTGGCTTGCTCAGTTGGGGACTCCTAAATTTCATCTATATTCCCGATCTGCCCGCATTGACACTATATGATACTTGAAATGAGCTGGATAACATCACCGTTTCACCAGAACGGCTGTACAAATTCTGTTGCATTATTTTCCTGTTAACAATGTGAAGCTGCTCTGAAACAACTGGACTTGTTAAAAGCGCTGTATAAATAAAGGTGACTTGACTTGACTTGACTTGACTTGGGTCTAGATCTGTGGCGGGTTGCATAAACTGCTAAGACTAGTTAGTCATCAAATATTTTTCTTCAAGATTGTTCATATCTTGCATAAAAATTTAGATTGTTGTAGACCGTGAATGTAATGAAATGTAGACTGAAAATGAAGACTACTCCTTACTAACTGCTTGATGGCCAAATTAGGCCGACGGTCAACTGTCTGGCAATGTCTGGCCATTTTCTCAAACGATTGATTCTACATCTGTTCTGAACCTTATACTATAATGACTGAGTCTGGACACATTATAAACTATTATAATGTTCTGGACCTAGAATACCATCGAGTCTAGGTTCATTCTAAAACTTTTGAATATTGAAATGATTGACCCTAAAGCTCTCCTGTAATTTACAACTGTAAAGTTCTCAGATAGTTGGTCTAGAACTCTAGAATTCAAAGATTAAGCCTAGATCCATTCAGAACTCTAGGTTAATTCATAGATCCATTCAGAACTCTAGATTAATTCATAGATCCATTCAGAACTCTAGGTTAATTCATAGATCCATTCAGAACTCTAGGTTAATTCAGATCCATTCAGAACTCTAGGTTAATTCAGATCCATTCAGAACTCTAGGTTAATTCAGATCCATTCAGAACTCTAGATTAATTCAGATCCATTCAGAACTCTAGATTAATTCATCCATTCAGAACTCTAGATTAATTCAGATCCATTCAGAACTCTAGATTAATTCAGATCCATTCAGAACTCTAGGTTAATTCAGATCCATTCAGAACTCTAGATTAATTCAGATCCATTCAGAACTCTAGATTAATTCAGATCCATTCAGAACTCTAGATCCATTCAGAACTCTTCAGATTAATTCAGATCCATTCAGAACTCTAGATTAATTCAGATCCATTCAGAACTCTAGATTAATTCATAGATCCATTCAGAACTCTAGATTAATTCAGATCCATTCAGAACTCTAGATTAATTCAGATCCATTCAGAACTCTAGATTAATTCAGATCCATTCAGAACTCTAGGTTAATTCAGATCCATTCAGAACTCTAGGTTAATTCAGATCCATTCAGAACTCTAGAACTTAATTCATTCAGATCCATTCAGAACTCTAGATTAATTCATAGATCCATTCAGAACTCTAGATTAATTCAGATCCATTCAGAACTCTAGATTAATTCATAGATCCATTCAGAACTCTAGATTAATTCAGATCCATTCAGAACTCTAGATTAATTCATAGATCCATTCAGAACTCTAGGTTAATTCAGATCCATTCAGAACTCTAGATTAATTCAGATCCATTCAGAACTCTAGGTTAATTCATAGATCCATTCAGAACCTAGATTAATTCAGATCCATTCTAGAACTTAATTAATTCAGATCCATTCAGAACTCTAGGTTAATTTAATCCATTCAGATCCATTCAGAACTCTAGATTAATTCAGATCCATTCAGAACTCTAGATTAATTCATAGATCCATTCAGAACTCTAGGTTAATTCAGATCCATTCAGAACTCTAGATTAATTCATAGATCCATTCAGAACTCTAGGATCCATTCAGATTCAGATTAATTCAGATCCATTCAGAACTCTAGATTAATTCAGATCCATTCAGAACTCTAGATTAATTCAGATCCATTCAGAACTCTAGATTAATTCATTCAGATCCATTCAGAACTCTAGGTTAATTCAGATCCATTCAGAACTCTAGATTAATTCATAGATTATTCAGAACTCTAGGTTAATTCAGATCCATTCAGAACTCTAGAGATCCATTCAGAACTCTAGATTAATTCATAGATCCATTCAGAACTCTAGATTAATTCAGATCCATTCAGAACTCTAGATTAATTCATAGATCCATTCAGAACTCTAGGTTAATTCAGATAGATCCATTCAGAACTCTAGGTTCAGATCCATTCAGAACTCTAGATTAATTCATAGATCCATTCAGATCCATTCAGAACTCTAGATTAATTCATAGATCCATTCAGAACTCTAGGTTAATTCAGATCCATTCAGAACTCTAGATTAATTCATAGATCCATTCAGAACTCTAGGTTAATTCAGATTAATTCTAGATCCATTCAGAACTCTAGGTTAATTCAATCCATTCAGAACTCTAGATCAGATCCATTCAGAACTCTAGGTTAATTCAGATCCATTCAGAACTCTAGATTAATTCAGATCCATTCAGAACTCTAGGTTAATTAATTCAGAACTCTAGATCCCATTCAGAACTCTAGATTAATTCAGATCCATTCAGAACTCTAGAATTCAGATCCATTCAGAACTCTAGATTAATCCATCAGAACTCTAGATCCCATTCAGAACTCTAGGTTAATTCAGATCCATTCAGAACTCTAGATTAATTCAGATCCATTCAGAACTCTAGGTTAATTCAGATCCATTCAGAACTCTAGGTTAATTCAGATCCATTCAGAACTCTAGGTTAATTCAGATCCATTCAGAACTCTCCATTCAGAACTTAATTCATTCAGATCCATTCAGAACTCTAGGTTAATTCAGATCCATTCAGAACTCTAGATTAATTCAGATCCATTCAGATCCATTCAGAACTCTTCAGAACTCTAGGTTAATTCAGATCCATTCAGAACTCTAGATTAATTCAGATCCATTCAGAACTCTAGATTAATTCATTCAGAACTCTAGATTAATTCACTCCATTCAGAACTCTAGATTAATTCATAGATCCATTCAGATTAATTCAGAACTCTTCAGAACTCTAGGTTAATTCAATTCATTCAGAACTCATTAATTCATAGATCCATTCAGAACTCTAGATTAATTCATAGATCCATTCAGAACTCTAGATTAATTCAGATCCATTCAGAACTCTAGATTAATTCATAGATCCATTCAGAACTCTAGGTTAATTCATAGATCCATTCAGAACTCTAGGTTAATTCATAGATCCATTCAGAACTCTAGATTAATTCAGATCCATTCAGATCCATTCAGAACTCTAGGTTAATTCAGATCCATTCAGAACTCTAGATTAATTCATAGATCCATTCAGATCTAGGTTAATTCAGATCCATTCAGAACTCTAGATTAATTCATAGATCCATTCAGAACTCTAGATTCAGAACTCTAGGTTAGAACTCTAGATTAATTCATAGATCCATTCAGAACTCTAGGTTAATTCAGATCCATTCAGAACTCTAGATTAATTCAGATCCATTCAGAACTCTTAATTCAGATCCATTCAGAATTCATAATTCAGATCCATTCAGAACTCTAGGTTAATTCAGATCCATTCAGAACTCTAGATTAATTCATAGATCCATTCAGAACTCTAATTCAGATCCATTCAGAACTCTAGATCATTCAGATCATTCAGAACTCTAGATTAATTCAGATCCATTCAGAACTCTAGATTAATTCATAGATCCATTCAGAACTCTAGGTTAATTCAGATCCATTCAGATCCATTCAGAACTCTAGGTTAATTCAGATCCATTCAGAACTCTAGATTAATTCATTCAGAATCCATTCAGAACTCTTCAGAACTTAATTCAGATCCATTCAGAACTCTATTCAGAACTCTAGATTAATTCATAGATCCATTCAGAACTCTAGGTTAATTCAGATCCATTCAGAACTCTAGATTAATTCATAGATCCATTCAGAACTCTAGGTTAATTCATAGATCCATTCAGAACTCTAGATTAATTCATATCCATTCAGAACTCTAGGTTAATTCAGATCCATTCAGAACTCTAGATTAATTCATATCCATTCAGAACTCTAGATTAATTCATAGATCCATTCAGAACTCTAGAATTCAGATCCATTCAGAACTCTAGATTAATTCATAGATCCATTCAGAACTCTAGGTTAATTCAGATCCATTCAGAACTCTAGATTAATTCATAGATCCATTCAGAACTCTAGGTTAATTCAGATCCATTCAGAACTCTAGATTAATTCATAGATCCATTCAGAACTCTAGATTAATTCAGATCCATTCAGAACTCTAGGATTAATTCATAGATCCATTCAGAACTCTAGATTAATTCATAGATCCATTCAGAACTCTAGATTAATTCATCCATTCAGAACTCTAGAACTTAATTCATAGATCCATTCAGAACTCTAGAATTAATTCATAGAGGTTAATTCAGAACTCTAGGTTAATTCATAGATCCATTCAGAACTCTAGGTTAATTCAGATTAATTTCATCTAGATCCATTCAGAACTTCAGAACTCTAGGTTAATTCAGATCCATTCAGAACTCTAGATTAATTCATAGATCCATTCAGAACTCTAGATTAATTCATAGATCCATTCAGAACTCTAGGTTAATTCAGATCCATTCAGAACTCTAGATTAATTCATAGATCCATTCAGAACTCTAGGTTAATTCAGATCCATTCAGAACTCTAGATTAATTCATAGATCCATTCAGAACTCTAGAACTCTAGTTAATTCAGATCCATTCAGAACTCTAGATTAATTCATAGATCCATTCAGATCTATTCAGAACTCTTCAGAACTCTAGATTAATTCATAGATCCATTCAGAACTCTAGGTTAATTCAGATCCATTCAGAACTCTAGATTAATTCATCCATTCAGAACTCTAGGTTAATTCAGATCCATTCAGAACTCTAGATTAATTCATAGATCCATTCAGAACTCTAGGTTAATTCAGATCCATTCAGAATTAGATTAATTCATAGATCCATTCAGAACTCTAGGTTAAATTCAGATTAATTCATATATCCATTCAGAACTCTAGATTAATTCATAGATCCATTCAGAACTCTAGGTTAATTCATATATCCATTCAGAACTCTAGATTAATTCATAGATCCATTCAGAACTCTAGGTTAATTCAGATCCATTCAGAACTCTAGATTAATTCAGATCCATTCAGATCCATTCAGAACTCTCAGAACTTAATTCATTCAGATCCATTCAGAACTCTAGGTTAATTAATCCATTCAGAACTCTATTCATAGACCATTCTAGGTTAATTCAGATCCATTCAGAACTCTAGGTTAATTCAGATCCATTCAGAACTCTAGATTAATTCATAGATCCATTCAGAACTCTAGGTTAATTCAGATCCATTCAGAACTCTAGATTAATTCATAGATCCATTCAGAACTCTAGGTTAATTCAGATCCATTCAGAACTCTAGGTTAATTCATAGATCCATTCAGAACGCTTAGATTAATTCAGATCCATTCAGAACTCTAGGTTAATTCAGATCCATTCAGAACTCTAGATTAATTCATAGATCCATTCAGAACTCTAGGTTAATTCAGATCCATTCAGAACTCTAGATTAATTCAGATCCATTCAGAACTCTAGATTAATTCATATATCCATTCAGAACTCTAGATTAATTCAGATCCATTCAGAACTCTAGATTAATTCAGATCCATTCAGAACTCTAGAATAATTCAGATCCATTCAGAACTCTAGATTAATTCAGATCCATTCAGAACTCTAGATTAATTCAGATCCATTCAGAACTCAAACCAGATTAATTTAGGATGGATGAATACACATTCAGATGCACATACTCCTAGGAATGGCTTTCCAGAGGTTCAGACTGCCTGTGAACACACACAAAAAAAAAAAAAAAAAAAAAAAAAATTAATTCATCCCATCTCTGAATGATTAATAAAGCCAGAATATATTTTAGAACAAATGCAGCGATTCTGAGGACTTGTGAGTTGTGCTCAGCAGCAGATGGCACAAGCTGCTGAAGGTTTTTAGCATGAATATGAAGAATAAAACGCTTGTGGAAGGACTTTAACTCCACTCGCCAGCAGAACGCAGAGCAGCGAAGTGGCTTTTTCCTCTTTCCTTCAGATGAATGAGCCGTTCGAATAAAACGACTTGTTAGGCTAATCAAGAATGAGAGAGAAAAATGAGAGTAGAATGGAAGCACCTAGAACCTCCTTCATCAAAGTCCAGTTTGCACCATGAGCCCATGATAATTAGATTCAAGATTCAAGAGTTTTATTACACTGTTATTTGCCAAGCTCATACTGACTTTTAAAAAAAAACCCAGCAAAAACCATACCTAAAATAAAACTACCTTATAATGTCATGTTTGGATAAATGAAACCAAAAGTGTTTAAAAAAATATTGATCATTTATATGTAACCTGTCACGATTATAGTATAGTTGATGTAGCTCTCCTAGTTGAAAATAAAATGGTATTTGAGGTCAGACTAACACGAATCTCATATTTCATATGATCATGATATGATTTGAATCTGTGTTTGAACAGAAGCTCAGAAGTGAATCCTCGCTGTATGAATACCGTTATCAGTGCCCTAGAAGTCAAGACAGAGGATTGTGAGCCGTAAAGGGCCGGCGGCGCTGACAGCGGGCAAATAACGGCTCAGTCCAGCCATCAGCCCCCGAGATAAGAGCTGCCATTCAGAGAGACTGACATACCAAAGAGTGCCAGTTCAGCCATTCTAGTATCCTCAAACGCACAAAAGACTTCATTTATCATCCTTAACACTCCTAACGACCTCCAGACCGGCGGATCAGGACGCTCCTGGAGGACGTTTCGCTAAGAACCTCATGAAAGTATGCAGCTTAATTATTAAACATGCACATATTTTTGGAAGTGGCACTGAAATGGCTGTCAATATAACAAGAAATATTACAAAATAAAATCATTATATTTATATAATAATGGTAAGAACAACAACAACAACATAATTATTATTAAAATAATAATTTATAAAGTATAAATGATGACAATTATTATTATTAAAATAAAATCTAAAAATTTTAATTTGATTTCAAATATAATTATAATATAATATATATAATACTTGTTTAAATCGATGAATTAGTTGTCATGTTAATTGAAAATTAAAATGAAAGATAGCATAATATATTAATTATATTTACCCATAAAATATAATGACAATTATTATTATTAAATAATTTTTTTATTGTGTTTAAAATTGAAAAATGTTTATTGATTTAAACTGTAATATAATTAATATAATATAATATATACAACTTGTTTTACTTGATGAATTAGCTGTCATGTTAATTTAAAATTAAATTACCCCAAATACACAAAACATAAATAATGACAATTATTATTATTATTATTATTATTATTAATAAATAAATATTTATAATATAATATAAAATACTACACTGTAAAAAATATTGTTGGTTTAACTTAAAAAGTAAGTAACCTGGTTGCCTTAAAATGTTGAGTTCATTGAAATTAAAAATTTGAGTTAATACAATGAAGGAAATGGGTTTAATAAATAGAAACTCAAAATATTATTGTATCTGAACCACATAAATAAATTAAAAAGCTGTGATAAGTCATGAAAATAACACAATTTGGCATGCATTATAACAAATAAAACATAATTACACAATATGCTTGCAAAATCTTTTAATACTATTTAAATAAAGGGTGATATCAATTCTCAAAAATGTATGAACTATTTTTAATTTCAATGAACTCAAAATTTTAAGACAACCCGGTAACTTACTTTTTAAATATTTTTTACAGTGTAGGTTAACTTGAATAATTTGTTGTCATGTTAATTTAAAATGAAAATGAAAGAAAGCATAATATATTAATTATATTTACACATAAAATATAAATAATGACAATGCCTATTATTAAATAAAAAATCTAATAATGTTAATTTGATTTAAACTGTAAAAATATAATATAAAACACTTGTTTAACTTGAATTAGTTGGCATATCTATTATATATTTAATAGATTAACAGGCCTAAAATTCTGAAGTAGCATGTTTGAGTTTTAAAAACTGTAAATCAGTTGTGCTTGATCTGAGACTCGCTTTGTGTTGGATGGTTGTTAGCCACAAAATAGCTCTAGGGCGCTTTTTAAATACGCTGCATGAACATGTGCTAGCCACACACCGTGTTTTCCAAGCACACAGACAAATGAAGGGCTGAAGAGCCGAGAGAACAGCTGGGAAAATGTTCTTTTTTTCACCTAAATGTCCTTCAGAACACAGCGGCTTTCAACACAACCGCAGCAGGAAAGCGATTGCAGAGTCTGCGTCAAATCAGAACATCCATTCATCACAAGCCGCGATGCTGAACACCCCGCTCTGCTCTTAATGTCCAGAAAGACACAGAGCTGCAACTAACATCTCCACAATCTCACACACAAGAGCAGTCGTGGCCTGATTGTTAGAGAGTCAGACTGGTAACCTGAAGGTTGTGGGTTTGATTCTCAATACCGCCAGGAAATGACTGAGGTGCCCTTGAGCAAGGCACCTAACCCCCAATCGCTCCCTGGGCACCAAGGCAAAATGGCTGCCCACTGCTCCGTGTGTGTGTGTGTGTGTGTGTGTGTGTGTGTGTGTGTGTGTGTGTGTGTGTGTGTGTGTGTGTGTGTGTGTGTGTGTGTGTGTGTGTGTGTGTGTGTGTGTGTGTGTGTGTGTGTGTGTGTGTGTGTGTGTGTGTGTGTGTGTGTGTGTGTGTGTGTGTGTGTGTGTGTGTGTGTGTGTGTGTGTGTGTGTGTGTGTGTGTGTGTGTGTGTGTGTGTGTGTGTGTGTGTGTGTGTGTGTGTGTGTGTGTGTGTGTGTGTGTGTGTGTGTGTGTGTGTGTGTGTGTGTGTGTGTGTGTGTGTGTGTGTGTGTGTGTGTGTGTGTGTGTGTGTGTGTGTGTGTGTGTGTCTGTGTCTGTGTGTGTGTGTGTGTGTGTCTGTGTGTGTGTGTGTGTGTGTGTGTGTGTGTGTGTGTGTGTGTGTGTGTGTGTGTGTGTGTGTGTGTGTGTGTGTGTGTGTGTGTGTGTGTGTGTGTGTGTGTGTGTGTGTGTGTGTGTGTGTGTGTGTGTGTGTGTGTGTGTGTGTGTGTGTGTGTGTGTGTGTGTGTGTGTGTGTGTGTGTGTGTGTGTGTGTCTGTGTGTCTGTGTGTGTGTGTGTCTGTGTGTGTGTGTGTGTGTGTGTGTGTGTGTGTGTCTGTGTGTGTGTGTGTGTGTGTGTGTGTGTGTGTGTGTGTGTGTGTGTGTGTCTGTGTCTGTGTGTGTGTGTGTGTGTGTGTGTGTGTGTGTGTCTGTGTGTGTGTGTGTGTGTGTGTGTGTGTGTGTGTGTGTGTGTGTGTGTGTGTGTGTGTGTGTGTGTGTGTGTGTCTGTGTGTGTGTGTGTGTGTGTGTGTGTGTGTCTGTGGTGTGTGTGTGTGTGTGTGTGTGTGTGTGTGTGTGTGTGTGTGTGTCTGTGTCTGTGTCTGTGTGTGTGTGTGTCTGTGTCTGTGTGTGTGTGTGTGTGTGTGTGTGTCTGGGTGTGTGTGTGTGTCTGTGTGTGTGTGTGTGTGTGTGTGTGTCTGTCTGTGTCTGTGTGTGTCTGTGTGTGTCTGTGTCTGTGTGTGTGTGTGTGTGTGTGTGTGTGTGTGTGTGTGTGTGTCTGTGTGTGTGTGTCTGTGTGTGTGTGTGTGTGTGTGTGTGTGTGTGTGTGTGTGTGTGTGTGTGTGTGTGTGTGTGTGTGTGTGTGTCCTTGTCCACAGTTTGCAGTGTTTGTGTTCACTTCTCACTACTCCCAGTGTGTGAGCTCTAACTTGGATGGATTAAATGCAGAGGACAAATTCTGAGTATGGGTTACCATCAGGGCTTGACATTGAAACTTGCCAAATGCGTGTGTATTCAGCAGTGGTGTGTAACGCAGTCACTCTATAATATATACATTTAACAATTGTAGTCTTTTAAAAAGGCATCTGAAATAATAAACTAAGTGAATGTAATGTTGTCAGAAATATAGGTTTTTCGATACTGAAATATCTGAAACGCTTCCACAACTAATTTTATACAAAATAGACACGCTCTTTCTCTCTCTCTCATCTCTCTGACAGCGAGTGACACACAAACCCGCCTCCACTCACTCGTTTCATTTGCTCCGGATGAATATTGCTCCTGTTACAGGGCTTGAATTTCAGCGTGGGATTGCACGTAACTTACTCATGCCCACAGATTTTGAGTTCACACCCAAAGTACGTACACATAAAGCCTCCACTCAACACTAAATTGAGCTTTTTTCCACTGCTTATTGCACTCAAAGGGATGGTTGAAAATGATCCCATGATTTACTCACCCTCAAGTCATCCTAGGTGTATATGATATTCTTCTTTCAGACGAGCACAATCTTCCAAGCTCTCCCAAGCTTTATAATGGCAGTGAATGGCAGTTTGTGTTTTGAAGTCCATAAAAGTGCATCTATCCATCATATAACTGCTCTACACAACTCCGGGGGTTAATAAAGGCCTTCTGCATTTGTGTATAAGAAAAATATCCATATTTAAAACTTTACAAACCGTAATCTCTTAACTTCCGCTAACTGTCGTACGCGTGTTCACAAGAGACTGGCGTTCCAGTGCATGACGTAGGACGCAGGCGTAGTGCAAGTTCCGGTGCAGTGGATAGAGCAAAGCAAAACCCCCTGGAGCTGTGTGCAGTACTTTTATGATGATAGATGCACTTTTATAATGGATGGATGCACTTTTATAATGGATAGATGCACTTTTATGATGAATGGATGCACTTTTATGATGGATAGATGCTCTTTTATGATGGACGGATGCACTTTTATGATGGATGGATGCACTTTTATGATGGATAGATGCTCTTTTATGATGGATAGATGCACTTTTATGATGAATGGATGCACTTTTATGATGGATAGATGCTCTTTTATGATGGATAGATGCACTTTTATGATGGATGGATGCACTTTTATGATGGATAGATGCACTTTTATGATGGATAGATGCACTTTTATGATGATAAATGTACTTTTATGATGGATAGATGCACTTTTATGATGATAGATGCACTTTTATAATGGATGGATGCACTTTTATAATGGATGGATGCACTTTTATGATGATAGATGCACTTTTATAATGCATGGATGCACTTTTATGATGAATGGATGCACTTTTATGATGGATAGATTCTCTTTTATGATGGACGGATGCACTTTTATGATGGACGGATGCACTTTTATAATGGATGGATGCACTTTTATGATGATAGATGCACTTTTATAATGGATGGATGCACTTTTATGATGGATAGATGCACTTTTATGATGAATGGATGCACTTTTATGATGGATAGATGCACTTTTATGATGGACGGATGCACTTTTATGATGGATGGATGCACTTTTATGATGAATGGATGCACTTTTATGATGGATAGATGCACTTTTATAATGGATGGATGCACTTTTATGATGGATAGATGCACTTTTATGATGAATGGATGCACTTTTATGATGGATAGATGCACTTTTATGATGGATAGATGCACTTTTATGATGGACGGATGCACTTTTATGATGGATAGATGCACTTTTATAATGGATAGATGCACTTTTATAATGGATGGATGCACTTTTATGATGATAGATGCACTTTTATAATGGATGGATGCACTTTTATGATGGATGGATGCACTTTTATGATGAATGGATGCACTTTTATGATGGATAGATGCTCTTTTATGATGGATGGATGCACTTTTATGATGAATGGATGCACTTTTATGATGGATAGATGCTCTTTTATGATGGATGGATGCACTTTTATGATGGACGGATGCACTTTTATGATGATAGATGCACTTTTATGATGGACGGATGCACTTTTATGATGATTGATGCACTTTTATGATGGATAGATGCACTTTTATGATGGATAGATGCACTTTTATGATGGACAGATGCACTTTTATGATGATAGATGCACTTTTATGATGGATAGATGCACTTTTATGATGATAGATGCACTTTTATGATGGATAGATGCACTTTTATGATGATAGATGCACTTTTATAGGTCATTCACTGCCATTATAAAGCTCGGCAGAGCCAGGACATTTATTAATATAACTCTGATTGTGTTCGTCTGAAAGAAGAACGTCATACACACCTGGGATGAGTTGAGGGTGAGTAAATCATGGGGTCATTTTAATTTTTGGGTGAACTATCCCTTTAAACAGTCAAATACACACAAAATAATGTCCAAATGCCGGTCTTGGCGAGTATTCATGTAAACACGGTCAGTTCTGTTTGAAGTGAACGTAACAGTTGAGAAAGAAAGCGCATGTGTAACAGAATAATGGATCCGTGCGTCAGGTCTTAAAGTGACCTAATATACCTCTTCCCAAAGTATGAGCTAATTTTACAAATATCTGTATGGCAGTTTTCCCCAATGTATCGATGTCAATATTGTGGCCGGTGAAAATGCTGAGTGGCTAGTAACTTTGGAAAACCACAAGCCACAGAGGCCGGTGAGCAAAGAAGTTAATGTCATGCCCTGGTTAGTACATGGCCTTCACAGATCACCTTCACAGAAGAATATTTAGAGCTTCTGCTGAGTATGCTCATTACAGACAAATACATGTGTAAAAAAGCCTCACCAGAATAATTTACCCTCATGTCATTTCAAACCTGTCTGATGGAACACAAAATGTGGATATTTGAAGATATTCTAGTCACTCTTTTTAATATAATTAAACCGGTAGCCTGACAAGCCACACCCACATCAAGATGTCTGGGAACTCACCATTGGCAGGGCTCAATCCGAGAGGCGGTTGTCTTTCAAAGTCCCTCTGCACGCAGTAGGATAGCGATTACAACCAACCAGAGCAACGGAGAAGCCGAACTAGTTGATAGATTAAACTTTCATCGTAAACACATCTTCCTTTCTTAAGAATGACCTCAGTGCCGTTCTTTGTTCTTTTCTCAAAGAAAAGCTCAACTCCAGAGTCGTGGCCAAAGCCGACTGGAAAGACCGCTGTTCGCCAGCTTCTTAGTTTTTAAGTAGCACGCGGAACCGCCGCAACTCTTCCGTCATTATGTTAACCCCGCCCACCGACTCTATACACGATGTGATTGGCCTGACCAGAGTTTGGTTTTTCCAGCTTGCAAGCCAACGGAGAGTTGCTAGACGCCCTGGCTGCAAATTACATTTGCTGCCGCTAGGGTGCGTCAAGATTTATAGGCTAGTAAACCAGAGCTGTCAATGCTAAATAATATTCTATACAAATTGTACACGACACCTTAAGACTTCAGAAGTCTTCGAAGATTTAAGTCATGGAAAATCTTGAAATCGGCTCTCCTCGGCATGTTCATGAAAGAAGTAGCGATGTCTGATTCGTAAATGAATCGTTTGATCCTGTTCACAAAACCCACATTAAGTGATTCTTTCATGAATCAAACTGAACAATTCTTGAGTTCAACTCACTCACATCATTTAAATGATGGTCTGTCATCACACAAGGCTATCATATCACATCAGTCATATAGACTACTTTTATGGTGCTTTATAGCATAATTTTTTTGTTGCTCCCAGACAGCCGTGTACAGATTCTTCAAAATTCTCCTTTCATGTTCCATGGAAAAAAACAACACGAGGGTTAGTAAATAACACAACTGTAATTGCATTTGTTTTAACTCATTCTGTCACCTCAGTCACTCAATAAACATGAAAATCAATGGAATTGTCAACTGCAGCACAAACTATTGAGTGGATTGAGCAAATAACAGCATTCAGGTGGCGTCTTACTATCCGCCTCAAAACAACTACATATTGGTCTGTTTTCATCTGTCACACTCACTGATGAAGAATGGACGACTAAACGACTGCCTCTGACAATAAATATCCTAATGCAACATCATATTATGGAAATGTGGTGGCCTGTCATTTTTAAGCACTGTAGGGATAAACAGTCGAATTTATTTTAGACTTTGGAGCATCAATAACACTGAACAAGATGTTATCTGTAATGAATTCCCCTGATGGAACATTATCTTCCTTAATTACAGCAAACAGAACCTGTTCGTCAACAGAGCAGCATTTTCTCCTTTTCCTACAACGGAAATGAGAAGCGAATTTCCTACAGCAGAGCTCTATTTATGGACAAAACATCATTTTTGCCCTCAAAATAATTCGTCCCAGTTGATACGGTGGAGGTCAAGTATGTATCAAGTGCGTTTGTGTAAAATAATCACATCCATCATTCATTTTCTGGCCTCTAAATGTGGTGGGATCTAAATCAAGCCCCCAGGCCAGGGAAAGCTCTGAGGACCAAACTCCACAGATCCTGGTCATTTCCATAAGTCTGATATCCAAAATTAGATTACACGGACCAAGGTCGGTTATGCTAATGCATCAGCGAATGATGGAGGAACACCGATTTAAAAAGACCATCAGCGTACGTGTCTTGCACAGGCGTTTTCTTTTTTTCGAAATGCGCAGGAGTTTTTGTTTATTCTGATCAGCAAATCCCAGTATATCAGACAGCGGAGTGTAATCTGCGCATCATGAAGTCAGCAGTCGTGTTTGACCTTCATACACACTCTGAGCATCAATTATCCAGGCCGCTATTGATTTTTCTGCTGCGCTGCTCTGCTCTCTAATGCTGTCAGGAGCGTCTGAAGAAATCATCTGCGCAGGCCGCTCCACGCTCAGCAAACGGCCTCAGTTCTGCACCAAATTATCATAAAACCAACCGAATTAGACCCGTTCATACTCCATTGATCACAGTCAATTAAACTGATTATAAACCCTACAGATTTCAACAGAATTAGACTCTAAATATAATCAATAAGTATAATTAAAATTCTTAGAATATAAGAACTAAAAAAAAAATGGGCCCAATCATACTTAATTGATCATATTTAATTAAAATTATTATAAACCCTATAGATTTCAACCGAATTAGACTTCAAAACAATTAAATATAATTATAATTCTTGGAAAATAGTAATAATTCAACAGAAATTGACTTAAGCATACTCAACTGATCATATTTCATTAAAATTATTATAAACCCTACAGATTTCAACAGAATTACACTTAAATATAATCAATAAGTATGAATAAAATTCTTAGAAAATATAAGAACTCAACAAAAATGGGCCCAATCATATTTAAATCATCGTATTTAATTAAAATGATTATAAAATCTGCATATTTCAACCAAATTAGACTTCAAAACAATTAAATATAATTATAATTCTTTGGAAAATAGTCATAATTCAACAGAAATTGACTTAACTTATTCAACTGATCATTAAAATCATTATAAACCCTTCAGACTTCAAAACATTTAGACTTCAAAAAATATCAATAAGTATGAATAAAATTCTTAGAAAATATAAGAACTCAACAAAAAATGGGCCCAATCTGACATATTTCATTAAAATTATTATAAAATCTGCTTATTTCAACAGAATTACACAAATATAATAAATAAGTATAATTAAAATCCTTAGACAATATACAGAATTCAACAGAAATTGACTTCAGCGTTACTTCAGTGATTTGCTTTAAGCTTTGTATCAGTAGAAATCCGGTAGTATATTTGAATGATGGTGCTTCCCCCCCTCATATCCCCCTGAGACAAGAGATTAATGTATTTTATTTCTGGAAAAAATCCTCCGATGATACAAATATCGTCATTTTGCGTCATCTGAGGCTTTTTTGGCCAGAGGCTAGAGACTACAGCCAGTAGGAGGAGCTAGTTCTGCATGTTATCAACCCGCCCATGGGGGTGGGATCTCACTCACAGACACAGACGGCATTCATAACGGAGCGGGGCGGAGCAAAGCGAGTGTTCTCAATGAATTCCTATGAAAGTTAAGCTTCTATAGGCGTGATCTGAACACGCAGCGTGAATGTGTGCCGCGCACGCGCTTACCTCAGCTCGTCGCTCTCGTGATGAATGAGATCTGACTCCTGCTGCGTTTGTGCCGTGACACTCGCCCGGCTCACTCACATTATATTGATCAGGCACGTTCAGTTTTTAATCGTAGTGTCTGTTCTCTAACTGAACTAAACGATTTTATTATTATGAAAATGGAAACGACGGTAGGGGCGGTGCCGCGGTGGGCAAGTGATCCAGTGATCCAGTAGCCGTGGCTTTTGGGAGTGGCCTCGTTGGGCAGCGAAGCAAGTGCATTCTGGGAGTTGTTGTCTTTCATCCACATGAGCCAAAAATACACTTTCTGGCTTTTCTCAGTCTAGAAGGCACCAACATAATAATAATTTCACATTTCTACTACATTAATAACCCAGTTTAAATACACATTCATCTTCCCAGCGCTAGTACCCCTTTAGTTAATCATATTTAATTAAAATGATTATATAATCTGCATATTTCAACAGAATTAGACTCTAAATATAATCAATAATTCAAATTCTTAAAAAAAAATATAAGAACTCAACAAAAATGGGCCTAAGTATAATAAATTGATTATATTTAATTAAAATGATTAAGCCACACAGATTTTAACAGAATTAGACTTTGAACATAATCAATAAAGTTTAATTATAATTATTGGAAAATAGTCAGAAATCAACAAAACGGACTTAATCATACTTAACTGCTCATATTTCAATAAAATCATTACACAACGTACCTACATATTTAAAGATAATTAGACTTGAAATCTAAGCAGTCAAGTATAAACAGATTTCACGTCGACATTAGACTGTAAATACAATCCATCAAGTATTTGGTAAGTAAGTAAGAATTTGATTTTTATAGTCAATTGATCTTATTGGATTAAACTATTATAAAATACATACAATTCAATACAATTAGATCTTATATGTGACTGATCATATCCAATGATTATAAGTTATAAATTCGGTTGATCATTTTAATTTAAAGGATAGTTCATCCAAAAATGAAAATGTGATGTTTATCTGTTTACCCTCAGGGCATCCGAGATGTAAGTGTCTTTGTTTCTTCAGTAGAACACTAATGAAGATGTTTAACTCCAACCGGTGCGGTCTGTCAGTCGTATAATGCATGTCAATGGGGTCAGATTCTATGAGAGTAAAAAAACATGCACAGACAAATCCAATGTTAAACCCTGCGGCTCGTGACGACACATTGATGTCTTAAGACACAGAACGATCGGTTTGTGAGAGAAACCGAACAGTATTTATATCATTTATATCATCTATGTACAACAGCTGCGAACGCGCCATCACTTCCGCTGGGTGAGGTCAAATGTACACGATATGGCAGTGGGATACAAGCGGCGGAAGTGATGTCTCGCGCGTATAGTACACCATATTATGTACATGTGATGGCGTGCTCACGGGGCCGCAGGGTTTAATTTGAAGTTCCCTGTGCATGTTTTTTTACTCTCATAGAATCTGACCCCATTGACATGCATTATACGACTGACAGACCGCACCGGTTGGAGTTAAACATCTTCATTAGTGTTCTACTGAAGAAACAAAGACACTTACATCTCGGATGCCCTGAGGGTAAACAGATAAACATCACATTTTCATTTTTGGGTGAGCTATCCCTTTAAAATATTGCTAGTAATTACATCTACAGAATTTCTCTCTCGTTGTTCTGGTATTTGTTTGGATCGTCGCTGAGCTGTGCAAAACCTTCCTTGGTTTTACCGACACATTTCACGTCAGTAAATTGGCATGAAAAAAGATTTTCAACAAATAAAAGCCCGAAGAGAAGGGTTTTATCAATGTGTGGCATACCAGAATGAAGTCAGGTGGCTTGAAAGTAGGGGGCTTTGTGACATCATCCGGAAAGGAAATCTGTTTCAGAGGATGAGCAAGTTATTACATTCTGATGAAAAAAATTACAAAGATAAACATTCTTTTCTCTGGAAAAACACGCACCAGTGAGGTGAGAACAATGGGACCGAGAACGTATCACAAAAGTAAACGGGGTCAGTTTTGATTTCACGTTAACGTTAACATATAATTTTCTGTCTCTAACATATTCCATTATTGGGTTTTGAATGTGTAAGGAGACAGATCGTTTACCCAGCAGGCAGTGCAGCCCATAAAAATCACTCTATATTCCTCAGAGCTCATTGTTTTAAAGGTAGACATGCTGTCGTGTTTACGCTCTAGAGCTTTACATTTATCTCAATATTTCATGTTTCTCTCTGCATAGAAGCCACCATTTTAAACCATGGTCTCCTATATGACTGGGCAGACGCATGTAAGCAAGAAATGCCTGCTGTCTAAAATGTCTTCTGTTTGTGGTGTAAACAGCTCTGCTGTCAGGTAAACATTTCAGGCTCTGCCATGAAGACCGCGGAAAACATTTCCCTCCATCACAAGAGCCAAATCTCTTTGTTTTGTCTCATTTCCTCTCGCCTCGTCTCATCTCATCTCATCTCGGGAATGTTTTCTTCGATGTTACTGGCCTCACAAAAAAGCAAAATGCAGTATTATAGTGCAGTGATGCTACCAGTTTTTATATAATATGGTATTTAAATATTACTCATAGGTACTTCAAAAAAAAAAACAACAACTATGGAATATACATGTCTGAAAAGACAATGCGTAGTTGTAAGACCGATTTTTTTCTTCCTAAAAGCAATTTCACTATAAACTGTCAATGAGCATATGTGTGTTTTTTGTGTATTTTCATTAGTGCACTGAGATTTTACAGCCAATAGACTGCCCTCCGTCTATCTGCTGTTACCGTGGAAACCAGGGGAGAACAGAAGGGGGATGGGGGGGGGGGGGGCATGGGAAATGAATTTATATCTCTCAGCTCTAGGATCACTAACTGATCTGCTGCTCACATCGGAATTAAACTCTCACTATGCATAAAGAGTGCCGCGAATCAGAGAGAGGGATGAGAAAGAAATGAGACAAAACAATCACAGAGTATTGTATGTGTAGAGCAAAAGCACTTGATTTTATGCATATTCCACTGTGATCAAATCTGCCCATAGGCAAGACAAACCCCAAATGAGACGTCTTTAATATCTCAATTGTGTCTCAGAGTTGGCAATGACATTAAATGGAGCCCAAATGGAGGCTCAAGTCTCCTGATTGTTCTTCTAGTGATCTCCAATGTCTCCTTCAGCTTTGCCAAGATACTAATGTCTGCAATTGAAAGTCAAGGATTGTAATATGAACATTTCTCATCGAATTCTTCCCAGATCAAATTATTGGTAAATTATTCAAAACTTTGCTCGCTGACTGCTTGTGCTTCAGACATGAATGAGATCTCAAATTGTGTGGCTTGTTGTGTGCTGTAACTTTCCTAAGCAATCAAACTTCCGACTATCAAAGAGATAGCCAGTAACACCCTAGCAATCACAGCAGCAGAACAGAACACTTTAGCAACGGATTTGTAGTACCCTAGCAACCACTCAGAGCACCTTAGAAACTGTAGCGAAGCATGCCAACAACCTCTCAGAACACTTTAACAATGGAACTGTAGCACCCTAGTAACCACTCAGAGCACCTCAGCAACTGTAGATAAGCACACTAACAACCAATCAGAACACTTTAGCAATGGAATAGTAAAACCCTAGCAACCATTTAGAGCCCTAGCAACCACTCAGAGCACCTTAGCAACTGTAGAAAAACATGCTAACAACCCCTTAGAACACTTTAACAATGGAATAGTAACACCCTAGCAACCACTCAGAGCACCTTAGCAACTGTAGAGAAGAATGCTAACAACCCTTTAGAACGCTTTAACAATGGAATAGCAACACCCTAGCAACTACTCAGAGACCTAGCAACCACTTAGAGCACCCCAGCAACTGCAGAGAAGCACGCTAACAACCCTTTAGAGCGCTTTAACAATGGAATAGTAACACTAGCAACCACTCAGTGCACCTTAATAACTGTAGAGAAGAATGCTAACAACCCTTTAGAACGCTTTAACAATGGAATAGCAACACCCTAGCAACTACTCAGAGACCTAGCAACCACTTAGAGCACCCCAGCAACTGCAGAGAAGCATGCTAACAACCATTCAGAACACTTTAGCAAACAAAATTGTAGCACCCTAGCAACCACCCAGAGCACCTTAGCAACTGTAGAGAAGCATGCAAACAACCACTCAGAACACTTTAGCAATGGAATAGTAACACCATAACAACCACTCAGAGCACCTTAGCAACTGTAGAGAAGCATGCTAACAACCACTTAGAACACTTTAGCAATGGAACAGTAACAACCTAGCAACCACTCAAAGCACCTTAGCAACTGTAAAGAAGCATGCTAACAACCCCTTAGAATATTTTAACAATGGAATAGTAACACTAGCAACCACTCAGCACACCTTAGCAACTGTAGAAAAGCATGCTAACAACCATTCAGAACACTTTAGCAACGGAACTATAGCACCCTAGTAACCACTCAGAGCACCTTAGCAACTGTAGAGAAGCATGCAAACAACCACTTAGAACACTTTAGCAATGGAATAGTAATAACCTAGCAACCACTCAAAGCACCTTAGCAACTGTAAAGAAGCATGCTAACAACCCCTTAGAATATTTTAACAATGGAATACCAACCACTCAGAGCACCCTAGCAACTGTAGAGAAGCACACTAACAAACAATCAGAACACTTTAGCAACAGAATTGTGGCACCCTAGCAATCACTTAGAGCACCTTAGCAACTGTAGAGAAGCACGCTAACAACCCCTTAGAACATTTTAACAATGGAATAGCAACACCCTAGCAACCACTCAGAGCACCCTAGTAACTGTAGAGAAGCATGAACATGAACCACTCAGAAGCATGAACCACTCAGAACACTTTAACAACGGTATTTTAGCACCCTAGCAACCAATAGAGCACCTTAGCAACTAGCAAAATACTAACAAACAACCATACTAGTGTCAGCACACCAAAATGACTTTTCGGCAACTCTAACAATAACTTAGAGTGGTTTTAATAGACTGCTGTATAGTTGCTCTGAGCCAGAACACTTAAGAAACAGAATAGCAACACCCTGGTAAGCACCTACAGTCGAACACCGTAGCAACTTTACAGTAGTACCTTAACACATACTCTTAGCAACAGAATGATACTATCCTAGTAACCATCCAGAACACCTTAGTAACCATATAGCAGTGCACAAAAAATTACTCAGAAAACGTTATCAATAGAACTGTAACACCCTAGCAACTGCTTTAAACACTATTGCAACACAATTAACAGTAACACCCTGGTAACAACCCAGAACACCTTAGCAACAATATATCAAAGATTCAGAACATTTTAGCAATGGAATAGTAGCACCATGGCAACCACTGACCTTAGCAACAGTATAGCAGTACAAAAACCATTCAGAACATGGCAACAGAATAGCAATGCCGTAGTAACAACCCATAACACTTTAGCAACCTTGTAGCAACACTCAGAACACCATTGCAATGGAATAGTAACACCCTAGCAACTATTCAGAAACATATTAGAAACATATGCTACCCTAGCAACCACTCAGAACACACTGGTGGAGTAGTAACGCTCTAGCAACTGCTCTCAAAAGGGTGTTTTTGGATGGTTGCCATGGCATCGCCATGTCATTTCTTAATAATGTTAAGGCATCTTTACACACGATATGGTGTACTATACGCGCGAGACATCACTTCCGCCGCTTGTATCCCACTGCCATATCGTGTACATTTGACCTCACCCAGCGGAAGTGATGGCGCGCTCGCAGCTGTTGTACATAGATGATATAAATGATATAAATACTGTTCGGTTTCTCTCACAAACCGATCGTTCTGTGTCTTAAGACATCAATGTGTCGTCACGAGCCGCAGGGTTTAACATTGGATTTGTCTGTGCATGTTTTTTTACTCTCATAGAATCTGACCCCATTGACATGCATTATACGACTGACAGACCGCACCGGTTGGAGTTAAACATCTTCATTAGTGTTCTACTGAAGAAACAAAGACACTTACATCTCGGATGCCCTGAGGGTAAACAGATAAACATCACATTTTCATTTTTGGATCTGTGTAAAGACGCAATGCTGCATAAAAGCAGACGTAAAATACACAGGGTCTAACCCACAAATATTGAAGAAGTCAAATTTAGAGGAGAAAAATCTGAGAGCAACTTAAATAAAATGTAACCAAACATTCTGAGTGAGGATGTCCTGACCAGCACTGAAGCTGCAGAGAACATCAGGGCGTGTCAGAAACTATTGATCACTCATCTGAGCTGGAGTAACCAGAACAACCCACCCGGCCTCATGATCCGAGGATGCACTTCACCAGATACATCCGCTTTAATTCTATTGATATTCATGTGCTGGACACACAGGATGAAGAAAAACATATAAACTCAGAGATGATTGCAGCGGATCAATGTAGAACAAGATCATTATCGCCATATTCTACAACCTTGAGAGCCACAAGACCGTGGTGCACTCAAGCAATCCTCGTAAATTGTTAATGCTTCCTACCTCTATAATACACAAACAGCTGAATGACATCAGAGATGTAGGAAAGGAAATACAGAAGATCATTTTAGAGGAAGCATGAGGATGTGTGTGTGCGTGCAAGTAGACTTAAGCCTTGCTCTTTCCTGTGAGGTCGTGTCTTATACACACCATTTACACGTGGAGCCCACACTCTCACTCATTCAGATGGGTTTGGTGTTAATCACCAAACTAACAAATCTACTCCCACCCTTTGAGCTCCGACGCCCCCTCTTAAAGACACAACGCACCAGCAGCAACAACCCCACATCCATGCTCAACCTGGCTCATTTAATTCCACCGATCACTGCGCTAATGATAACAATTGTTGACAATGCTTCCGGCACCTTAACTTCACCTTTAATGCGCTATAATTATCAGAAGCCTCAACATTCCTGACAGCAAGAAAATCTGTTAATTCCTCTCAGAGAAAATATAAACATGTGAACACTGTTGTCAAATATGAAGTAATTGTTTGCCAGTTCTCTAAACTATAGCGTTAATCTCTGCAAAAATGATCATTTATGAAGGGCATTTTCATTTTGTCAATTATAACCAAGGCAAGATAAAATATGTGTATCACCGTGATGAATAAATTATTTTAATTAAAAATACCATAGATGGAAATATGAGACAAGAAAATGAACCACAAGATTTAAAGGCATTTAAAGGCACAGTATGTAAGTTTCGCCACTAGAGGTCGCTTATTCAATGCAAAGGTGTAGCCTGATGACGGCATGAATGAGTGTGGAATCATGGGAGCTGTAGCCTTGACTCTTCATCCCCACAGCCGATGGAAAGGAATCCGAAGGACTCGGGCAGAAATCATGTTCATAAATGAGTGAATGCGCTGAAGTTTTATTAACGTTACGGTGGTATGAAGCAGGACGTGCCGAGAGCCCTTGGGAGCGAATGCTAATGAGAGAGACCTGCGCCAAACAGCGGTCTTTGAGCTTTTATTCTGCTTATGCAGCAGTCGGCCGCTTCCGACATGGTTAAAACAATCCTACTAAATACATTTGAGTGTGTTGAGAGTTATGTTATAACATTACTGTGCGTTTGCTCGGTGGCTGCTATGAGAGACTTGTTGCACTTTGCAGTAATCTAGATCGATATTATAATATCATATTAATAAAAACAGGACGACTAAATGACTGTTGCCAAAAACATGCAATTAATTTTGTCAGTGATATGTCAGTGAAAGCTGCTTTCAGTTCCAACAGTTCAAACATGCATTTTAGTCTGTGCTTAGGTCTGTGCTTAAGTCTGTGAAACTGAGCTTAAGTCTGTGAAACCGGGGGTTCGTTTTTTGATTTGCTTAATCCAAACTTAAATGAAACCTAAAATTGTGGTATTGTTGGCTCTTGTATGAGATATTGCTTGCAATGCTTGTCCTTATTATCACTTTTGATAAAAGCATCTACCAAATTACAAAATATAAATCATAAACTATAACCCCTGGTTTTAAAGGCAAGGCTTAAAATAGTCCCAGACTAAATTGCATGTTTGATCTGTTTTAACTGAAATAAACTTGCACAGATATATCTTAAAATATGTCAGTGGCATTGTTTCTTCTTAAGATGCACACCAGTGATGTTTTTTTAGGGTACGTTTAAATAAAGCTACTTAACTGCCCTAATTGAACCAAGGACTAATCCTGGTTTAGTCTAAGCCCTGTTTGTGAAACCAGGACTAAAAGTCTACAATCTAAACCTTGAAGATTAAATCTAACCGTAAACTCTTAGCTCCTTAACCCTAAATTATATTTCCGCGATCTGAGCGCATGGTCTGACTGAAGCGCATGGCACAGGTGCACTTAGGGTGTGTCCGAATCCACTTTTGCTAGATTAATGACAGAGAAAACGGTCGGCACATGGTCCAAAAGGGTTGTACCTAGTCTCTTAATGAGTCATGGGTGTGTTTTGGGCATAACGTGCAATAAACCAATCAGAGTCTCATCTCCCATTCCCTTTAAAAGCCAGTTGCACTTGCATCATGATGGATTCGCTGTTTACATGCGAGCGGAATGCTTCTCCAGAGAGGAATCCTTTTATTTTTAATATTTGACATGTTTGTGTGCTGCTGCATGTCTCTGTGTGTGTAATAAGCAGAGTGTACCCTCGCTGTGGACCCGCCTATAGGCGCATATTACTAACACGCTCTTTAAATAACACAAAAAATACTGAGCTATTGACTTTAGAGCAGGTTTTTGTTGATCAGTGGCACAGTCGTTTTCAGTTTCTCAAAATAGCATCGCGCCAACAATGCACCTGAACACACCTGGTTTTCAGACCAGCACACCCATGGGTGAACAGATGCGCTAGTGCATTTGCTATTTAAACAACATGGAGCAGGACGTGAAAATTATAACTGCGTCGGGCTGAATCTAGCAAAAAACACTTGCGTCACGGCTGGCGTCGCATTGCACCGGGTTTATGATAGGGCCCTAAAAGTCTAAAGCCTGTCATAAACCCTAAATCCACTGTTGTTCTTGGAGTCCACTAGATCGGATACGCTACAGACAGGCACAAAGCCAGTGACATTGAGACCTCAGTCAGACGTGCACATGATCCCTCAGAATGAAACATAGACTCATTAGTCTGAAGAAAGATTCACGGGCAGTCATCTGAATGTTTCACTGGCATCTTGCGCTCTCCCCTTCAGTTCCATTGCATCATTTGATCTGTCATGACACTCAGCGATCCCTCTGGACCGTGTGCGACGGCACATCATGGTGATACACACCCGCTGGAACCCCCTGAGTGGAGGGCTGGCCTGCTGCAGGGACTGTCTAGATTAATATTTGATGGCCTGGTCTGTCCCCTGGCAGCTTTCTGACTTTAATTAAGAGCCAGTATGGTCACTAATCTCTGTTTACGCAACACAGTCAACCTGAAGAGTGCTGTCAACATCCCAGCAGACCTTCGGCGCCAAACACACACGCCCTGATGAGACCAGAAGAGCAGAGCTACACGACGACCCACAGAGAGACGAGAAAGACAGATGCAGGTCGGAGGAAATTGAAGTTGCGCATTTTTCTCGATTCCGTCATGTTTCCGAAGGATTTCATGAAGTCCTGCTCCTTTCCAATAAGAGCTTTTGGGTCATGGGAGAAAACAGAGGAAATTAAATCTCTGCAGGACATTATGAGAGATGTGTGATCTGTGAACGGTGGAAGATCTGACTTGCTATCACATCGACCAATCACTGACTCTCCCATAATAATACATTAATAGTAATTAGCTTTGGAATTGCATTCTTTAAAAAAAAGACAACATGATATGATTATCATCTAATAATTTGACTATGATATTATTAGCAAAAGTAATTTCAGAGGTGATTAAAGTTATTACATTTTGATTATGAAAGATTATGAAAAATTATGTTTCTTTAGTATAAAGTACTGATGGATCATGCACAAAATACCAGGGACATTTATTAAGACAGTAAATGTGGTTGATTTTCATATCATGTTGCTTTTAATAGAAATATTTGTTTATTCCCATCCTATATGCTGCTCCATTTCATTAACTGTTGCATAAATATACATAACAACAGCACTCTTTGATTTTGAATAAAATGAAAGAAATTAAATTACAAACTATATCTGAAATTAAATTCACAGAACCAAAATTCACATTCATCTAAAGATTCAAACACACATGCCTGGTTAAAATGCGACTCTAATTGCCCACGAAGTCTTGACGTGTTTTAAGCCCAATGTGCACTGTATGATTTTGCCATCTAAGACAAATTTTGGGAATCAGAAGATCATAAGATTTATTTACCTTTGAGATGAATTTCTGGCTCAGAAATTTTGGGTCAGAAAGTCCTAGACTGTGTCTTTTGCTACGACAACCATCTAATGAAGAACCAACAGGAGCACAGAAAGTAAAAAACTAAATTATATTTGATGATTGTCTATGAAATGCAACATATCTCCTGTAACACTTTAAAACAATGTTGAATTACTACTAAAACTTAAATTTATTCAAATAGATTTTTGAAAAATTTGAACAAAAATGTTCAAATGTGCCGAAATGACGAAAATAACAAAATGTTTGTTCATGATACCTGATGCATTAAAAATGTAACCTTATTCTAAAGTGTTACCATAAATATCTCTAAAAGTTAGCATTATGATCATACCTAGCATTATGAAAAAGGGGCGATTTCCACTAATTCACTGGTTCACCCAGCCACAACAGACTCCTTTTAACATTTTATGGCTCTCTGTCACCCTCTTTGAGTTTAAATACTGTGAACTGTGATCACACTACTTGTTCCAGTGTGAGACCTTGCTTCCATTTATGGTCCACGCTTCCTGTCTATGACTTTCAGAACATATTAACCATTAGCGCAGGTGAACAGGGCTTGACATTAACTTCTTTGCTCACCAGCCTCTGTGGCTTGTGGTTTTCCAAAGTTACTAGCCACTCAGCATTTTCACTGGCTACAATTTTGACATCAATACCACTGGGGAAAAAAACAGCCATTTATATATTTTTAATATTATCTCATATTTTGGCAGCAGGTATATTAGGCTGCTGTCACTTTAAGACCTGACGCACGGATCCATTATACTGTTACACGTGTTTTCTTTCTCAACTGTTACTGTGTTTACGTGAATACTCACGCAGACCGGCATTTTGTCATTATCTTGTGTGTATTTGACTGTTTAAGCACAATAAAAATTAAAGCTCATTTTAAAAGTGAGAAGCGGCTTTATGTGCACATACTTTGGGTGTAAGCACAAAATTTACCTATCGGTAAGCCCCTCCCCTCGAACGCAGATGAGCCAATGGCAGTTGAGTATCAGTTGGACGGGGACCGGAACTCGGACATCTTTAGGCTTCAGTGCCACAGAGAAACACTGGAAAATCCGAAGCTCTCATCGGGTTGATGGTGTTTATACTACAAAAATGGTAAATCAATGTGATTAAATAAATTTAATCTTACCCTGCGGTACAAGAACAGATCCTGGATGGTGTCAACTGCGATCGTGACGACCATAACATGTCCCGCTTGCATTGTGATCTGTAAACCCTCGCATCCAAATTAATCTATAAAATCTTTTATATATCCTTCCATGGCATATTTAAGTCCCACAGAGGTGGTCCTTCTGTGTCACAGACTTTATTGGGATTTATCGTCTAATTTGTTTTCGTATACATTTTTGATATTTCTGTGAGTTTAGATATGTTTATGGTCTGCATTATCTGTCCTACTAAGGAGGGACTCCTATTTTGATGGGTATTATAGTCTACGGAGCGATGCGGGTAGTGAAAGGGAGAGCTCGCAGTTGTTTTGCAGATAATAAAGTTTACACATAAGGTCTGCATATGTTAGTTTACGGTTTGTTGTATGAGTGTTTTTGTGTAATTTGCTGTGGATGTTAATGATAATGCAATGGAGAGAGAGAGTTTGTGAATGTGACGTTAATGCACACATCTTATGCTTTGTTTGTTGATTTTTTTTGGAGCGAAAAAGGATGCAATAAACTTCATAAACCATCAGTAAAGTTTGCCCATCATTCAGACGGGGTACGCTACATTAGGTGTCCAAAAACATCTAGGGCTAAGGTTTTCACACTGACAGCTGTCACTGTAAGACAGTTAGCAACTCTGTTTGTTTGTCCAAGTTAGCAACAGTAACTAAGGGGGGTGGGGCTTACCGATAGGTCAGCTGGCGGAATGAGTAAGTTAAGTGCAATACGTGCAATCCCACGCTGAAATTCAAGCCCTGTAACAGGAGCAATATTCATCCGGAGCAAATGAAACGAGTGAGTGGAGGCGGGTTTGTGTGTCACAGCGAGAAAGAGACGCTGGTATCCTGTGGAAAGCGTTTCAGATATTTCAGTATCCATATTTTTTAAACTAATTTTACTTAGTTTATTAATTCAGATGCCTTTTTAAAAGACTATAATTGAAAATGTTAGATTATATATATATATATATATATATATATATATATATATATATATATATATATATATAAGTGTGTGACTGTGTCACACGCCACTGCTGAAATACACATGCATTTGGCAGGCTGGCGGGTGTTAAAGTCAAGCCCTGCATGTGAATATAGCAATTGCAATTAATATCCTTTGTCCGACTGTATTAACGGAGAATCAACTGTGCAGCAATCTGATCCCTGTGTCTCTTATTAGGTTCTCTCAATGTGTTGTAAAAGGGCTTCATGAGATCTGGAGGTGAATTTCAGAAGACTGTAGATGATTGAATAAAAATTATATCATAAAGTTTGATATAAAAGATGTTGCTCAAGCTTGGCTTTTCCCCAAAATCTTACCATACACTCTTAGAAAAAAAGGTTCAATGGGGTTCTAACCATAGGGTTTATATAGAATGTGCATAAATGTATTACATAATTGCATAATACTTTCATGTTTTTTGGGGGGGTTTTTTGTGATAAATTATGTTTATGAGCTGTTTGATTCATAAAATTTAGTCTTAACCCTCATGTTATGTTGAAAATCAATTTGACCCATTTTGATTTTTGAGTAATACCGGTTAACCTGTGTTTTTTTTTTTCTTGAAATTTGGGGACTTTTTCTCATTGAGGGACATGAACATGCATGCAAAGTTTCAACACGCTGATGTGTTTTGACATACACACACATCACTTCCTGTCATAACCGTTAACTGTCATTTGCACGTTTTGAGCATATAGACATGAAAATGATTTTTCCAACTTAAATTGTAAAAATAATAAAATGTGAAATGTGAAATAAAAAGCAGTTATAAAAGTAAAGTAAATGAGGAGGAAGCTAATCTAACATCATATCTGAACTTCAGTTCTGCAGCGTCTTCCCATCATGTCGACAACATGAACCAAACTCTTCCAGGCTTCAGCTACAACAACACTAATGACTCGTTTCAGAGAGCTCAGCATCGCTTCTTTCTTTTGGTAGATGTTAACTCCATTTATCATGAACATTGATCTTTGAAACTCTGGAGATCTTTTATATTCACAAACAGCTATATTACACACTACATGAAAGGTAATATCCAGAAAAAAGCATAAAAATTAATTAAAACAAAATTAATTCATTAAAACTAAATCTATAAAATGAAGGTTCAATATAGAATTTCTTCCAAAAGTGTATAACGTGAAAAGATCATAAAAACAGAAACCCCACAGTGTGCACCAGGCTTAAGGGTTTCCTCTGTCATCCCCATTGGGCTTCAGATGTCCCATAATGTGCTACAGCTGTTTGGTGAAGCAGCCTGTAATGACATGAGGTGGCCGCTCGTTTCTGGTGTTAATGACGCACATTCTGCTGTTTACACGGTTCTGGCCCATTACCTCAAGAGATTTCAAGAGATCGGCTTTATTATTGTGCAGAAAAGCAACAATGACCTTTGTTTTTTCTTCTTCTGGAGAAGCCACTGTCAAGGGTTTATGTGACCGAATAAACAGGGAAACCTCAATGTAATTATTACAATCACCTTCAGTCAGACTCATAATGAAGTGTGACTAATTAGCTCCCAGACAGAGTTTGAACTGGCGCCTGTATTTGACACACTGACTCCGTCGAGCATCACAACCGCTGCGCTACGGATTATTTGCTCGCACTTAAATAATCACAGAGGAACAACTGGGCAAATTACAACTGGACAAAGTTAAAGGGGTTGTTTTCAAATGAAGTCTACAGGTCACACGGCTATTTAGTTTTACTTGACCATTTTCCACCCTCTCTTTGACCAAAGTCATTTCGCCAACTTTGAAACACCTCTTGGGCAGCTTTTTCAGTCACGCAAGTGCAAATTTTCCAAACCTGTTCACCAAGCTTACCATTCAATTTCATATTTGAAGTCACCAATAAAATCTAACAACAACTTTCTAAATGCTCAAATCATGACAAAAAACTGCATTTTTCAGGCTGGACCAGCTAGTGCGCTCAGAAAACTGACTGTTTCTATCACTTCTAACGGCAGCTGCAGTGACATTGTTCTGCCATATTGCAAGTTGCACTTTCTCACACAATAATATGAGTGCAACGTCTTTGTATATCTAAAGTCTCTTCTATGATCCATGTAGTTAAACTGTCTGCTACTGTACCTTTAAGAAATGTAAATTAAGTTTGATAAATGCAATCTCCACTTATCAGTGTAGTCGTTCATCAGGACGGGCCAAATCCCTGAAAACTGATGTAAATCAGCAATCATCTGCACTGTAGATTTTTGGATAATTGGAGTGTGTTTTACAAGAAAGTACTATTTCAGTGTTTCTAGTTCAAAATTTCATGGGTTACTTGCTTTTTCTTTGCAATCATTTGTGAAATCTTCAAGCAATTTCTGAGTGAAAATTAGCTGTTTCCACTGCCTGGCCAAAAGCGAGTGTGCTAGTGCATGCCAGGCTTGATCAGGCCTCATCAGGGCTTCCTCTGGGCCAACTACCAGGGGTTTTTGGCCTGCTGAATACCTTGGTCCAAAGCGGGCCAACTGGGGCTTGAGCAGTGGTCATGAACAGAGGCAGAGTTTATCTGAGTCAGGAGATGGTCAACACCGCTGCTCATTTCCAATGTTATTATATCAGGCTAAGAAATTTAAAACAATTTTCCGCTCAAAACTCACTTTCAGATACCAGTGAGTGTGTTTCTATTTTTGCAGCATTGTTTATGGGAAGCTCCGCCCTCACTGGAGTCTCATTGGATGTCACAACCATGAGCTCATTAACACACTGAAACAAAATGGTGTAGTATTTACTTTGTCTGTTTAATATCTAAAAGCGGCTATTGTTTACTCTAACACTTTATATTTGATGCTCCACCAACAGACATTCTACTGACTATAACTTTGCAACTATATGTCAAATAACTTTAAATAACTAATTTATTCTCATTAGAGTATTAGTAGACTGTGGTTAATATCTACTAACACTTTATATTTGATGCTCCCCAACAGGCATTCTACTGACTACAAGTAACTTTATAACTACAACAGACATTCTACTGACTACAAGTAACTTTACATCTACAACAGGCATTCTACTGACTACAAGTAACTTTACAAATACAACAGACATTCTACTGACTACAAGTCACTTTACATCTACAACAGACATTCTACTGACTACAAGTAACTCTACAACAGACATTCTACTGACAACAGACATTCTACTGACTACAAGTAACTTTACATCTACAACAGGCATTCTACTGACTACAAGTAACTTTACAACTACAACAGGCATTCTACTGACTACAAGTAACTTTACATCTACAACAGTCATTCTACTGACAGACAAGTAACTTTACATCTACAACAGTCATTCTACTGACTACAAGTAACTTTATAACTACAACAGACATTCTACTGACTACAAGTAACTTTACAACTACAACAGGCATTCTACTGACTACAAGTAACTTTACAACTACAACAGGCATTCTACTGACTACAAGTAACTTTACAAATACAACAGGCATTCTACTGACTACAAGTAACTGTACAACTACAACAGTCATTCTACTGACAGACAAGTAACTTTACATCTACAACAGGCATTCTACTGACTACAAGTAACTTTACAACTACAACAGACATTCTACTGACAGACAAGTAACTTTACAACTACAACAGTCATTCTACTGACAGACAAGTAACTTTACAACTACAACAGGCATTCTACTGACTACAAGTAACTTTACAACTACAACAGTCATTCTACTGACAGACAAGTAACTTTACAACTACAACAGGCATTCTACTGACTACAAGTAACTTTACATCTACAACAGGCATTCTACTGACTACAAGTAACTTTATAACTACAACAGACATTCTACTGACTACAAGTAACTTTACAACTACAACAGGCATTCTACTGACTACAAGTAACTTTACAAATACAACAGGCATTCTACTGACTACAAGTAACTTTACAAATACAACAGGCATTCTACTGACTACAAGTAACTGTACAACTACAACAGTCATTCTACTGACAGACAAGTAACTTTACATCTACAACAGGCATTCTACTGACTACAAGTAACTTTACAACTACAACAGACATTCTACTGACAGACAAGTAACTTTACAACTACAACAGGCATTCTACTGACTACAAGTAACTTTACAACTACAACAGACATTCTACTGACTACAAGTAACTTTGTAACTACATGTCAACTTTCTCTCATTAGAGTATTAGTAGACTCTGTTTAATATCTGCTAACACTTTATATTTGATGCTCCTCAACAGACATTCTGCTGACTACAAGTAAGTTTCATCTTTTCTACTAATCCAAACTCTTAACACCTAACCCTAACCAAACATTTTACTAAAGTCTACCAATACACTAATGAGAGTTAGTTGATATGTAGTTGCAAAGTTAATTATAGTCAGTAGAATATCTAAAGTGAACCACTGAAATAAAATGTAACCAAATTCCGTTTCTATTTGGTCCCATGCTATTAAAAAAAGCTTTTTCAGTACCAAAAACTACAGTATTTATAGTGTATTCTTTACCAAAAACAGTCAGGAGTGGCCTAAAGACAACAGAGGCGTTGTGTCAGCACATCAAATGTTTAAATGCTTTTAAATGAAACACGTGTGATTATTTCACACTCATGTAGTTTTTAAGCAGATTTTGCTCTCAGGATGTGTAATGTGTGAGGTCATACAGAGGTTATAAAGGATTATGTCACAGACGGTTTATGGGGCTTTTTGCCTTTTTTAGGTTACTATTAATATTCAAAAGGGCATTTTTTTAAATATTAATTTATGAAATTACTGTCGTGAACAGATGTCGAGGATTTTAACCTGCGACGAGTTACTCTATTTAATTAACATTGAGTTGGAAAATTGCTCTTGAACCGTGAGCTCAGCGCTGATTAATGGAGGGTGATTTTTTCCAGATGGAGGGTTTAGTTGAGACATAGATCAGGCTGAGAGGTGATTTCTAATGTAACCCTGAATAGTTCATACTCAGCAGATACTCCCACTGTAATGTTAGTACGACGGAGCGCAGTTTGACGCAAGTTAATAGAGCGTTACAGGAGGCTGGTTAAGCTCATTTCTCCTGGACGACACCCGGAGCTCCTCCATGGCAAATCAACGCTGACTGAAATACAAAACAGAAATGTTCATAAAATAAATATTGATTTTCTAAGATCAGTTAGAATATAAATGTCTTTAAGGTACATATAAAATATGATTATATTTGTAAGCAATTTTTACATCATCTGATTGCTTTAGCTCATCCTCATCTTGATTGAAAACTTTGATTGTCGTTGCAATGCATTCTGGGATTGCCTTATTTAACAGCTAACCGATGTGAGTTTTGCTAAATACTCTATGATGGTGATAATATGTGGAGAGCTTAATACTTTTATGTATATTACACAATTTTATGCATTTGACACAATATTTACTCAAAAACGTGAAAAACTGTTATTTATTTAAATTATATTTAGCAAGTGTATTACTTTAGCTATTATTAGTTTAATATAATTATTGAAATTATGATGAGTTTTATTATGATGAGAATTATGTTTTATTTTTATATTTCCATTTTTATTTTAGTTACATTTGTAGTAATTTTGTTGTATTATTTTTAAATGTCTATAGTTTATGAATTTTTAATTCTGTATTAGTTTTACTTGCATTAAGTTAAACCTAAATGAAAATTATAAATGTTGCCTTAACTATAGCTGCAATAAAAAAAGTAAAATTATATATATGTATATATATATATATATATATATATATATATATATATATATATATATAGACAGATTTTTTTACGAAAACTTAATCTACAGTAATCGTGCAATTTAAGATCCATCCAAAATTCTTAAAATCAACCCAAAATTGTATCTAAGATCAATTTGCTTCAAAAATCTGAGCATGCCATGACGGTTCGAGATTAGTCAGATGTGTATAAAAAAAATATATGTATAAAAAAATTAATCAACAAGGCCGATATATCAGTGTACCACAAGCTTTACTTGCACAAAGTCTATGCAACTCAATCAAGGTATTTCATAAAACAGGATAACAGCCTTTGTGTCGGGAATGAGCCTCATTGTCTAAAAATCCCATCTAGATAGGAAGCTCACTCGGATTTGGAGCAGCGTCTGTCTTTGCTCAGGCTGTTAATGAGCTGAATTCAATCACCTCTTTCTGATTGCAGGGGGCTGGAGGTGAGACAGGAAGACGTGCGACAGCATTTCTTATTCGCACCAGAATCTCCACAACCATTTCATTACCAAAGCACTTCAAAAGCAATCAGCTCTGACGGCAGAGGTTTCAAAGGTGCGTTCACCCAAGGATGCGCTCGCTTTTGTAGAGCTTCATGCAAAACGCCATCAAAACACCAGCTGAAAAACAAAAGGAGAGCTCAACACGGCTGGTCACTGAACTTCTCAATACAGCGTAGAAAACAACATTAAAATAAACTTCCGTAATGAGTTAAACAGGATGTTCAATGGGAATTTGAACTTGGTGACGCGAGTCATTTCAAATTTTAATCAGATTATGAAGACAAAATATGCATTTGCGAAAGCAAATTGAGTCAGTTTTGATTTCATGTTGACTTAAACTATTCCCATTGCTTTAATAATCAGTCACTCATTTATTTGTTTACTCATTTGTTTGTTTTAGTCATTATTTGACTGATTATGTTGAATTTGTCTGTCTCTTTCACTCTTGCATTAGACTGAAATCCCATATTAATTCTGACAGAGAAAATGGAGCGGGGACATTTTTTTAATCACCAAGGTAATTAAAATAATACAGTTCTAAAATTGAGAGAGAGATGACAGATAGTGTTTACAGATTGCCTTGTTTATATGATTTCATGAGTGCATTAGTATTAATATTGTGCATTAGTAGTGAATTGTAATTGTGAGATAACGCAAGGCAATTATGACGAATCATATGACTTTAGTGTTAGTGTCGTTCAGGTAGTGTATGTGGGTGTTTGCGTCACAGTGCAAAACATCTTTCCTAATGAGTAGTTTTGTCTTGTTTTCCAGTAGAGCTGCACAAATAATGTTAAAAGATTGTGATCTCAAACACACACACACACACACACACACACACACACACACACACACACACACACACACACACACACACACTCTCTATCTTATTCCTGTGTCTATTAAACCTTTGACAAAATCCCACCGGAACATTCAGATCTACGTGGCTGATCCAGAGAGAGCAGTTGTCATGTATAGGTATGAAACAGTCTTTTGAGCATCACAGTATCATTTCTGTGATACAATAATTCAAACGATCACAGAAGTACTGGGATAAAAGAGTATAGCTCAGATATAAACGCTGATGTATATGGTAGCGTTCAGAGCAAATCAGCTTTTGAAGGACTTTAACTTGGCGCGATTACATTGTTACACCAGTAGATGGCGACAAGTGACTGTCGACAAAATGTATTTGTCAGTAGCTATGTTTCCAGCCACCAATTTTATGCGCATTTTGGGATAATCAAAAAAAAAAAAAAAAAAAAAACACTAAGATGCACATAAACCCTAAAAATGCGTCAGATACATTTTTCAAATATGTGCATAAACTATGATAGAAACACATTTACCGAATTCATTCCTTGATGCACATCAAAAAAGTTTTGTTCTTCGGCTCACTGGATGCAAACGGTGCTTTATTCGCAAATGCTTTATTTGCGAATTTTGCACGTTAAATCCGCAGCGTTGGATGGAAACATAGTTACTGAATCATTCATTCAAGAGATTCGTTCAAAAGCACTGATTCATCCAGTAATGAAACAAGTGAAGTCTTTATGAGTGAGTCATTGAATCATTCATTCAAGAGATTCGTTCAAAAACGCTGATTCATCCAGTAATGAAACAAGTGAAGTCTTTATGAGTGAGTCATTAAATCATTCATTCAAGAGATTTGTTCAAAAACACTGATTCATCCAATGATGAAACAAGTGACGTCTTTATGAGTGAGTCATTAAATCATTCACTCAAGAGATTCGTTCAAAAGCACTGATTCATCCAGTGATGAAACAAGTGACGTCTTTATGAGTGAGTCATTGAATCTTTCATTCAAGAGATTCGTTCAAAAGCACTGATTCATCCAGTAATGAAACAAGTGAAGTCTTTATGAGTGAGTCATTAATTAATTCACTCAAGAGATTCGTTCAAAAACACCGATTCATCCAGTAATGAAACAAGTGACGTCTTTATGAGTGAGTCATTAAATCATTCACTCAAAGGATTCGTTCTAAAGCACTGATTCATCCAGTGATGAAATAAGTGACGTCTTTATGAGTGAGTCATTAAATCATTCACTCAAAGGATTCGTTCTAAAGCACTGATTCATCCAGTGATGAAATAAGTGACGTTTATGAGTGAGTCATTAAATCATTCATTCAAGAGATTTGTTCAAAAGCACTGATTCATCGATGAAACAAGTGAAGTCTTTATGAGTGAGTCATTGAATCATTCACTCAAGAGATTCGTTCAAAAGCACTGATTCATCCAGTAATGAAACAAGTGAAGTCTTTATGAGTGAGTCATTAATTAATTCACTCAAGATTCATCCAGTAATGAAACAAGTGACGTCTTTATGAGTGAGTCATTAAATCATTCACTCAAAGGATTCGTTCTAAAGCACTGATTCATCCAGTGATGAAATAAGTGACGTCTTTATGAGTGAGTCATTAAATCATTCATTCAAGAGATTTGTTCAAAAGCACTGATTCATCGAGTGATGAAACAAGTGAAGTCTTTATGAGTGAGTCATTGAATCATTCACTCAAGAGATTCGTTCAAAAACACTGATTCATCCAGTGATGAAACAAGTGAAGTCTTTATGAGTCATTGAATCATTCACTCAAGAGATTTGTTCAAAAGCACTGATTCATCCAGTGATGAAACAAGTGAGTCTTTATGAGCGAGTCATTGAATCATTCACTCAAACCAATTGAAATATATTTATATATATTTTACATGGACTGCAGCAATTAACATTTTGTCAGAACTCTAGTAAATTGCATATTACTTTTAGTTGTCAGTCCAGAATATAGCTAACCATCCATAAACAAGATAAATTTATAGAGCTATATAGAATTTATATACATATATATTCTTTTTTCCCCCTTTTTGCTGTCAAATCGATTAATCACTTCCAAAATAAAAGTTTGTTTACACAATATATGTGTGCGTACGGTGTATAATTATTGTTTATATAAATACACACACGTATATATTTAATGCATATACTGTATATATATTTATAACATTTATCATATCATTTATGTCATATATTGTTATATCATTTATAAATATTTTATATATAAATATAACACATTTTCTTACACAGACATATATCTTATGTAAACTCAAACGTTTATTTTGGACGTGATTAATGATTAATATATATATATATATATATATATATATATATATATATATATATATATATATATATTATCTAATATTAATAAATTAAATACTTCACACTAAATATTTTTTCTTGTTTGAAGCATATAGCAAAACTTATTAAGGAAAAACAACAAAGATGTATTGGCTACAAACGAGTCTTAACTTATTTTACACCGCACAAGTCATATATATATCACTTTTTATAATAACTTTATGGTAAATTTGCATCCCAGTTTTGCTCAGTCCTTTTTCAGTCCGAAGTCATTTACTGGACATTATGGGGAACAAATATATATCAAAATTTCTGTTGGTGCTCCACAGACATCATGATAATATTTTTGCTTTATTTAAAATTTTCCTTCAATATTTGATGCAATTTAGCTTTTTAAATAATTGTCTTTATTTTAGGGATATTTCACTAGAAAGCACGATGAAAATACCGATTAAGAAAATGCTTTGAGTGCATCATTTAATGACTCATCCTTGTTGAACTCTATAAAATCCCTTCCTGACTACACACAATGTCCTCTGTCTCCTTTAAAAGCTCTTATTGTGACTGCTGTCATTGTCCTCTCCGACATGAATAACAGCAGTCCTCTATTCGCACGCCTCTGGATCAGAGAATACGTTCATACACACCGTTCTCACCCCAATTTAGCTGCAAATTAAATGTCAGAGTCTGGCACAGAATTCTGATCAGGAAACGCTCAGATGAGAGCAATTTGTCTTTGATAAAAGGCGGCGAACAGACTTTTCCGTTTTCATTAGACGCGTTAAAAGAACAGATGTACGAGAGATGGATTCTATCTGTCAGGGGTTTGACGGTTATCAACCCAAAGCAACACCATCCAGAACAATCAGATCTGTTCTGAGGAGAGCACAGAACATCGAACATGACACAGATGGATCTGGGAATATAAGGTCACGCTCTCTCTCCATCGCTCGGCCTTTCTCTTTCGCTCTTTCGTACGTGATAATCCATCCTGATCTTGATGTCGGGTTGGAGACGGAGCTGAGAGTGACGGCCTGGAGCCTGTTGTGCGTCAAACATCACAGGCACATTTCAGATCCTGCACGTACCTGAACACACATACTGTATTCTCCGTTACAGAAGGCTGATAGATCCCTAACAGGCTTCTGAACCAAAAGTGCTACAGGCAGAAGGTCACGCGTAAGATATTGTTGGCTGGGAATGTACCTTAACCATCTTCAACAATGAGCTCCTGAAAAAAACCCACTTCACGTTCCCCCGGGAAGTCTCTTTTCTTTGCCAAATGTCTTCCACTATGAAGCTGCCAGAGGCTGCAAGGCATGCTTTTCTGTGGAGAGCTGATGTCCACCTGGAGCTTCTTCAGTTCATCAAGAGCAAGGCCTCCTGAACGAACAGATCCTCAGGGTACATCAAAACCTCATTCATCTTTACTGAAAGTGCATACAACTGACAATGAGAACATTTGAGAGCAGAACCATGCATTTTCATGGCTGCAAAATTCATTGACACAACATGTCATGATTTGCACCCCCAAAAGGGGAAATGGGATTAGGAAATGGCACAAGATTCGGCCATTTGTGCACCAACATTCAATGCACTTGAACTGAAGAACGGCCACTAATCTCATCCCCAATATGAAATGATTAATATGCGTTATTGAGAGAGATGTACTGTATGGTGGCTGTGGTCCTGCAAACAGAAAAGGCTTTTAGCCAAAGAAAAATGGTCAAGAGAAATTATGCAAATCACAAAATTGCAGCTGAATGCATTTTGCATGGAAGAATTCCCAGTCTAGTGGGAAATTTCGCTCCACCACTATAATCCCAGTCCTTGATACAGCACTTTACAATTCTGAAAGCGCACTCGTCTGCACATGCCACTTGATATGTGCCTATCTTCACCATCATTACTGATGCCATGGAGAGTAAATACTTCAAATAAAAATAAGATAAATATCAGTAAAATATATATTTTAAAAAAATTACTTTTATTAATAAAAATAAAATGAAAAACTATAGACAAAATAAATAAAATTAAAATTAAACAAACTATTAGTCAAATTAAAAAACTTAAAAAGAAAACAAAAATAAAATGAAAAACCAAAGTTTAACCAAAGTATTTATATAAATATTTTAAATAAAATAAAAATGAAACAAAATGAGCAGTCAAATTACAAAATAAAAATGTTATTTAAAAAAATCGAATTGAATAAATATATATGAAATATTAAAAAGTAAATGGAATAAAATGTAAACAAAATGAGTGAAATTACAAAAATAAGTTGATTAAAAATACATAATTAAAATAAAACAATAATAAAAGACTAATATATATATATATATATATATATATATATATATATATATATATATATATATATATATATATATATATATATATATATATATATATATAATAGCTTTTATATAAAATGTAATATATTGTGCATTTAAAATATTATAACAACTTAAATGACTAAACTGTGTGATAAAAAAACTGTAAGTAGCTAGAAGTGTAACTAGAGCCTGGCTGAATAAGATTTTATTGTAATTTATGAGTGAAACAGGATATTCAATGGGAATGTAGGTCAGAGCTTGAATTTATCCACTGGGAATTGATTGGACCATGAAAAATTACAAGGAAAGTAGTCATTTAAGATGAAAGCAATTTTTAATCAAAGATTATGATGACAAAATACATACTGAAGTAAATGAAAGTAAATGGGGAAAATGTCATGTCGTGTTGACTTAAACTATTTCCATTGCTTTGATAATCAGCCACAAGTCATTTGTTTCTTTTAGTCATTAAATGTCACCGAAATCTCATATTAATTCTGACAGAGAAAGTGGGAGAAAATAATACTCAATGAATCAATGAACAGATGTGTTAAGAAGTGCATCATGAGCCTTGCATGAGTTTAGCGCCATTAGCACTAACTAGTATCAAACTCCCAGCACCAACAGCTCACAACAAAAGCAAGAACTGAGAGTCTCAATCCGTCTCAGAGAGACACTCAGCAATCACTAATACAGTCCTGGAGAACGCTGGGAATCCGGACGTATCACGATTTCACTCAGCTAACTCTGACCGCGAGGTAATATTTCATAAATGAATTAACTTCACAGTGGCAGATGCGATTAGATCGAGTATCTAACATAACAAAAGGCAGGAAACGCTCCTGCACTGCAAAGAATGACGTTCGTCCTCAGTATTTTTGTCTTGTTTTCTAGCTAAACGTTCTAAAAGCAAGATGCACTTGAGATGCTGACTCACATTAGATATGAATTTCATTTCATGAAAAATTAATCAAAATTAAGTGCATTTTTGCTTTAAACAAGAAAAATAAACCTGCCAGTGGAATAAGAAAAATAAACATGTTGAATTAATTTTCATTTTGCTCCTCAAGAACAAGTCATTTGCTTCTGAAGTATACGTATGTTGATTTAAGAATGTGGAAAACAAGACAAAAATACTGAGGAGGAACATCATTTTTTGCAGTGTGTTTGAGATCATGTGACCACAATAACCAGGTATTGTTCAGTCGGAAGAAGATGTGCCGAGAGCTACCTGTCATTATATACACATCTGAAATACTATATGCCATGTTTTGGGTTTGACCATGCAAAAGAGACGCTTTAAAAGCATATTAATAACTTACAGATATTGATCGAGGTATGAAAAATGGTCATTAATGTTAAACAACCTTCGGCAACCTAAAATGTCCGAGAAGCGTTTATGGTAAGTGTGAATGTTTCTTAAATTCCCTCTGGACTTTTTTTTTTTTTTTTTTTTTAGCTTTTTAACTGGAGGGAGAGGAGTGGAAACTCCTATTCTACCCATGACGCCAAATCACATTTCTCTCTTATTAGTTTCCGAGCGCACAGAGTGAAATTAAGGTTGAAGTGGCCAAATCTAATAAATATTGATGCTCATTACAGTCTCTTAGAGCTTTCTCTACCTGTCTCACTCTCTCTCTGTCGCCCATTCGCTTTTCTAGATGTGTCAGCTGTACCCAGAATGCCTTCCAGCCCCTCCCTTCCCGCTCTTTAAATGATCCGCCTGGCAGAGAAACTGGCTGGTATCCGAATGTACGTACCGATGAAAGCATTTCTCCGGACTAAATATAGACGTTGCACACTTTGATGTCTAAAATATTAACGGATATCTCTTGCAAACATGCTCCCAAGAATCAGAGCTGCTTTAGTCGATGCCAAACCAGAAAGGAGCGCAAAGAGTGCAAACTGAGAAGAGCTTTACATAAAAAAGCTCAGTTCTGTCCTGAACATCTCCCTCGGTCCCTGAGAGTAATAAAAACACCTCTTACCGGATGTTTAACGGCAGTCGGATGTGCCCGTGTTAGTGTGTGTCCGTATCCACAGGGGCAGAATTATATCCAGAATGCTGATGCGGTCCGGAGTCCTCACAAAACACAACCTTGATGAAGAGCTTGCAGACGCATCCGTGATCCACCTGCTTCCAACACGCATGAACACACGAGCATGCTCCGAGCACACCGACACACACTCGAGCAGAGGGCGTACCTACAGTCAGCCAACAGAGAGGTAGAGTGAGAGATGGAGAGAGGGAGAGAGCGAGAGAGAGGGGAGAGCGTTAGGACAGAACAAGGTGGAGGGAGGAAGTGGAGTGTGGGAAACCGAGAGAGAGACAAAGATGCACCAATCACATTTGTTCTCTTCATTGCAATCACAGTAGCTGTATTCTGATGGAACAAACTGTCCCATGGGGGACAAAAACGACAGAATTACAAATCTCAGAGATTTCTCATACTATTTCTCCTTTTTAGTTTAAAAAATATAAATGGAGTACATTTTACGAGAAAATACTATTTCAATTATTTCGCTTCTAAATGTCCTGGTTAATTCAGTGTGTTGTTTGCTATTTCTTTGTGATTATTTGTGAAATATACTAGCAATTTTTGAATGAAAAATGTTTCAAATTATGACTGAACCAATGAGGTTCATTCTTGTGTTACGCAGCACGTCTGAGCTTCAGCGAGAACCAATGAGGTTCATTCTCGTGTTACGCAGCACGCTTTGAGCTTCAGCGAGAACCAATGAGGTTCATTCTCGTGACGCTTCGTCTGAGCTTCAGCAGAACCAATGAGGTTCATTCTCGTGTTACGCAGCACGTCTGAGCTTCAGCAAGAACCAATGAGGTTCATTCTCGTGTTTTCGCAGCACGTCTGAGCTTCAGCAAGAACCAATGAGGTTCATTCTTGTGTGTTACGCAGCACGCGTCTGAGCTTCAGCAAGAACCAATGAGGTTCATTCTCGTGTTACGCAGCACGTTGAGCTTCAGCAAGAACCAATGAGGTTCATTCTCGTGTTACGCCAGCACGTTTGAGCTTCAGCGAGAACCAATGAGGTTCATTCTTTACGCAGAGCTTCAGCAAGAACCAATGAGGTTCATTCCTCGCGAGAACCAATGAGGTTCATTCTCGTGTTACGCAGCACGTCTGAGCTTCAGCGAGAACCAATGAGGTTCATTCTCGTGTTACGCAGCACGTTTGAGCTTCAGCGAGAACCAATGAGGTTCATTCTCGTGTTACGCAGCACGCTTGAGCTTCAGCAAGAACCAATGAGGTTCATTCTCGTGTTACGCAGCACGTTTGAGCTTCCTCAAGAACCAATGAGGTTCATTCTCGTGTTACGCAGCACGCCTGAGCTTCAGCGAGAACCAATGAGGTTCATTCTCGTGTTACGCAGCACGCTTTGAGCTTCAGCAAGAACCAATGAGGTTCATTCTCGTGTTACGCAGCACGTTTGAGCTTCAGCAAGAACCAATGAGGTTCATTCTCGTGTTACGCAGCACGTTTGAGCTTCAGCGAAGAACCAATGAGGTTCATTCTCGTGTTACGCAGCACGCTTGAGCTTGAGCAGCGAGAACCAATGAGGTTCATTCTCTTGTTACGCAGCACGTTTGAGCTTCAGCGAGAACCAATGAGGTTCATTCTCGTGTTACGCAGCACGCTTGAGCTTCAGCGAGAACCAATGAGGTTCATTCTCGTGTTACGCAGCACGTTTGAGCTTCAGCGAGAACCAATGAGGTTCATTCTCGTGTTACGCAGCACGCGTTTGAGCTTCAGCGAGAACCAATGAGGTTCATTCTCGTGTTACGCAGCACGCTTTTGAGCTTCAGCGAGAACCAATGAGGTTCATTCTCGTGTTACGCAGCACGTTTGAGCTTCAGCGAGAACCAATGAGGTTCATTCTCGTGTTACGCAGCACGTTTGAGCTTCAGCGAGAACCAATGAGGTTCATTCTCGTGTTACGCAGCACGTTTGAGCCTCCTCAAGAACCAATGAGGTTCATGCTCATGTTACGCAGCATGTTTGAGCTTGAGCAAGAACCAATGAGGTTCATTCTAGTGTTACGTTTGAGCTTCCTCAAGAACCAATGAGGTTCATTCTCGTGTTACGCAGCACGTTTGAGCATCCTCAAGAACCAATGAGGTTCGCTTCAGCACATTTGAGCATCCTCAAGAACCAAAGAGGTTCATTCTCGTGTTACGCAGCACGTTTGAGCTTCAGCAAGAACCAATGAGGTTCATTCTCGTGTTACGCAGCACGCTTGAGCATCCTCAAGAACCAATGAGGTTCGTTCTCGTGTTACGCAGCACATTTGAGCATCCTCAAGAACCAATGAGGTTCATTCTCGTGTTACGCACCACGTTTGAGCTTCAGCAAGAACCAATGAGGTTCATTCTCGTGTTACGCAGCACGTTTGAGCTTCCTCAAGAACCAATGAGGTTCATTCTCATGTTACGCAACACGTTTGAGCTTCAGCAAGAACCAATGAGGTTCATTCTCGTGTTACGCAACACGTTTGAGCTTCCTCAAGAACCAATGAGGTTCACTCTCGTGTTACGCAGCACTTTTGAGCTTCTTCAAGAACCAATGAGGTTCATTCTCGTGTTACGCAACACACGTTTGAGCTTCAGCAAGAACCAATGAGGTTCATTCTCGTGTTACGCAGCACGTTTGAGCTTCCTCAAGAACCAATGAGGTTCATTCTCGTGTTACGCAGCACGTTTGAGCCTCCTCAAGAACCAATGAGGTTCATGCTCATGTTACACAGCATGTTTGAGCTTGAGCAAGAACCAATGAGGTTCATTCTAGTGTTACGTTTGAGCTTCCTCAAGAACCAATGAGGTTCATTCTCGTGTTACGCAGCACGTTTGAGCATCCTCAAGAACCAATGAGGTTCGTTCTCGTGTTACGCAGCACGTTTGAGCTTCAGCAAGAACCAATGAGGCTCATTCTCGTGTTACACAGCACGTTTGAGCTTCCTCAAGAACCAATGAGGTTCATTCTCGTGTTACGCAACACGTTTGAGCTTCAGCAAGAACCAATGAGGTTCATTCTCGTGTTACGCAACACGTTTGAGCTTCCTCAAGAACCAATGAGGTTCACTCTCGTGTTACGGAGCACTTTTGAGCTTCTTCAAGAACCAATGAGGTTCATTCTCGTGTTACGCAACACGTTTGAGCTTCAGCAAGAACCAATGAGGTTCATTCTCGTGTTACGCAGCACGTTTGAGCTTCCTCAAGAACCAATGAGGTTCATTCTCGTGTTACACAGCACGTTTGAGCCTCCTCAAGAACCAATGAGGTTCATGCTCATGTTACGCAGCATGTTTGAGCTTGAGCAAAAACCAATGAGGTTCATTCTAGTGTTACGTTTGAGCTTCCTCAAGAACCAATGAGGTTCATTCTCGTGTTACACAGCACGTTTGAGCATCCTCAAGAACCAATGAGGTTCGTTCTCGTGTTACGCAGCACATTTGAGCATCCTCAAGAACCAATGAGGTTCATTCTCGTGTTACGCAGCACGTTTGAGCTTCAGCAAGAACCAATGAGGTTCATTCTTGTGTTACGCAGCACGTTTGAGGTTCAGAGAGAACCAATGAGGTTCATTCTCGTGTTACGCAGCACGTTTGAGCTTCCTCAAGAACCAATGAGGTTCATTCTCGTGTTACGCAGCACGTTTGAGCTTCCTCAAGAACCAATGAGGTTCATTCTCATGTTACGCAGCATGTTTGAGCTTCAGCAAGAACCAATGAGGTTCATTCTCGTGTTACGTTTGAGCTTCCTCAAGAACCAATGAGGTTCATTCTCGTGTTACGCAGCACGTTTGAGCCTCCTCAAGAACCAATGAGGTTCATGCTCATGTTACGCAGCATGTTTGAGCTTGAGCAAGAACCAATGAGGTTCATTCTAGTGTTACGTTTGAGCTTCCTCAAGAACCAATGAGGTTCATTCTCGTGTTACGCAGCACGTTTGAGCATCCTCAAGAACCAATGAGGTTCGTTCTCGTGTTACGCAGCACATTTGAGCATCCTCAAGAACCAATGAGGTTCATTCTCGTGTTACGCAGCACGTTTGAGCTTCAGCAAGAACCAATGAGGTTCATTCTCGTGTTACGCAGCACGTTTGAGCTTCCTCAAGAACCAATGAGGTTCATTCTCGTGTTACGCAACACGTTTGAGCTTCAGCAAGAACCAATGAGGTTCATTCTCGTGTTACGCAACACGTTTGAGCTTCCTCAAGAACCAATGAGGTTCACTCTCGTGTTACGGAGCACTTTTGAGCTTCTTCAAGAACCAATGAGGTTCATTCTCGTGTTACGCAACACGTTTGAGCTTCAGCAAGAACCAATGAGGTTCATTCTCGTGTTACGCAGCACGTTTGAGCTTCCTCAAGAACCAATGAGGTTCATTCTCGTGTTACACAGCACGTTTGAGCCTCCTCAAGAACCAATGAGGTTCATGCTCATGTTACGCAGCATGTTTGAGCTTGAGCAAAAACCAATGAGGTTCATTCTAGTGTTACATTTGAGCTTCCTCAAGAACCAATGAGGTTCATTCTCGTGTTACACAGCACGTTTGAGCATCCTCAAGAACCAATGAGGTTCGTTCTCGTGTTACGCAGCACATTTGAGCATCCTCAAGAACCAATGAGGTTCATTCTCGTGTTACGCAGCACGTTTGAGCTTCAGCAAGAACCAATGAGGTTCATTCTTGTGTTACGCAGCACGTTTGAGGTTCAGAGAGAACCAATGAGGTTCATTCTCGTGTTACGCAGCACGTTTGAGCTTCCTCAAGAACCAATGAGCATTCGTGTTACGCAGCACGCTTGAGCTTCCTCAAGAACCAATGAGGTTCATTCTCGTGTTACGCAGCACGTTTGAGCTTCCTCAAGAACCAATGAGGTTCATTCGTGTTACGCTTGAGCTTCCTCAAGAACCAATGAGGTTCATTCTCGTGTTACGCAGCACGTTTGAGCTTCAGCAAGAACCAATGAGGTTCATTCTCGTGTTAGAACTTCAAGAACCAATGAGGTTCATTCTCGTGTTACGCAGCACGTTTGAGCTTCAGCAAGAACCAATGAGGTTCATTCTCAGTTGAGCTTACAAGAACCAGCACGTTTGAGCAAGCTTGAGCAAGAACCAATGAGGTTCATTCTCGTGTTACGCAGCACGTTTGAGCTTCCTCAAGAACCAATGAGGTTCATGCTCATGTTGACGCCAGCATGTTTGAGCTTGAGCAAGAACCAATGAGGTTCATTCTCGTGTTACGCAGCACATTCTAGGTTCATTCTCGTGTTACGCAGCACGCTTGAGCTTCCTCAAGAACCAATGAGGTTCATTCTCGTGTTACGCAGCACGCTTGAGCTTCCTCAAGAGCATTCCTCAAGAGCTTCCTCAAGAACAATGAGGTTCATTCTCGTGTTACGCAGCACGCTTGAGCTTCCTCAAGAACCAATGAGGTTCATTCTCGTGTTACGCAACACGTTTGAGCTTCAGCAAGAACCAATGAGGTTCATTCTCGTGTTACGCAGCACGTTTGAGCTTCCTCAAGAACCAATGAGGTTCATTCTCGTGTTACGCAGCACGTTTGAGCTTCAGCAAGAACCAATGAGGTTCATTCTCGTGTTACGCAGCACGTTTGAGCTTCAGCAAGAACCAATGAGGTTCATTCTCGTGTTACGTGTTACGCTTGAGCTTCCTCAAGAACCAATGAGGTTCATTCTCGTGTTACGCAGCACGCTTGAGCTTCTCAAGAACCAATGAGGTTCATTCTCGTGTTACGCAACACGTTTGAGCTTCCTCAAGAACCAATGAGGTTCATTCTAGTGTTACGTGTTACTCAAGAACGCTTTCTCGTGTTACGCTTCACGTTTGAGCAAGAACCAATGAGGTTCATTCTCGTGTTACGCAGCACGCTTGAGCTTCCTCAAGAACCAATGAGGTTCATGCTCAGGTTCATGCACGCTTGAGCTTCTTACAAGAACCAATGAGGTTCATTCTAGTTTGAGCACATTTTGAGCTTCAGCAAGAACCAATGAGGTTCATTCTCAGTGTTACGCAGCACGTTTGAGCTTCCTCAAGAACCAATGAGGTTCATTCTCGTGTTACGAACCAATGAGGTTCACGCGTTTGAGCTTCCTCAAGAACCAATGAGGTTCATTCTCGTGTTACGCCAGCACGAGCATCCTTTGAGCATCCTCAAGAGCTTCCAAGAACCAATGAGGTTCATTCTCGTGTTACGCAGCACGCTTGAGCTTCCTCAAGAACCAATGAGGTTCATTCTCGTGTTACGCAGCACGTTTGAGCTTCAGCAAGAACCAATGAGGTTCATTCTCAAGTGTTACGCGCAGCACGCTTGAGCTTCAGAGAGAACCAATGAGGTTCATTCTCGTGTTACGCAGCACGCTTGAGCTTCCTCAAGAACCAATGAGGTTCATTCTCGTGTTACGCAGCACGCTTGAGCTTCCTCAAGAACCAATGAGGTTCATTCTCATGTTACGCAGCATGTTTGAGCTTCTTCTTCAAGAACCAATGAGGTTCATTCTCATGTTACGCAGCACGTTTGAGCTTCAGCGAGAACCAATGAGGTTCATTCTTGTGCTTCGTTTGAGCGTCAAGAACCAATGAGGTTCATTCTCGTGTTACGCAGCACGCTTGAGCTTCAGCAAGAACCAATGAGGTTCATTCTCGTGTTACGCAGCACGTTTGAGCTTCAGCAAGAACCAATGAGGTTCATGCTCATGTTACGCAGCACGTTTGAGCTTGAGCAAGAACCAATGAGGTTCATTCTAGTGTTACGTTTGAGCTTCCTCAAGAACCAATGAGGTTCATTCTCGTGTTACGCAGCACGTTTGAGCATCCTCAAGAACCAATGAGGTTCATGCTCGTGTTACGCAGCACGCTTGAGCATCCTCAAGAACCAATGAGGTTCATTCTCATGTTACGCAGCACGCTTTGAGCTTCAGCAAGAACCAATGAGGTTCATTCTCGTGTTACGCAGCACGTTTGAGCTTCCTCAAGAACCAATGAGGTTCATTCTCGTGTTACGCAACACGTTTGAGCTTCAGCAAGAACCAATGAGGTTCATTCTCGGTTAAGAACGCAGCACGAACCAATGAGGTTCATTCTCGAGCTTCATCAAGAACCAATGAGGTTCACTCTCGGCGCAACACGCTTGAGCTTCCTCAAGAACCAATGAGGTTCATTCTCGGCTTCCTCAAGTTACGCAGCACGTTTGAGCTTCCTCAAGAACCAATGAGGTTCACTCTCGTGTTACGCAGCACTTTTGAGCTTCTTCAAGAACCAATGAGGTTCATTCTCATGTTACGCAGCACGTTTGAGCTTCAGCGAGAACCAATGAGGTTCATTCTCGTGTTACGCAGCACGTTTGCGCGTCACAAGAACCAATGAGGTTCATTCTCGTGTTACGCAGCACGTTTGAGCTTCAGCAAGAACCAATGAGGTTCATTCTCGTGTTACGCAGCACGTTTGAGCCTCCTCAAGAACAAATGAGGTTCATGCTCATGTTACGCAGCATGTTTGAGCTTGAGCAAGAACCAATGAGGTTCATTCTAGTGTTACGAGCTTCCTCAAGAACCAATGAGGTTCATTCTCGTGTTACGCAGCACGTTTGAGCATCCTCAAGAACCAATGAGGTTCATTCTCGTGTTACGCAGCACGTTTGAGCTTCCTCAAGAACCAATGAGGTTCATTCTCGTGTTACGCAGCACGTTTGAGCTTCAGCAAGAACCAATGAGGTTCATTCTTGTGTTACGCAGCACGTTTGAGCTTCCTCAAGAACCAATGAGGTTCATTCTCGTGTTACGCAGCACGTTTGAGCTTCCTCAAGAACCAATGAGGTTCATTCTCGTGTTACGCAGCACGTTTGAGCTTCAGCAAGAACCAATGAGGTTCATTCTCGTGTTACGCAGCACGTCTGAGCTTCAGCAAGAACCAATGAGGTTCATTCTCGTGTTACGCAGCACGTTTGAGCTTCAGCAAGAACCAATGAGGTTCATTCTCGTGTTACGCAGCACATTTGAGCTTCCTCAAGAACCAATGAGGTTCATTCTTGTGTTACGCAGCACGCTTGAGCTTCCTCAAGAACCAATGAGGTTCATTCTCGTGTTACGCAGCACGCCTGAGCTTCAGCAAGAACCAATGAGGTTCATTCTCGTGTTACGCAGCACGCCTGAGCTTCAGCAAGAACCAATGAGGTTCATTCTCGTGTTACGCAGCACGCTTGAGCTTCAGCAAGAACCAATGAGGTTCATTCTCGTGTTACGCAGCACGTCTGAGCTTCAGCAGCGAGAACCAATGAGGTTCATTCTCGTGTTACGCAGCACGCTTGAGCTTCAGCAAGAACCAATGAGGTTCATTCTTGTGTTACGCAGCACGTTTGAGCTTCCTCAAGAACCAATGAGGTTCATTCTCGTGTTACGAAGCACGTTTGAGCTTCCTCAAGAACCAATGAGGTTCATTCTCGTGTTATGCAGCACGTTTGAGCTTCAGCGAGAACCAATGAGGTTCATTCTTGAGTTTCAAATGATGCCAATTTTAATTTTTGGGTGAACTATCCCTTTAAAACAACAAAAACATTATATGCTAATGGGGTAAGAAAAATAACGTTCCATTGAAGTCTTTTTTAATTAATGAACAAGCATCATAAAAATCATAAAAGTAAAAAAAAAAAAAAAAAAAAACATGAATTAGTCAATTTGGGAAAAGATTTATGGGTAAAAAGTGTGTTCATTTATAATAAACTTGTGTTAAGCATTAAACTCCCTATTTAAAAAAGGGCATAAAAGTACATTAATTTTAATACATTAAATATATTTTTAACTTAAGTCAAGATACACCAGTGTTCAAAAGTTCGGGGTCAGTTAGGGCTGGGTAACATATCCAAAACAATGATCACAATAACATTTTCCATACCAGTCGATATTGATAATTATCACAATAAATGTCAAATCTTTATTTCTTGTAAAGGCTGATTTTGCTACCATACTCTTTATAGTCAAAACATGACAAACACATTTTTTTAATTCTTTATACTTTTCCAGTCATTTTTCCTTAACAAAATTAATATATTAATAGAAAATGTTATTTTTAGTTTCTGCATGTGATAACGTGATATTGTCATGAAACAGGTTAGTGTTGCCTGACTTTGATGGCACATATGTTCGGCACAGTTTGCTGTCTGCAATATTAATAATATTACAGGTTTTGTCTCTTAGAAATGCACATTTGGCAGAAGCTTGAGTTGACAGTAGTAGTAGCTTGAGTTAGGATGCAGATGTACATTTAAGTTCATTAACAAAAATGGAAACAATCTAATTTTTATAGTAACATTTAAATATTGTGACTGTTTTGAGTTTTATTAAAATTAACTCATCACTACCATGGTAAAATGTAACTATATGGTTTCTATGGTCTTTGTATAACAAACAGAAGCCTAAGTACATATAGTATAAAATTCACAAATGCTAGCTTAATCACAATAAAATACTGTAATTATATTGCATTACTCCTTTAATACAAACCTGATTCCAAAAAAGTTGGGACACTGTACGGATTGTGAATAAAAACAGAATGCAATGATGTGGAAGTTTCAAATTTCAATATTTTATTCAGAACACAACATAGATGACATATCAAATGTTTAAACTGAGAAAATTTATCATTTTAAGGGAAAAATAAGTTGATTTTTAATTTCATGGCATCAACACATCTCAAAAAAGTTGGGACAAGGCCATGTTTCCCACTGTGTGGCATCCCCTCTTCTTTTTCTAACAGTCTGCAAACGTCTGGGGACTGAGGAGACAAGCTGCTCAAGTTTAGGAATAGGAATGTTGTCCCATTCTTGTCTAATACAGGCTTCTAGTTGCTCAACTGTCTCAGGTCTTCTTTGTGGCATCTTCCTCTTTATGATGCTCAAATGTTTTCTATGGTGAAAGATCTGGACTGCAGGCTGGCCATTTCAGTCCCCGGATCCTTCTTCTACGCAGCCATGATGTTGTAATTGATGCAGTATGTGGTCTGGCATTGTCATGTTGGAAAAGGCAAGGTCTTCCTGAAAGAGACGACGTCTGGATGGGAGCAGATGTTGTTCTAGAACTTGGATATCCCTTTCAGCATTGATGGTGCCTTTCCAGATGTGTAAGCTGCCCATGCCACACGCACTCATGAACCCCATCCCATCAGAGATGCAGGCTTCTGAACTGAGCGCTGACAACAACTTGGGCTGTCCTTGTCCTCTTTAGTCCGGATGACATGGCGTCCCAGTTTTCCAAAAAGAACTTCAAATTTTGATTGGTCTGACCACAGAACAGTTTTCCACTTTGCCACAGTCCATTTTAAATGAGCCTTGGCCCAGAGAAAACGCCTGCGCTTCTGGATCATGTTTAGATATGGCTTCTTTTAGCCGGCAGCGGCGAATGGCACGGTGGATTGTGTTCACCGACAATGTTTTCTGGAAGTATTCCTGAGCCCATGTTGTGATTTCCATTACAGTAGCATTCCTGTATGTGATGCAGTGCCGTCTAAGGGCCGGAGATCACGGGCATCCAGTATGGTTTTCCGGCCTTGACCCTTACGCACAGAGATTGTTCCAGAGTCTCTGAATCTTTGGATGATATTATGCACTGTAGATGATGAGAACTTCAAACTCTTTGCAGTGTTTCTCTGAGAAACTCCTTTCTGATATTGCTCCAGTATGTTTGGCGCAGCATTGGGGAATTGGTGATCCTCTGCCCATCTTGACTTCTGAGAGACACTGCCACTCTGAGAGGCTCTTTTTATACCCAATCATGTTGCCAATTGACCTAATAAGTTGCAGATTGGTCCTCCAGCTGTTCCTTATATGCACATTTAGCTTTTCCGGCCTCTTATTGCTCCCTGTCCCAACTTTTTTGGAATGTGTAGCTCTCATGAAATCCAAAATGAGCCAATATTTGGCATGACATTTCAAAATGTCTCACTTTCAACATTTGATATGTTATCTATATTCTACTGTGAATAAAATATAAGTTTATGAGATTTGTAAATTATTGCATTTCTTTTTTTGGAATCGGGTTTGTCTACATTAATAATATAATAAAACTTGATATTAATATCCCACATTTCTGCCACAATACCATGGTGAATTAGTGTTACTTAAATTGTTCAAAAGTTACTGTCACTTTTGAACAATTGAATGTGTCCTTGCTGAATAAAAGTATTAATTGATTTTCATTCCCCATTAAAGGTATATGGTTTTAAGGCTATTTAGACAAGACAAACAATATCCAGCGCTAGCTTACTCTCTCCCGTCTGTGTGTTTGTCCCTCAATCATTGTTCTTTGCACGTATGACAGTGATGGATCCTCTATGTTCCTGTGCAATATGTTAGCCGAGGACTCAACAGCACGAGTCTGATAGACTGAGAATGAGGGGACAATGTCTATGATGCTGTGGAGTAGAAAGACTAGAGAACAGGAAAACAAAAAGAGAGGTAGAGATTGGATTCTGGAGAGGAAGAGAGAGGAAGAGGATACTGTAGAACAGAAAGCTCAGGATCAAAGCACGGGATCAGTGTGACTTTAGAAAGTTTCTGAGCAGGAGATAAAAGCCTCCAGGAGAATCTTCAGATATCCTCGTTCAGCACAGGCAACAAAGGTTCTTGTTTGTTTGCTCAGATTCTTTGTCTTGGGCTGAAACTGATCACGGATTGAACTGGATTGACCTTTTATGTAAATTGACCCTTCGCTAAGCCACACTTTAAAAACATCACTGACCAGACGTAGCATACCTACTGATGCCGACTACGGTTTTCTCACACAAGCTTTTTTATCTTTTCTAATGCAAGTCTATGGAGGATCTCTGTTTTTGTGTGTGATTGTTTTAAACACAACTGTCCAAAAAATGTTTTACCACTTTATAAGCACATTTTTCAGAAAATCTGTCACACGATCGTTGAAAATTTTAGGGTCAGTAAGATTTTTTTTTTTTTTTTAAAGAAATGATTACTTTTATTTATCAAGGATGCATTAAGGCCCCATTGACACTGCACGGTTCAAGTGACCCAATTCGATTTTTCCCTCTCATGTGGCACAGATCGGATATGACGTGAAGGTGTAAGCAGGAAAAAAACGCATGAATTCCTCCAGTCCTCACTCGTATGTGGTAATAAATCCGATATGATTCGGATACGTGCATTTGCGTCTGTAAGCATTCAAATCGGATATTCCCCAGTAAATCCGAGTCGTATGTCATTGAAAAAGGGATGGATCACATGACACTAATGGCTCGATGGAAGACGAAGGCAATGTTTTGCTGACCTTTAAAGAAAGTGCGCATCATTTCGTCTGCATCCATTGTGTCCATTACATATCGCGCCGTTTACTTCCTTTTCCGGTCAGAACGTCTTGGGCTGTTTCGCCAGTGTACAGTGTGAATGCAAATACCAGATATGGGTCTCTCTTAAAAGATGATGTAAGCGGGTCGGATATATAGTCACCAAATCGGAATTGTGCATCAAGACCTGCAGTGGAAATGCGGCCAAAATGTACTAAAAGTGAAGACATTTGTAATGTCACAAAAAAATCTATTTTAGGGTCAGCAAGATTATTATTATTATTATTTAAAGAAAGAAATACTTTTATTTAGCAAGGATGCATTAAATGTACTAAAAGTGACAGTAAAGTATGGAAGCTTATTTCCACCACAGAATAAAAAAAATGAAAAATGTAATTGCAACTTTTTTTCTAACAAGTCAGAATTTTTTTTTTTTTAGAATTGTGTGAAATAAAGTCAGAATTCTGAGATATCCTTTACGATCCTTTTCCTATTTAGCGCCTAAACTTTGGAACAGTCTTCCTAGCATTGTTCGGGAAGCAGACACACTCTGTCAGTTTAAATCTAGACTAAAAACGCATCTCTTTACTATGGCTTACACATAAAACATTATCAATTTCTATTACTCAAATCAGTAAATGATTGTTAGGCTGCATTAACTAGGTCAGCCGGAACCGGGAACACTTCCCATAACACCTGATGTACTCGTTACATCATAAGAAGAATGGCATCTATGCTAATGTTAGTCTCTCTGTTTATCCCAAGGTTTACTGCAGTCAGCCGGATCCGGGCCGTATCCAGATCAGATGGTGGACCAGCGCCTGGACATGACCAACGCATCCCTGAAGTGTCTGCAGAGAGCGTGTCAAATAAACTCCCCCCGTAAATGCTGCATCGACACGACATCCTCATTAAACCCGTTTTCTGCGTGACGACTCCAATCTTTCAAACAATCTTACGAATATCTATTTGCCTAATATGAATTAAGACCTGCAATGTTGCCAGAATTATAATCATACACTGTTTGTTCGTCGGCCAGAGGAGAACTGGCACCCCGACTGAGCCTGGTTTCTCCCAAGGTTTTTTTCTCCATTCTGACCCTGAAGGAGTTTTGGTTCCTTGCCACCGTTGCCTCTGGCTTTTGGCTTGCTCAGTTGGGGACACCTAAATCTCATCTATATTACCGATCTGACCGCATTGACACTATATGATACTTGAAATGAGCTGGATAACATCACCGTTTCACCAGAACGGCTGTACAAATTCTGTTGCATTATTTTACTTTTAACAATGTGAAGCTGCTTTGAAACAACTGGACTTGTTAAAAGCGCTGTATAAATAAAGGTGATTTTTATTTATTTTTTATATATAAATGCAATTCTGAGAAAAACACTCAGAATTGGACTTTATAACTCACAATTCCGAGAAATCAGAACTGATTTGACACAACTGTGAGATAAAAAGTCGCAATTATCTTTTTAAATGTTTTATTCTGTGGTGGAAACAAGCTTCCATAAAAGATTTTTATTTCAAATAAATGCCATTCTTTTGAACTTTCTGTTTGTCAGAGAATCCTAAAAAAATGTATCTTTCCACAAAAATATTAATCAGCACAACCGTTTAAGAAATGTGTGTTGACCATCAGATCCTCCTATGAGAATGACTGAAGAAGGAATGACTGGAGGAATGGTGATAAATTCAGCTTTGATCACAGGAATAAATCACACTTTACTATATATTCACACAGAGAACAGTTATTTTACATTTTAATAATATTTCACAATATTACTGTTTTTACTGCATTTTTAATTAAATAAAAGCAGCCGTGTTGAGCATTAAAAGAAAAACATTAAAAGATCAAACAGAAATTGACTTGCCTCATTTTGTATTTAAGTGCTTGGTATGAAAATAGTATTGTTTTCATTTTCCAAACTGAAACTGCAGTGCAAAGTGAAAAAATGACAGCCAGCCAAAACACATTTGATGTTTGTGGCGAGGCGGGGGACCGTGAGAGCGGGCATGAGTGTTAATGAGCGTCAGCTGTGCGCCACACCGGCCTCGCCTCATGGAGGAGTGACGGGAGTATAAAAGGAGGAGCGACAACATGGCAAGACGAGAGAGGACCAGGCCTGGAGTTTATGTTTGGTTTTGTTTTGTATGTAGGCGGCAGTCGGCCGTGAGGGGCTGCCGCCGACGTTATGGTTTGTTTTAGTTTTGTTTAAAGTTTTTTAAATGTTCGCCGGTTCCCGCCTCCTTCTTCCCTGATCGTTCATTGTCGTTACAATGTTATCAATGAGTAGTGGGAGATTCTGGACCAATGAGATTTTGGCATGGGCGGAGCTACGTTTATATTTTTAAATATAAAAAACGACCAACAAAATCTTCATCATAGCACAAAACGCTTTACCTTTGCAAATGTCTTGGTATCTGGTCTTCTGATTGGTCCAAACATTCAGATACAATATTCAGATCCTGTCAAATACATGACGGGAAACTGTCTTGACTGGCAGGTGGAGGAAAAGTTTCTAGGGAAGCAAGAGGGAGAGAACGACTAGACAAGTGCAACAGAGAGAGGGAGAGAATTGCTCCCAGCAAATCGTATAAAGCCATGAATAATTTACCACCTCCTCCAGCAAACCCTGATCTTTTTGTCCGTTGACTCAGGAGACCGAGGCTTTATTGGAATGAAGGCTTTCTGTGTCCTAATTTAGCATTTGCTGCCGTATCCCAGAGTGAGAGAGACGCTGCAGTGTTGCACGGATCCCAGACGCAGAACGCCTGACCTTAGAGAGTCTCATGAAACGCGGCTCCCGGGAGGAACCTGGCTGGTTGTGAAACGTGTGTGTGCCTGTTTGGAACAAGTGGGAGAATTGATGTGAAGTGAGCGCTGGAATGCTTTAACCCTTCTGAAGATGGCTGTACATAACAGAGCCATATCATTTTCTTTGAACCCCTGATGGTCCTGCGATGGCTAAATAACTCACTTCACCGGACAGCAGATGAGGGACTCGCTGAGAGCTCAAGCGGGAATAGGAGTTCATTTAAAGTGAACAGTCCTTCCTATTTTTCCAGCATCCCACCATCAATCTTTGCCATTTCGTTCCAATACAAATCCACAAAATGCCTAGTAATAAGATTAAAAATGAATGCTGCTCTGCCCATTTTTTTTTTTTTTTTTTTTTGATGGATAAATGTCTTGACAGGCTTGCTTTCATTATTTGGCAGTTTTGCCATTTATACAGGACAGAAAATGACAAAAGAAGGAAAATATAACTCTGGGGGGATGGAATCGAACTCTGATCGTCCACATGGACACAGAGATCTATTTGGAATGAATGAATGAATTAATGCGTATTTATTTAATATTAATATTTAATATTGTGTTTAAATATTTATGTATTATTTTGTATATATTGATATTAATATTTAATATATATGCAATTATTTGAATATGCAGAAATATAAATAACATTCAGAAAAATGTGTACAAGTTCAACAAATAATGAATATTATAATATATGTAATATAAATACGTATTTACTATATATATATATATATATATACACACACACACACACACACACACACACACAAATAAAAGAATGAATGAATAAATGTTTATTAATTTAATATAAATATGTACTATTGTAACAAATTTAATATTCAACAAATATTTTATATTTATAATATATAATATTTTATATATCATTTATTTATATTAATATTTCATATAAATTATTCAATTATTTAAATTAGCATAAATATAAATACAATTCTAAATAAGATGTGTATATACTCAATACATATTTAATATAAATATTTATTTAATATTTTTATATAAGTAAAAAAATGAATGAATTAATAAATGTGTATTCATATATATATATATATATATATATATATATATATATATATACATATATATATATACATACACACACACTCACCTAAAGGATTATTAGGAACACCTGCTCAATTTCTCATTAATGCAATTATCTAATCAACCAATCACATGGCAGTTGCTTCAATGCATTTAGGGGTGTGGTCCTGGTCAAGACAATCTCCTGAACTCCAAACTGAATGTCAGAATGGGAAAGAAAGGTGATTTAAGCAATTTTGAGCGTGGCATGGTTGTTGGTGCCAGACGGGCGGTCTGAGCATTTCACAATCTGCTCAGTTACTGGGATTTTCACGCACAACCATTTCTAGGGTTTACAAAGAATGGTGTGAAAAGGGAAAAACATCCAGTATGCGGCAGTCCTGTGGGCGAAAATGCCTTGTTGATGCTAGAGGTCAGAGGAGAATGGGCCGACTGATTCAAGCTGATAGAAGAGCAACTTTGACTGAAATAACCACTCGTTACAACCGAGGTATGCAGCAAAGCATTTGTGAAGCCACAACACGCACAACCTTGAGGCGGATGGGCTACAACAGCAGAAGACCCCACCGGGTACCACTCATCTCCACCACAAATAGGAAAAAGAGGCTACAATTTGCACGAGCTCACCAAAATTGGACAGTTGAAGACTGGAAAAATGTTGCCTGGTCTGATGAGTCTCGATTTCTGTTGAGACATTCAGATGGTAGAGTCAGAATTTGGCGTAAACAGAATGAGAACATGGATCCATCATGCCTTGTTACCACTGTGCAGGCTGGTGGTGGTGGTGTAATGGTGTGGGGGATGTTTTCTTGGCACACTTTAGGCCCCTTAGTGCCAATTGGGCATCGTTTAAATGCCACGGCCTAGCTGAGCATTGTTTCTGACCATGTCCATCCCTTTATGACCACCATGTACCCATTCTCTGATGGCTACTTCCAGCAGGATAATGCACCATGTCACAAAGCTCGAATCATTTCAAATTGGTTTCTTGAACATGACAATGAGTTCACTGTACTAAAATGGCCCCCACAGTCACCAGATCTCAACCCAATAGAGCATCTTTGGGATGTGGTGGAACGGGAGCTTCGTGCCCTGGATGTGCATCCCACAAATCTCCATCAACTGCAAGATGCTATCCTATCAATATGGGCCAACATTTCTAAAGAATGCTTTCAGCACCTTGTTGAATCAATGCCACGTAGAATTAAGGCAGTTCTGAAGGAGAAAGGGGTCAAACACAGTATTAGTATGTGTTCCTAATAATCCTGACAGGTGAGTGTATATATAACATATTTATTTTAATATTTCATATTTCATATAAATATTTACTCAATTATTTGTATATGAATATAAATAACATTCTGAATAAATAAAATGTGTATATTTTTCAAAAATATAAATAAAATATGTAATATTCAATATAAATATTTACTGAATATTTTATATATTTCATATAAATATATTAAATTCTTTTAATATGCATAAATATAAATATAATTACATATTAATACAAGTATATATTAAATATTTAATATGAATATTTATTTAATATTTGTATATAAATAAAAATGAATGAATGAAAAATAAATGTGTATTTTATTTTTCAACAAATATATAATATTTTAAGATCAAACAAATGTAAATGTATTTTAAGATAAATAAATAAATAATACCATCTTTCTATTAAAGTGCAACAGAAAGCCAATTAATGCCAAGCATTTGAAATGCAATTAATTCTTAAGTCAATTTTCAAGAGATATCCATCCATCTACTCAGCGTGTCGTGAGCAGCGAACCCTGCGGAGGAACTGTGAACGGAGAGCAGCTTGTGAAAGCTGACCATTGAGTTCCTCCAACCGGACCTCAGAACACTCCTCAACTCTCGTCGTCCTGAACTTTGACCCTTGCGGTTTAATAATGCTTTTAATAGAGGCTTTCCTCTCTGACCTCTGCATATTTTCCAGGCTCATTATATAGTCATTCAAGCTAATGATCATCAGGGGGCTCGTTATCTCCCAGTTTTGGCACAAAGCTCAACACACACAGCACTAGAGCAGGAGCTGTCAGAGGCCTGCTTTTCTGCTGAACCATTTTAAAGCCAAATCATTCACAGAAGAGGCTGACTTTATTACATGATGAATAAATGAATAGTTCTGTGGAGCAGAACCCTGTTTTAAAAGGAATGAGCAGTTTGGCGCTTCCTTAATGCTTGTGCAACTCCATAATGCAAAAATCGCATCTCCGTAAATGCATTTTCTGCTCTACAATCACAACTTGTTTCAATAGAACGAATCTGTATGAGAGACTCGAGCAGCTGCCACAACCTGAACTTTCACTGTATATTCACAGCATTTACAGCATTTATGAGTTGGAAGATGCATATAGATTAAATGATACCTCAACATGTTGAAGACAAAAAAAAAAAGTGCTCAGACTGCAGTCGGGCTGTAGAATCGTTGGAAGGGGTTTCTAGGAGCTGGATATTTGTCTTGAATACAGGACAATGGATCCACACTAGAACAGAAACCGGAAGCAAGTTCATCAGGGTTGCGCGAATGTGCACCATTCAAAACTGAACTGAGAATGCCTTGTAGATTCCAATTTAAATGAACTGAAGCAGCAAACAAGATTAGATAGAATAGCAAAAGCAGAACGACAGAAAAGCAGAAAGACAGAGATAGATAGACAGACAGACAGACACGACACAGATAGATAGATAGATAGATAGATAGATAGATAGACAGACAGACAGACAGACAGACAGACAGACAGACAGATATAGATAGATAGATAGATAGATAGATAGATAGATAGATAGATAGATAGATAGATAGATAGATAGATAGATCATACATCTGCCAAATGCATAAATGTAAATGTAATTAATGGATTACAAGAGAGCCAATTCTTCAATACAAAATGAATTTCAGTGAACATTTAGGATCTTCTAGATGACTGGGTCTTAACGGGGTAAGAAAGTCAGGGCTAGTCATATGTGCCAGATCCTCATCACTGTAGTGCCAAGGTCCTTGGCTTTCTGAGGGAGAGATGATTGAGCCGTCTATAGAGATGGCGAGATGCTGGCAAGGATCGCTCTTGGATTGAAGAACAGCTTGGTTTTCAGCTTCAAATGATGGGTGCTCATCCAAGGTGAAATGTCTGCCAAATATCTAGTGATCTGAGATATACCTGGGTCTAAGATGATTGAAATGAAGGAATAACCACGTGTCATGTGCATATGGGGAATTTTAGATTCATAACGCTCAAGAAAATTGGAAAGTATTATGTAAAAAGCTAAATAAAAGCTAAATGTTGTTTGATTAGTTGTGAAATCAACCTCTGATTGGGCAAAGACATGAATAGATATATTTTTTAACTAGGATAACTGGATATACGGAAGCACATTTTATTTTAGAGTTCCACTTCCTGTAATTCAAATTCCAAGAAGACTTCCTGTGGGGCGTGGCTAATTTAATTCGAATTCCAACTCATTTCAAGCTCCCAAAGAAAATAGTTATTCAACCCTCAAGGCCTCATATAGTTATTTCAAGGTCCTACCCTCAATTAAAAGACACATAATCCAGGTATTACTTCAGATCCTGAACAATAGCTAGCTGATGAGTCAGCTAATTAACTGTTAGAGTACAGCAGGTAGCAGGAAGAATATTAATGACTTACATTGTCAGAAGCTGGTTTAACAGAAGCTTCATTAGCAGAACTGATATAAAAATCATCGTGAAATGACATCAGCGACCCACTGTACTTCCATGAAGAATACATTAATACAAATTCAAAATAAAATAATTAAAATTAAATAATGAAATTAAATAAAATAAATACAAAAATAAATTAAAACATAAAACATTTCCAAGTGAAATATATACTCAACAGGAAAATATTCAAGAAAAATAAAAGTTTAGGTTGGGACTTTTATTCACAGTTTGACTATTGGTGTAAAAATAAAATAAAATAAAATAAAATAAAATATTTGTTCTGGATCATCTATTTAGTGTTTGCTGTTGACTCAATGCCTAGTCATAGTAGTAGTTTTCTTTAAAAAAAAAAAAGGTTGCCATAGTAACATTCTAAGACAGTTAAATTCAGTTAATTGCATCAGTTAAAATTAGTTCAACACAGAAACTTGAAGATAGGGATGTTCGATTCCAGGTTTTTTCTCCGATTCCCGACTCCCACTGTAGGAGTCAATGGAATCGACTCCCTGACTCCATGTACTTTACATCAAAACAGAGTCAGAAATAAGAGAAAACTGCAATTGTTACACACCTAAATTATTTTCCCTGACACAAAGCCTTAAAATCCCCGTATTAAAACCGCACACTTTAGCGGCTCCAATTTAGCGATGACTTGATGTGCCGCTATCAACGTTTCTACCTAGCTGTTGCCGATAGCTAATTTTACAGAGGAAAAAAGTCACGAAAGACAGCTGTTGTCGAATGATGGCGCTAAACACACATGATCCTTGTCTTAAAAGGTGAGTTAAAGATACTAAATACTAAAATCATACAATAATGTACACTTCTTGATGTATTTTTATGATTCATGGTTAGTTTAATGATTATGAACACAAGGGTAACCATGGAAAACCAAATCTATATGTACTGCATCAATACACCATCACTTAAACTAAAGCTAGCATGGAGGAAGCCTGTGTATAATTACAAACTAAAGTCGCTGTGACTGTTTTCTGTTTCTAAAGTGAGCACTCAAATAAATGTGCGTGACACAGTTTCTGCGCCGGCTCTCTGACGCGGTGTCTGAATTCCTCGCTTCATTTCATTCACTCAAGTGCACTCAACTGCCATGCACATTATAGGGATTGGAGAATCAGTAAACAAGTGAGCGATCCACACCGAGAGTCGATTCCTGTGTTGGAGTCGCCCCCCGACTCTGGAGCTATTCAGACTCTTTTGGAGTCGGCTCCCCATCACTACACCCAACACCAACTTGGGTTGTTTTTAACCCAGCATTTTTTAGAGTGTACTTAAAGCAGCCATTCATCTTATGATCCTCTGTAGAAAGCATCGTCTTTAAGTTTATGATTAATTTGTATTCTGTTTATTATATTTACTATTTATAAAGCTATGCAGTGCAGAATTTTAGACATTTAAGAACTGCATACAATTAATTTATATTAGTGTTATGTTGACCATCACTTACGTCTCCTTTCTGTAGTTTCACTCTGTTTCAACATATTCATCGTGGTGTGGAATAAAGCAGCATTCTCCCACAAGATACGTGCTGAAGGAGCTTATCTGTCTGTCTGACTTTGGGAAGAGAGACGCCAATGTGAGGGCAGAATACTATTGTTGTAAAAATAAATGAATAAAATTAGACAGGTGTTTGAATAATTACAATATGCAGTGTTGTTATTAACTAAAACTACAACTATAGCCTGTAATAATTCAGAGAAAATGTCTATTTTTATATTAAATAATTTTGTATTTTCAACATTTATTTAATCAATTAAATGAAACTTAATTCAGTTAATTAATCTCCCAAATTTGATGTTTGGTCTATTCTGGTGCAAATAATTTTTTTTTTTTTTTTTTAAAAAATTTTTTTTAACCAATGACAATTTGCCTCCCACAGTTTCTGTTGAAGCCAATACAGAAGTGCCTTAAACTGCAGTTCATGGACTGGCCACTAGAGACCGGCTCCAGAAGGGAGCAGAATCTCATTGAGCCTCATGTTAAAATGCCCAACTTTACAGCAGAAACACACATGTTCACAGCCTGGGACAAATTGTGGTTTTGGTCTGTATATCTAATTCTGCCCTTCATGACGATTGATTCGTTTACATTATATAAAGCCTTAAAGTTCTGCATAATTAAGGCCGTGGCCACTTTGTGTGACAGGTGGATTGCCGTTTGTCTGCTGTCTGTTAGTCATCACCTCAGCTCCGCCCATGTCCCGCCTCTTTGCCCATTGTCAGTTATCCGGGAGTGACGTGCGGTGACGCGCAGCTAAGATGGCAACAGCCTGCTCAACCCTACTTTACACTTCAGAACGGCTCTTCAGAATCCTACGGGTGACGTCACGGACACTACGTCCATATTTTTTTACAGTCTATGGCATTGACTTCATGAGCATTGAAGGTTCTGTTAAAAACACCACAGGCCTGGCAAGAACACAGATGATTCAAGCTGGGGATCAGCATCTGGTGTAGTGTGACCAGTAGTGCGGTGTCCTTTGATAGCCACACACACGGGATAGCAGGCTGACGCTGTCGGCCTTCACTGGGGAAATCATAATAACATACGACAAAGATGCTGCTTTTGAAAGCCGCTTTGAAATAAGGGGGCGTTTAGACAGAGAGAGATTCACGCACCTTCAGAAGCCAGCGCTGCACACTGCAGCTAAAGCCAGAGCAGCATACCATCCATCAACAGCAGACACTGCAGCACAACAGAGCTTAATAAAAGACAGGCTTTGGGTCTCAAACCTGCACCAAAGAGTGCAGCATATTATTAGTCGTACAAGGTTTTAAAAAAACTAGCAGTGAAAAATATTGTCTTCAAATAATCAAAAATAGGAGTTTGCAGTAGAATGAAAACTAAAACGTCTCGTTTTTATATTATAAATACGTGTATTTTCAACATTTAAATCTAATTTAGTTCATTCATCTTCCAAGTTTGATGTTTTGATTTTGACTAATGGTGTGTTCTGGTGCAAAAATTAAAAATAAACAAATAAATAAAATAAAATAATAATTTTTAAAGTAGACAATCTGCAGTGTTGTTATTGTTAACTTAAACTACAACTGTAGCCTGTAATACAATCCCGATTCCAAAAAAGTTGGGACAGGTAGCAATAAGAGGCCGGAAAAGTTAAATGTACATATAAGGAACAGCTGGAGGACCAATCTGCAACTTATTAGGTCAATTGGCAACATGATTGGGTATAAAAAGAGCCTCTCAGAGTGGCAGTGTCTCTCAGAAGTCAAGATGGGCAGAGGATCACCAATTCCCCCAATGCTGCGGCCAAACATACTGGAGCAATATCAGAAAGGAGTTTCTCAGAGAAACACTGCAAAGAGTTTGAAGTTCTCATCATCTACAGTGCATAATATCATCCAAAGATTCAGAGAATCTGGAACAATCTCTGTGCGTAAGGGTCAAGGCCGGAAAACCATACTGGATGCCCGTGATCTCCGGCCCTTAGACGGCACTGCATCACATACAGGAATGCTACTGTAATGGAAATCACAACATGGGCTCAGGAATACTTCCAGAAAACATTGTCGTGAACACAATCCACCGTGCCATTCGCCGCTGCCGGCTAAAACTCTACAGGTCAGAAAAGAAGCCATATCTAAACATGATCCAGAAGCGCAGGCGTTTTCTCTGGGCCAAGGCTCATTTAAAATGGACTGTGGCAAAGTGGAAAACTGTTCTGTGGTCAGACCAATCAACATTTGAAGTTCTTTTTGGAAAACTGGGACGCCATGTCATCCGGACTAAAGAGGACAAGGACAGCCCAAGTTGTTGTCAGCGCTCAGTTCAGAAGCCTGCATCTCTGATGGGATGGGGTTCATGAGTGCGTGTGGCATGGGCAGCTTACACATCTGGAAAGGCACCATCAATGCTGAAAGGGATATCCAAGTTCTAGAGCAACATCTGCTCCCATCCAGACGTCGTCTCTTTCAGGGAAGACCTTGCCTTTTGCAACATGACAATGCCAGACCACACACTGCATCAATTACAACATCATGGCTGCGTAGAAGAAGGATCCGGGGACTGAAATGGCCAGCCTGCAGTCCAGATCTTTCACCCATAGAAAACATTTGAGCATCATAAAGAGGAAGATGCCACAAAGAAGACCTAAGACAGTTGAGCAACTAGAAGCCTGTATTAGACAAGAATGGGACAACATTCCTATTCCTAAACTTGAGCAGCTTGTCTCCTCAGTCCCCAGACGTTTGCAGACTGTTAGAAAAAGAAGAGGGGATGCCACACAGTGGGAAACATGGCCTTGTCCCAACTTTGAGATGTTGATGCCATGAAGTTTTAAATCAACTTATTTTTCCCTTAAAATGATTCATTTTCTCAGTTTAAACATTTGATATGTCATCTATGTTGTATTCTGAATAAAATATTGAAATTTGAAACTTCCACATCATTGCATTCTGTTTTTATTCACAATCCGTACAGTGTATGTTTTAGTTAACTGGACAATTAAATGCAAAAAAAGTTTGCATTTGTCTTAACCAGCGAAAAGAAGTTGGTTCAACAATCGTTGGACCAACCTAATATTAATTGTAAATTCAATTTGTAAATGCAAGATAACAAGCATACTAGTTGCAAACCTTGCGCCTCAAGGTTGTGCTTGTTGTGGCTTCACAAATGCTTTGCTGCATACCTCGGTTGTAACGAGTGGTTATTACAGTCAAAGTTGCTCTTCTATCAGCTTGAATCAGTCGGCCCATTCTCCTCTGACCTCTAGCATCAACAAGGCATTTTCGCCCACAGGACTGCATACTGGATATTTTTCCCTTTTCACGCCATTCTTTGTAAACTCTAGAAATGGTTGTGCGTGAAAATCCCAGTAACTGAGCAGATTGTGAAATACTCAGACCGGCCCGTCTGGCACCAACAACCATGCCACGCTCAAAATTGCTTAAATCACCTTTCTTTCCCATTCTGACATTCAGTTTGGATTTCAGGAGATTAGGTGAGTATATATATATATATATATATATATATATATATATATATATATATATGAACGACTATATAGTATAACCAGATTAAGTATAAAAACTAAATGTAAAACTGAAATAAATATAAATTAAAGCTAAATCAAAATATGAAAAAGAAACCCTGAAAAATAAAAGCGAATTCAAAATATTAATATATACACTATATATATAATGCTATAATAAAATAAATATGTTAAATAAAACTGGACACAATAATGAACCAGTGTGCAGCAAAGTGGTAAAAACAAATAATAGTGCTGCTGTCTTTATGAAACAGACAAAACATGGGGAAAAAAATTCTCAAGTCTCATTTAGTTGACCCAAAAGTCCTCTAACAAAACTCAGAGTGCATTTCAAAGAATCCGTGAACTTCACTAACTTTAGAGAAACAGTGAGTATTGGTTGGGGGTCATCAGAGGCTGACACAAGATCTGAGCGAATCAATCCAAGCTGCTGAATCATAAATGCCCCAGAGTGATGATGCTTGCAATTTACTCAGCATGCACTGCACTGTGTGTTGTGATGCGAATTCGACAAATTAAACAAACTTTGATGGTACTATTTTGAGATCGAAGCAGTTTCTGATAGTTTGTGGTTGAACTAAGACTCTACTGCATCCAAGTGAAACACAAACTTCACTGAAACTGACAACCAATGCCAGGCAAAATAAAAACTAGAATAAAGATTTTTTTTATAATAACCCTGTGTGATGGTTTAGAGGCATGTGTTGTAAAGAGAGCTGTGGTATTTGGGTTGGAGAATGATGCTTGATTAAGCTTTTGTTGGTCTCTATTTGAGGAGCCTCTCCAGAGGGGTTTAGTACACTCATGCTCTCCCATCGAGTCTCTATTCATCCACACAGACCTTGGAAAAACCCAACAAGGCTGTTTCAGAATGAATAAACAAGAAATAATGATTAACCTACCCCTGGTCAGAGCTGAGAGTCCCTGTGCGGCCTTTTCAAAATGTAATGGGCAGTTCAAACTAAAAATTCTAGCATTATTTTATTCACCCTTGGTGTTGTTCCTAATCCGTATGACAAAAACAGATATTTTAAGGGCCGTACTGGTCAATGTTTTTCATAGAATTACAATTTGAAGCTTCCATGCGCCTTTAAAGTATCATAAAACTAGTCCATATACACTATATTTCAAGTCTTCTGAAGACATACAATAGCTTTGTGAGAGAAACGGACTGAAATTGAAGTCATTATTCACTGAAACATCCAGTCTTGCATATTAACAAAAGTAGTATTGGCATTCGAATGACGAACAAATCACTTTTCAATGAATCCACTGATTTCATTCACAAAACCGATCAGAATGATTTGTTCACGAATCTGTCCTATTTGGTTCTTGAGCTCAATGATCATATCGGGGTATTAATCCACAGTGGTTCACAGTCAATTCAATGAGTTTGAGAAACAAGTTAATCCGATCTGCGAACAAATAGTTATTTTGAATCGATCTTTACCATGAATTTTGAATCACAAAAATGACTCGATCTGGTGACAGTGGTTGACAATCGAGTCAATGAGTCTGTCTCAATGATTTGTTCATGAATCAGACGATTCAGACTCAATGATTTAGAGAAAGTTGACAGTCGAGTCAATGAGTCTGAGAAACGAATCAGTCCGATGTGAGAATTATCTGTTGATTCGACTCACAAAACCAGTCTGAATAATTTGTTCATTATTCAGACCGATTTGGTTCTCAAACTTACTGACTCAATGATCTGGTCACAATGGTTCACAGTCAATTCAGTGAGTTTGAGAACCAAATTAATCAGATTTGCCAGTCTGAATGATTTGTCCATGAATCAGACGATTCAGACTCAATGATCTGGTGACAGTGGTTGACAGTTGAGTCAATAAATTTGAGAAATGAATCAGTACGATTTGTGAATAATCTGTTGATTCGTCTCAATGATTTAATTCATTAATCAGACCAATTTGGTTCTCAAACTAACCGACTCAATGATCTAGTTCACAGTCAGCGAGTTTGAGAGCCAAGTTAATTCCTGAATAAATCATTCATATGAGTGAATCTTTTCAATGAATCTTTTGATTTATTTCACAAAACCATTCTGAATGATTAATGAATGAATCTGACCTATTTGGACTTAGCAGTTAACAATCTAGTCAGAGAGTTTGCTCATGAATGAAACAAATCATTCTGATCAAAGACATCATGAGTCATATGGACAACATTTATGATGCTTTTGAGTCCTTTTTGAACATGAGAGTGCATTAATGATGACAGAATTAGCGTTTCTGGGTGAGCTACACCTTTAAATGTTAACTGCCATATCTGTTTACCCTTACAAGAGCTTTGAATCTTTGCATTTGCTCTGTTTTCTCATTTAGACAGCAAAATGGTGTGCGTACTGACAACAAAAGCATCTTTATTAAATATTACAATGGTCTTTTGTTTTGTGGTTCCTTGTGAAGGACAGTAAACAGGCCGCACACATGTAAATGAATATCAGATGTCACATTAACTTGAGATTACCTGTAAACGTTTGTTCATGTTCGGGGTAATGATGTGGGTCAGCCGCGTTTGCGTTCGGGACTGTTTTCCTCAGATAATACACAAAAGCAGGTTAATGCCACAATGGGAATGAGCCGGGTATTAATCCATATAAACTCCACATCAGTGTCAGTGCTTAAAATGTCAAGCAACGAGACAAATGAATGGAATTGAAATTAATTACCTCTCAGGAAGAGAGCAATACAATCCCTCTCTCCTCAAATGACTCCTCACTGGAAAAGCCTCGGCTCCACATGAGCGGGATTATTGTATGCCACATGAATCAAAAATAGACTTTTATTTGTTTTAGATACAGCGCGGGCTAGGAATAGGCAGTGTAGGTGGCCGATTTCCAGCTGAACTACGCCTCCTTTCCGAACTCTCCCTACATCAGACCATGATATTGATTGCCATACAAAAAAACAACACAAAACAGTTTGTTGAATAAATAAATAAACACTGCATCAAGTGCAGTTAAATGTATGCTATGGGACTGAAACTGATAGTGAAAAATGTACCTTTAGATCAGTTCAGCAGTGATGCAGTTCTGCTCAGGCTGGCAACACACGTTTGAGTGCAGTTTGGGGCATTTCCTTTTCTTGTTCCCAAATCATTTCCAGTCCATTCTCTGCTGTACCTTTAAATAAACCAAAGTGGTCACAAAATTCAAAGAAATAATGGGCACAACATTTCAGATATAGTGCTAAAATGATTACCATACACTCCAAAGCTTCCAAAATAGGGGGTTTTGGCAGAAATGCCATAGAAGAACAATTTTTGGTTCTCAAAAGAACATTTCAGTGAACAGTTAAAATAACCTGAACATTTTAATACTCTAAAGAACCAAAAATAACCTTTAGTGCAATGGAAAGGTTCCATGGGTGTTTTAAAGGGATAGTTCACCCAAAAATGATAATTAGCCTATGATTTACTCCTCTCAAGCCATCCTAGGTGTGTATGACATTCTTCTTTCAGACGAATACAATCAGAGTCATCTTAAAAAATTATATGCATTATATTATATGCATTATAATTATTATATGCATTATATACAATTATATGCATTATAAAAGTGCTCCACACGGCTCCAGGTAGGACACTCCGGCGAGAATATGCTAGCTCCCACGAGAATCAAGTTTTGTTTTGCTCTATCCACTGCGCTTCCACGTACATCACCGGAACTTGCACTACGCCTGCGTCCTACGTCATGCGCTGGAACGCCAGTCTCTCGTGAACACGCGTACGACAGTTATTGGAAGTTAAGAGATTTGTAAAGTTTTAAATATGGATATTTTTCTTACACAAACGCATCGCTTCAGAAGGCCTTTATTAACCCCTGGAGCCATGTGGAGCAGTTATATGATGGACAGATGCACTTTTATGGACTTCAAAACACAAACTGCCATTCACTGCCATTATAAAGCTTGGATTAGCCAGGCATTTTTTTATTATAACTCTGATTGTATTCGCCTGAGAGAAGAATGTCATACACACCTAAGATGGCTTGAGGGTGAGTACATTTTGGGTGAACTATCCCTTTAAGGTTCTTCATGGAACCATTAATGCCAAAAAAACACTTTATTTGTAACCTTTATTTTTTAAGTTGGCAAGAAAAAGAAGTCGCGATAGTCTTTTTATTCCCTATTGTGATGTATTGGAGTGAAGCAACTTCTCGAACAAGAACAGATGTAGGGCAGGGCTTGATTTCATCCATGAGGAATTGATTAGATGGTGTGGTTTGCTATTGGTCAATCTCATGTGAGTGACAGGTTGCCCTGTCCTTGCACCAGTAAACGACAATCAGTGAAGCAAGGGGAACTTTTGATGAAAGATTATGGCCTCTTTACACCTGTGCCCGGTTGCATGAAGTTTTTCCCTTAAGTATGGGACTTAAGGAGTGATTTCCCCTTAACTAAGTGAATGATTTAAGTGTGTTGCATATAATCCCTTAAACAGTTCTCTTAGGTAAGGGAAACCGTTAAGTGTTTCACAACTGCAACCCAGGTTTTACCGTTATAAAATTCTATTGTTGCCATAGACACGCTACTGTACACATTAACCCTAGGAGCTTTAAAACAATGGATACAAAAGAAATGGATAAGGAAAACAAAAAAGAAAGCCAAATTGGACAGAGGAGGAGAAGTGCTTCTTGATGAGTATGGGAAAAGCAAACTTAATCCCGTTGTAACTGCTGCCAAAAAGAATAAACAGCGGGAGGAAAGAGGACGTTTTCGGAAGTAGTAAAAAAATATGGAAATGTCTCCGTGGTGGCAAAAAAGAGAAATAAGCCTTCATATGTTCACATACTGATCTTCTTACGTGCGGGGCACCTGAATTATGACATGTGTGCCGTCAATTACACCACTTATTCGAGGAAACCCCGCTTTCCGAAAAAGAGGTTTGAATGACATCCAGTTCAACACGAGATGGAAACGGCGATCAAATCGATATTCTCGAAGCAGTTTTTCATCGCTAAGATGGTCCAGAGGGTTCTCCCTATCGCAAAAAATTCACCTTGGCACATCTATATCTTCAACAGGATCCATAAACTCAACCATGTTTTCTCATTTATGTTCATAAACTCTTAAGGTAAAGTTTTCCTAACCTTAAACTGTACTTGACAGTTAAGGGGCTTTATGCAACACTTAACGGTTTTAAGGGATTACTTAAGTGAAAAATAGACACTTGAGGGTAATTCTAAGGGTTTATGACGTTTCAGTTTAAGAAACCCTTAAGTTACACTTAAGGGAAACCTAAGGGTGATCTTAAGGGAAAATTTCACTTAAGGTGCTTTATGCAACCGGGCACTGGTATTCAGAAACATTTTGGTCGATCAGATCACAAGTGGACAAAGGTGCAAAATGGGGTCTAAAACATTTTGAGCTTGTCCACTTTTGAGGTACTTGAAAACACATTTGACCGAATTGCTTTCGTGGTGTAAACTAAAGAAAGCAAAAGACTGGCTACTCTCCGGCTACTGACCTGATGCGTAAACATTATGGGACGCGCGCTAGCCAGACGGGATTTAAACTTTGTCGCCTGGAGACCCAAGTTTGGTTTGAAGATGAAAAACATACCAAGCACAATGTGCTCTCACCATTCCTGATTTTAAACACACGCTCACTCACACATCATCTCCGGTCGCGTTCATATGTAAATTGCGCAGGCTTATTTCATCCATTAGATCGAAAGAGCTGAAAAAGCCTATACATTTACCCGCCTATAGACCCTCCCCTCAAAGAAATCAGGACAGAAGTGTTTGAAAGTGGACAAAAGAGACACCAGGTGTAAACGGGAATGTGTATCCTTCATCTACTTGTGATCCAATCAACCAAACAAATCTTAATACCAGGTGTAAACAGGGCCTCTGAGTTAGTATTAGCTAGTAAAGGACAGCGCTCAAATGATGATTCTTTCAGTTCAAACACCATAAAAGCTGCAGACTGTGACCTTAATGTTTATTTCTTCTGTTTTGTTAGTAGCGCATGAGCTGCTTGAGCACAGAGAGAAAAATCTTCAAATATTCACCGTCATTTTGACAACTTTAGAGCACTGGAAAGACACATGAAAGACAGCAAAGATTCAGACACACCGCAGGAAACACAGTAAGTGGTGGAAGCACAAGCTGCCTGAATCAGCGGCACAGGCTGAGACAGACGGCCGTAGAGACCAGTGGCGTTCCTGGAGGGAGAGCCAGACGGGACAATCTGGTGTGAGACTTATTACAGACTATTATGGAAGTCTAATACGATGAGAAGGATGAAAATAAGGCTGTTTTTCACTGAAAATCTATTGTGAACGGATGAAGTCAGAACTCGAGAGCCGTATCAGTATGATTCGTGCATGAATGATTCGCTCACTGTTTCATCGAAAGTATCCGACACAAAAGAGTGATTGGTTGATGAAAACTTTGAATACAGTCATATGAACCACTTTTATGATAACTTTTCTAGACAGGCCCATTTCCCATTCATTTTCATTATATTGAAAAGAATGGTTAGGCATCAAATTTGGGGTGAGTAAATGAACTTTCATTTTGGGGTGAACTATCCCTTTCAACTATCCCACGAACGCACGCTGTCATATAGACTGGTAGTGAAAAGATAAAGAGAGCTCATGCTCAGAAGTGAAGGTTAGCTGACGAATAGAAGCACAATGATAATTGACATTTACCGTTGAAATGGCTGTAAATGCAGACATGCAGAGACTAATTACCGGCTTCACTACCATCTGTGTCGTCATCCGCTGGAAATGTCAGTGGCACTCAAGAGCGAGCCGGAGCGCTCAGTGCTGCCGGCCGTATATTCCGCTGCCATTCTCATTTCATTTAGCGTAACAAAACGTCACTTTGGTCTCCTATTTGCTCCCTCAAAGACATCTGACAAAAAAGAATGGCTCTGTTCCAAACCCAATCGAGCCGCCTACCTACACAGCATTTTTAAGCACCACAGGCGAGCTCCCGACGTGAGGCCGTTCCAAATTGTTGGCAGCAAATTTATGCTGCCTTATAAGATCAATCATTTTGGCTTATTTCTAAGACAGTGCCAGATGTGTGCATTTCTATTTTAACTGCCACTTAATATTTCCTGTCTGCCTGAAATAATACTAGCTAATTGCCAAAATGTCTGAATCAGTGATAGAATAGAAAAATATTTACTATAAATAGCCTACATTTTATTCAGTAATGAAAATAACGGATACAAAAACAGTTCCATATAAATAAAAATAAACTATTTATCTGCTATGCATTTTCTTTGCTTAGATTATGGATGTCAAAAATATCAGCACCAAATTCTACTTGTGCACACATGCACACATGCACGCACACACACACACACGTTTGTTTTTGTGAATTGTGGGGACATTCCATAGGCATAATGGTTTTTATACCATACAAACCGTATTTTCTATCCCCATACACCACCCCTACCCCTAAACCTACCCATCACACACACACACACACACACACACTTGTGGGGTGTTCCCGGTCTGCAGTGGTCAGCCAAAAGCACTGGACCACAGAGGACCACAGAGCAATGGAAGAAGGTGGCCTGGTCTGATGAATCACGTGTTCTTTTACATCACGTGGATGGCCGGGTGCGTGTGTGTGGCTTACCTGGGGAACACATGGCACCAGGATGCACTATGGGAAGAAGGCAAGCCGGCAGAGGCAGTGTGATGCTTTGGGCAATGTTCTGCTGGGAAACCTTGTGTCCTGCCATCCATGTGGATGTTCCTTTGACACGTACCACCTACCTAAGCATTGTTGAGACCATGTACAGCCTTTCATGGAAACGGTATTCCCTGGTGGCTGTGGCTCTTCCAGCAGGATAATGTGCCCTGATACACTTTTTGATACACTTTCATTCTCAACAGTACGACTCATTTGTGTTAGGATGCTACCTCTGTAGACAGCACACAGTGAAGCAGAACACCAGATTTTATCTGCAGGACTAGAAACTGTTGTGCCATCCAGTGTCAGAGTCCTCTCACAGGACAAAGGGACCATAGAAATATTCAGGGCGTAACAAAAACGGAGTCCCCACAGCATTATTAAAAAAAACCCTGAACCACAGAGCTGTAACAGAAAATGACTAACAGCAATGACCCTCCACAGTCACCTGATCTCTGTGTGTCATATTCTCTCAGTATTCAGAGACACACACATACAGAGACACAGACACAGACACATACAGAGACACAGACACAGACACACACACACACACACACACACACACACACACACACACACACACACCAGTCAATGGACTCTCTAGTGTAGTGCACTAATGTACAGAGGGGTTTTATGCATGAACGCATTCAGACACTTTGCTACGTCCAGCATCGTGACACACCGAACACAAGAGCCACATCGAAATGCTCTCATGCCGAAAGTTCAAGAACTGGACAGAACATAAAAACTAACTGAAGCGCTTCAGCAAACGTCACGACAAACAACGTACATTTATTAAAATCACCAGTATTATAATAAACAGAAGAACAATGACCACATTTACATGCAATATTATAAAAAAATAAAAAAATGAAAGAGAAACCTGACAAAAACCTGACTGGCACACCTGGCATTAACGTGTGTTTTGTATCCAGGTCAGTATTATTTTAATATAGTTTAAAATATTTTCATTTTTATTTCAGTTTTGAATAGTTACTAAATGAATAGTTTGATATGATGTACCAAAATAAGTAAGACCTCTGAAGGTGTGCTGTGGTATCTGGCACCAAGATGTTAGCAGCAGATCCTTTAAGTCTTGTAAGTTGCGAGGTGGAGCCTTCATGGATCGGACTTGTTTGTTCAGCACATCCCACAGATGCTGGATTGAGATCTGGGGAATTTGGAGGCCAAGTCAACACCTCAAACTCGTTGTTAACAAGGTTTCCCAGCAGAACATTGCCCAAAGCATCACACTGCCTCCGCCGGCTTGCCTTCTTCCCATAGTGCATCCTGGTGCCATGTGTTCCCCAGGGAAGCCACGCACACGCACCCGGCCATCCACGTGATGTAAAAGAACACGTGATTCATCAGACCAGGCCACCTTCTTCCATTGCTCCGTGGTCCAGTTCTGATGCTCACGTGCCACTGTTGGTGCTTTCGGCGGTGGACAGGGGTCAGCATGGGCACCCTGACTGGTCAGCGGCTATGCCGCCCCATACCCAACAAACTGAGATGCTCTGTGTATTCTGACGCCTTTCTATCAGAACCAGCATTAACTTCTTGAGCAGTTTGAGCTCCAGTAGCTCGTCTGTTTGATCGGACCACACGGGACAGCCTTCGCTCCCCACGTGCATCAATGAGCCTTGGCCGCCCATGACCCTGTGGCCGGTTCTCCACTGTTCCTTCCTTGGAGCACTTTTGATAGATCCTGACCACTGCAGACCGGGAACACCCCACAAGAGCTGCAGTTTTGGAGATGCTCTGACCCAGTCGTCTAGCCATCACAATCTGGCCCTTGTCAAACTCGCTCAAATCCTTACGCTTGCCCATTTTTCCTGCTTCTAACACATCAACTTTGAGGACAGAATGTTCACTTGCTGCCTAATATATCCCACCCACTAACAGGAGCCGTGATGAAGAGATCATCAGTGATATTCACTTCAGTGGTCATAATGTTATGCCTGATCTATCTATCTATCTATCTATCTATATCTATCTATCTATCTATCTATCTATCTATCTATATATATATATATATATATATATATATATATATATATATCTATATACATATTCTTTTAAAATATTAGAAATATTGCTTTTTTACAAATTAGAGCTGAAATAAAATGTTTTTTCTATACTTTTATTTCTTTTTTTATGGTTTTGGTTTTACTTTAACAACCCTGATTCAGATAGCCAAATTCTTTTTTTGATTGAAATGATCAGACAGATCTGATCGCACCTAAATAAGTGAATCATAATTTAGCATTAACATTTGCATAATTTAACCAATTTTAAAAACATTTATCAATTTTTCAAAGTGATTTGTTTCAATATTCATGCTCCCTTTAGTTTACAAACCCTTCGGTAAAGGATGCTAATAGGGATTTTAAGGGCTCTTGTTTAAGAGGCTAAATAGAAAACCTAGAAATTCCAAGCGTAACGGAGCAAAATAATTCATAAATAAGCAACTGCTGTTGATTAAATCAGTAATAAAAAAAAGGCACAGATGAAACCTAGCTCATGTATTTTACAGCAGTTTGGAGTCCAAATGCTTGTCATCACATTTTTAATTTATTACGCTGACTTCCACAGGCGCGCTGGACACAGGGCATTCTCTCATCTCTAATGCAAAAAGCATTTAAGCAGTTTGGTACAACAATGCACTAGTTGAGGAATACAAGATCAGCAGTGGCGTATCGCCAAACGGGCCACTAACAAGACAGATGGAGCCTATTTCTTCTCCAGTTGTAAGTGAATGAAGCAGACAACTATTCACAAGTTCATTGCAACTGACATCTACCAAAATCTAGACTAAATCTTGGTCATGTCAAGAATATGCCGTTTTCTGCACTGCGAAAGCAAATCCACTTTGCATGCACTTCAGAAGGATGAGGACATGATATGGTAAAACCAACACTATCGTTACTGTTCGCATCACTGTGTATCAAGTGCTGAGGAAGATCCAGAGCTGGAATTCAGATATGGTAATGGCTGTTAAGTTTCCGACCAATCACAGCAGACAAATCCAATATTATATTTAAAACATTATGTAAAGTATATAAAATAAAAACCAAAAGTAATATAACAAATATAATTAAATACATAATTATGCCAATATTTGTCCATCATGTATTTTTATTTAATTTTTATAAATATTAGTATTCAACACTTGTAGAGGGCCTTCCTCTGAGACACTTAAGTTCAGGTCACAAACCTGAAGAAGAATAGAATCTTCTCTTGAGGGATGGCTAAATTTATTTCCATGACTTTCACTTGTTCTGACTGTAGAACGGTGCCATGAACGTCTTACAAGGACAATCCCCTTGGAGTCACCTGGGGTTAAGAGCCTTGCTCAAAAGCACAGTGGTAATGGCTCATGGCGTTCTTCTTGTGGAGAACAATCTAGCAACCAACCAGCCACCAGTGAGCAAGGCCACAGCTGGTCTGGTTGACCACTGCTAAAAAATAAGTAATTAATAAATAATCGAAACAATTTAAGAACATTTGTCCCTCTATTTCATGTCATTAGTGCTATTTAGTGTCATTATAATGTTAAAAACTTGTAAAATAAAATAAATGACCTACCAATACCAATACAGTAAATCAGCTAGGCGAGTAAAAATACAAACTATTTTCCAGGATCGTGCTTTTTTCACATCACATAAAATATCACATCACATAAAGCATCATATGAAATTATATTTCGGACAATATTCAAAAGGAATTGCAAATTGTATTTGCAATTGCATTTTCAATTTGTGCACGCATACGTTGTGACGTAATGGAAACACAAATGCTATGATTTGCAATTGTGTTTGGATTTTCTTTTCCGTGTATGTAACATGTCCACCCATTTTCAAATTTCCAAATTTCAAATTGCATTTCCAATGTCTTACGAGTTATGACCCTGCCATTTTTGAATAGCAACAGAAAATCTCCCAATTTGCTATTTCACTTCCTCATTGTCCCACCATAACTCCCTCCAGGAGCTTTGCTGCCGTAATATGGGTGCAGCGGCGCAGTGCCTGAAAATAGTCCCCAGCACGCTCTCTGTGCAATCAGGTTGTCACATTGCTTATGTTGATGGAAGTTAGCCTATTTTCAGGCGCTGTGTAATATCACTGCGCCGCTGCACTCATGGGACGGCAGCAAAGCTCCTGGATCATTACGCAGGAATGAGAGTATAGTCCCTAGGCATATCGGCAAAATCACAACTTTTCATTTTCCGTCGGCCTTAGTACACGCTGTAACTATACACATCACAACATGTAAATAGGAAAATGTTGGCGTTATTTTGTCACTTATTGAGCAGTAGGCTAGTTGGAGCCCTTTACCTCCAGTCTTTGTGCTAAGCTAGGCTAGCGGTGGGTGCGTCAGACAGAGTTATGGCACGCACGGAGATGAGAATGGTGTGTATGGACTTATCTAACTCTGGGGGATACGGGGAATAAGATAAAGTCCCAAAAAAATCGCTGTGTTCCTTTAACTTCACCTAACATAACATATTAGATAACCACCTAACTTAACTTCTTAACTTAACCTAACATAACATATCACATAAACACCTAACTTAACTTAACTACTTAACCTAACATAACATATCAGATAACCACCTAACATAACATATCAAATAACCACCTAACTTAACTTAACTACTTAACTTAACCTAACATAACATATCACATAACCACCTAACTTAACTTCTTAACTTAACCTAACATAACATATCAAATAACCACCTAACTTAACTTAACTTAACTTAACTTAACTCAAATAAACTAACCTAACATAACATATCACATAAACACTTAACTTAACTAACATATCACATTAACCTTAACATAACATAACATAACATAACATATCACATAACCACCTAACTTAACTACTTAACTTAACCTAACATAACATATCAAATAACCACCTAACTTAACTTAACTACTTAACCTAACATATCATATCACATAACCACCTAACTTAACTTCTTAACTTAACCTAACATAACATATCACATAACCACCTAACCTAACTTAACTTAAACCTAACATAACATAACATAACATATCACATAACCACCTAACTTAACTTCTTAACTTAACCTAACATAACATATCACATAACCACCTAACTTAACTTCTTAACTTCACCTAACATAACATAATCACATAACCACCTAACTTAACTTAACTACTTAACTTAACCTAACATAACATATCAAATAACCACCTAACTTAACTTAACTACTTAACCTAACATATCATATCACATAACCACCTAACTTAACTTCTTAACTTAACCTAACATAACATATCAAATAACCACCTAATTTAACTTAACTACTTAACTTAACCTAACATAACATATCACATAACCACCTAACTTAACTTCTTAACTTAACCTAACATAACATATCACATAAACACCTAACTTAACTTAACTAACTACTTAACCTAACATAACATATCAGATAACCACCTAACATAACATATCAAATAACCACCTAATTTAACTTAACTACTTAACTTAACCTAACATAACATATCACATAACCACCTAACTTATCTTCTTAAGTTGACCTAACATAACATATCAAATAACCACCTAACTTAACTACTTAACCTAACATAACATATCACATAAACACCTAACTTAACTAACATATCACATAACCTAACATAACATATCACACATAACCACCTAACTTAACTTAACTTCACCTAACATAACATAATCACATAACCACCTAACTTAACTTCTTAACTTAACCTAACATAACATAACATATCACATAACCACCCAACTTAACTAACTTCACCTAACATAACATAATCACATAACCACCTAACCACCTAACTTAACTTAACCTAACCTAACCTAACATAACATATCACATAACCACCTAACTTAACTTCTTAACTTCACCTAACATAACATAATCACATAACCACCTAACTTAACTTCTTAACCTAACCTAACATAACATAACATATCACATAACCACCTAACTTAACTTCTTAACTTCACCTAACATAACATAATCACATAACCACCTAACTTAACTTCTTAACTTAACCTAACATAGCATATCACATAACCACCTAACTTAACTTAACTTCTTAATTTAACCTAACCTAACATAACATATCACATAACCACCTAACTTAACTTCTTAACTTAACCTAACATAACATATCAAATAACCACCTAATTTAACTTAACTACTTAACTTAACCTAACATAACATATCACATAACCACCTAACTTAACTTCTTAACTTAACCTAACATAACATATCACATAAACACCTAACTTAACTTAACTACTTAACCTAACATAACATATCAGATAACCACCTAACATAACATATCAAATAACCACCTAATTTAACTTAACTACTTAACTTAACCTAACATAACATATCACATAACCACCTAACTTATCTTCTTAATTTGACCTAACATAACATATCAAATAACCACCTAACTTAACTACTTAACCTAACATAACATATCACATAAACACCTAACTTAACTACTTAACTTAACCTAACATAACATATCACATAACCACCTAACTTAACTTAACTTAACTTCACCTAACATAACATAATCACATAACCACCTAACTTAACTTCTTAACTTAACCTAACATAACATAACATATCACATAACCACCTAACTTAACTTCTTAACTTCACCTAACATAACATAACATATCACATAACCACCTAACTTAACTTCTTAACTTCACCTAACATAACATAATCACATAACCACCTAACTTAACTTCTTACTTCACCTAACATAGCATATCACATAACCACCTAACTTAACTTAACTTCTTAACTTAACCTAACATAACATAACATATCACATAACCACCTAACTTAACTTCTTAACTTAACCTAACATAGCATATCACATAACCACCTAACTTAACTTAACTTAACCTAACCTAACCTAACCTAACCTAACATAACAGAACATATCACATAACCATAACACCTAACATAATTTAACCTAACATATCACATAACCACCTAACTTACCTTAACTTAACTTCTAATTTAACCTAACATATCACATAACCACCTAACTTAACTTAACTTAACATATCACATAACCACCTAACTTAACTTAACTTCTTAACTTAACTAACATTACGACATCACATCACATAAAGCATTACATAACCACGTAACACAACACCACGTAACACAACACAACGTAACATAACATTAGCTTTAACGGGAAAAAGTAAACTCAATTAAAAACTTAAAGAATGACGTGGGGAAGTGCGAATGGGAAGAATGGGAATGCTTTCTCAGATAGCTCTCTCCAGGTATATCCATTGCACAGTCCATTTAAAAGCAGAAAACATTTGTCCATTATACTAGTGCATGCAGTGTAAACTGCTACTCTCACTATCAAATGCTCTTACATATTAAATTCGCCGCTCACCTCATTTAACGCCGGGTAATTGAGAAAATGTATTCAACAGCATGAAACCAGGGTTCCCAAGCCCCACTCCAGAAATGGAGACGTGAGCGTCGTGCCACAGTGTCAAACTACATTACACCACTTGATACACATAACAGCCGCTGTAGAGCGGATAAATATCACTGATCAGCCCACAGATGTGCAAATGTGTCAGAGGGATTAAAAACACGATTGTTTTGGAAGGAAACTAAATATCAGCTGTCTACACAATAAAGCCACAGGACAAATGTGCAGACTCAATTCACAGTTTTCATAAATTCAGTCATGTCAATTATGTCATGCCCTCTGTTTCTGCAGCCCCGCCCACAGCAAAACCTAAACCAGGTCCTGCTCCACATAACCTTATATTACAGTGTTTTTTTTTCCAGATTGCTAACACACTATAACTGATTCAGGCCCAATCTCCTAAACCATCCATTCAGTTCTTGAAAAAAACAAAGACACATTTCACCTGTTTTAACATGTTCCAATTTTCTCAATGTTTTCTGCAAAACTCCTCTATAGAGGGAAAGAAAAGAGAAAGAGAGGAAAAGAAAAATGAAGGGGACAGGGTCAAAGGACATTTGTTCCTGATGAAATACAAAGCACTATAGTTGACCATGTTCTTGTGCAGGAATGACCATGAGGGAAGTTGATCTACAGGGTTTTTATATTACTCACACATACAGTGCACAGTAGCAATACTTTACATGAGAGAACTTTCACTATTGTAAATACAGTACGCCCTCAAACTCACAATTGTCAAATTGATTTGTAGCCAAGTACTTCTTACATTTGGTGTTTTTGCAGAAATGAGAGACGACTGCCTAGGGGAGGGAGAGAAAGTCATTTGTCAGAAGACTAAGAAACTGCTCTAGTATTGCAAATATGGTCACTAATACTATATACCAATAATACAATTTGGCTGAGGATGCTGAATTTATGTATTTACTTCAAATATTATGGTTGAATTGGTTGAACATGGTCTCAACAATGCTTAGGTAGGTGGTACGTGTCAAAGTAACATCCACATGGATGGCAGGACCCAAGGTTTCCCAGCAGAACATTGCCCAAAGCATCACACTGCCTCCTCCGGCTTGCCTTCTTCCCATAGTGCATCCTGGTGCCATGTGTTCCCCAGGGAAGCCACGCACACACACCTGGCCATCCACGTGATGGAAAAGAACACGTGATTCATCAGACCAGGCCACCTTCTTCCATTGCTCCGTGGTCCAGTTCTGATGCTCACGTGCCACTGTTGGTGCTTTCGGCGGTGGACAGGGGTCAGCATGGGCACCCTGACTGGTCAGCGGCTATGCCGCCCCATACGCAACAAACTGAGATGCTCTGTGTATTCTGACACCTTTCTATCAGAACCAGCATTAACTTCTTGAGCAGTTTGAGCTCCAGTAGCTCGTCTGTTTGATCGGACCACACGGGCCAGCCTTCGCTCCCCACGTGCATCAGTGAGCCTTGGCCGCCCATGACCCTGTGTCCGGTTCTCCACTGTTCCTTCCTTGGAGCACTTTTGATAGATCCTGACCACTGCAGACCGGGAACACCCCACAAGAGCTGCAGTTCTGGAGATGCTCTGACCCAGTCGTCTAGCCATCACAATCTGGCCCTTGTCAAACTCGCTCAAATCCTTACGCTTGCCCATTTTTCCTGCTTCTAACACATCAACTTTGAGGACAGAATGTTTACTTGCTGCCTAATATATCCCACCCACTAACAGGAGCCGTGAGGAAGAGATCATCAGTGATATTCACTTCACCTGTCAGGTGTATACGTGTGTTACATTTTATTTAATATTATATAAAATTATTAATATTTTAGGTTATATATATATATATATATATATTATAACTATATTATATATATATATTTATAAGCCTTCAACTATATTAAATTTTTAGAAGTTCAGTTATTGGTGTTAGGCCAAAATTATGCATGCAATGTGTCAAAAAACACAGAATGTGTTCTATTTTGTATGTTGTCCAACTTAAAAAATAGGTATCAGATGTTTGTGATGTTATGTATCAGAATTTTGTTACTCCAGCTTTGAAACTTAATAAAAAAAAAAAAAAAGTTGATTTTGTTATTGAGATATTGTGACAGAGAATGACTGATTCACCGCAGCCGCTGGCTTTATGAACACCAGCACAAACACAGACACGCACAGCAGAGCAGGCTTTTCTGGTGTATTATTTTTCATTGTGTATCTACACATTCAAAAGCAGTCTAGTCCTACAGAACACATACATGTGTGCATCTGTCTGCATCCACCCACATTTCTTTTTTCTCAACAGGAGCTCTCGAAGCCGTGTGAGAATATGATCGGATGAATACAGAGGCACTTATCAGTCAACAAAAAGAAAACATGCTTCCTTATGCGCCGCTTGAACGGAGACGGACGTTTTTAACCCCGAGGTTTTTCTCCTCTTCTAAATGATGACAGACCTCAAGAAGTGAGCCGAATGCTGACAATGTTGTGTGTTCAGAATTTGCATAACAATTCCTGACCTTTCGCTGACATTTAATCGTGACCACAAATTTCTAATCAGCCCTTAATAATGAGAGCGGCGATGAGGCACTCTGACAGACCTGCCGCACCGCAGCAATCCACGCGGATTTCAGGGATATGAGCACAAAGGTTATCCTGCGAAAATACCACTGGAAAGTTCCCCCACAGAGACGGCGTTATGATCCACACACTTGCTAAAATTAAAAAGCTGCCAGCGACTCATTAAAGAGTGAGGATATCACACTTAAACAGCGTTCGCGCTGACTCTTCCCTCCCTAAAGGAAGAGTATATGCACACAAATAAAAACACACTCTCCTTTTCTTGGGGCAAAACTCTTTTCCTGTAAATATTTAAGCCAATTAAGCAAATACAATTAAAGATGCAGTAAGTGATTTCTGAGAAACGTTGATATTTGAAATCAGCCAATCAAATACACCCCTCCCTTCATTGCTCCGCCCCCAAAATGCACAAATACACAATGCAAGAGTGCATGTCTCTTTATCATAGCAGAAGCAAAGCACAGTAATGCTTCACAAAAAATAAAGTGAAGGTGATGCATGAACGTTGAGGAAGAACACAAAATGAGGAGTAAACAAGCAAGAGTTTATTGTTAGTCTCCAGCAGCTCCAGACAAACAATGACACTCAAAACTATCCTGTTACTAGAGCTATCATCACAACAACAGCAAAACCAATGTTATCTTGGCAGAAACAACACAACCTCTGCGTTTGTTTTCAGGCCTTCCCACTTCGGTCTCTCCAGCACTGGAAAGCTTTTCTAATATTAATGTGGGTCCTAACACTCTTGCCTGATCATAACCCTTCTTTTTCCAGTGATATTCCTCCAACCTTTTCTCTTTCGTAATGTCTCTCAGCCTTCTCTCTTTCTTCAAATCTCCTCTTGTTCACTTTCCCTCCTCCCCCATCATAAGTGGACACGCCCCCTACTGCGGATTGGCTCACTCTCCCTCCTCCCCATCCTGAGTGGACCGCCCCTACTGCTGTTGGCTCACTTTCCCTCCTCCCCCATCATGAGTGGACACACTCCCGACTGCTGATTGGCTCACTTTCCCTCCTCCCCCATCATGAGTGGACACACTCCCGACTGCTGATTGGCTCACTTTCCTCCTCCCCCATCATGAGTGGACACACTCCCTACTGCTGATTGGCTCACTTTCCCTCCTCCCCCATCATGAGTGGACACACTCCCTACTGCTGATTGGCTCACTTTCCCTCCTCCCCCATCATGAGTGGACACACCCTACTGCTGATTGGCTCACTCTCTCCTCCCCCCATCATGAGTGGACACACCCCCTACTGCTGATTGGCTCACTCTTCCTCCTCCCCCATCATGAGTGGACACACTCCCTACTGCTGATTGGCTCACTCTCTCTCCTCCCCCATCATGAGTGGATACGCCCCCTACTGCTGATTGGCTACAAGTGTGTTGTGCTGCTCGGTCTGGTCCACTTTCAACAGCGTTTCTCAGAATTGCACCTTTAAATTAGCAACAAAAATGAATAGGCCTAGAGTAAGTAAGTGTTATTGACAGCCTAGAAGTCTGGCTTGTTATGCTTGCTGTCTTCAACGAGCCCTAAAGGGCCCAAGTCATGCCTCTCTTCATCTCTCAAGTTACAGATTGACCACAGCCTCAGCAGCCGCATACTTCCACTCACTCCTACGACTCTACATCCCTACCAGAAACCTATGATCAGTAAATGAGCGACGACTTGTGGTGCCATCACAGAAAGGCACAAAATCACTCTCCAGAACATTTTCATTCACTGTTCCTTGCTGGTGGAATGATCTTCCCACCTTCATCCGGAATGCAGAATCCTTGACAACGACATCTGAAAACTCATCTGTTCTGTGAGCACTTAACCTCATCATCATAAAAATTAAAAAAATTGTATGCTTTCACTTTCCTTTAATCCCTCCCTATTCTATTTTATGGTACTCTAAGAATTATCAGAATAGAGAATTGTGCATTTTCACTGGTTGGTGTCATAACTGGCTGCTTTTGCAAAAACAGTTTAATGGCCGGTAAAAAATATTTATGGCTGGTAAATTCTTAAGTCACTGGCCATTGACAGGTGTGGCAAAAAGTTTTAGGCCCTGTAGAAGCCAGAATTTTAAAATTGGTGCATAATTAAGGACTTGCTAGTTAAGCAAATACAGTTAACTCTAAATTAACAAGCCACAAAAACGAACAGGCCCTGAGTAATAGTGTTATCAACACCCAAGAATTAAATCTGGCTCGTATTCGGCGTGGGAACTAAATACAAACATCTCCTGCAGCCAAACTAGCAGAGACAATACACTAGGAACTCTGGGATTTAGGACACACGTGGCTTCCGAATCCCGTCCGTACACACTTCTTTTGCTGCGCTGCAGTCGACCGCTTATGCATGCAGGTCGCACGACGTGTAACGAAAGGCCAGTTTGATTTGGTGTTTACAGATGGCGCTTTTATTCCTCTCCGGCCCGGATGGACCGTCGTGTCGTGGCGGTTCTGAATAACATCTTACTAATAATCCCGCCTGCTTTTTTCCCCCCACACGTGGTCTTTATCAGTGAGATGAGGAGAAAACATGAAAAAGAATCATTTCTCTTGTGACACTTGAAGGAAGAGAAGCGTTTGAAGAATTGGACCGGAGTGTTGGAACAGGTTTGATGAAAGAGATTTGGATGTGTTTAGAGCACACCTACACTCAATCATGTGCATATTTTAGTCGCATATTGTCCTTGCTTGAACTACATGTTTTCTGACATGCTGTGCACTACATAGAGCATGTAATATGCACTAGGATATGCATGACTACACATTACAGTGGTTGACTAGTCATGCAGAAAATAGATGACTAGTAGGTGAGTTAATGTTTGCCTTATGTAAATGAGACATTGTGCAGCATCAGCAGTCTTACGGCCCTGAAGGCCAAGTGGTTGACTTATAACTCTAATAACATTTTTTTATATATATATTTGTGTAATTCCAACTGTACACGTTATCAGGGGCGTTGCTAGCCCCCTATTACTTTTTGTCTTGAAAGCTGCGTGCAAGAACAATAAGTACTGGGGAAGGTAAATGTGTAGAGATATTAATAGGCCTATTTATGGATATATTTATCTAAGTATCTTCTACATACTTTACATGAACAATCTCAGCATGTCTTATGGCATAAAAGGCCTACTACTGTATATGGAAATACAAACACCGGAGAGAACTTTCTTGCAGATTTGCATTCTTCTACATTACACAATGATAATAATGACTAATTAAATCTTTTTCAAGAATTTACAATTACAGCATATCAAGAAATATATAATATATATATATATATATATATATATATATATATATATATATATATATATATATATATATATATATATATTCTAAAAGAATACGGCAATATTTACACGATTTGACAGTTTATTTGAATAAATATCAAAAATGTAAAAGGTGTGCATCATAGCTGACACCTAGATGAACACTTTACAGTTGGTTTTATGACTTTAAGTCATTCTCTTCAAATGCTATTGAAGTTAGAAACGTGTATAGAAATGTTGTATGTAACTTTAGACACGGTCCCTCAATTTGCAATATTGAACCTCCAACGTCAAGCCAACTTTATACCAAGCGGCTCCTCCCCCAGTTTCTGTTGAAGCCAATACGGAAGTGCCTTAAACTGCACTTCATCGACTGGCCACTAGAGACCGGCTCCAGAAGGGAGCAGAATCTCATTGAGCCTCATGTTAAAATGCCCAACTTTACAGCAGAAAAACACATGTTCACAGCCTGGGACAAATTGTGGTTTTGGTCTATACGGCTAATTTTGCCCTTCATGACGACTGTGAGGGGGTGAATTTATTTATAACTCATTCGTTTACATTATATAAAGCCTTAAAGTTCTGCATAATTAAGGGCGTGGCCACTTTGTGTGACAGGTGGATTGCCGTTTGTCTGCTGTCTGTTAGTCATCACCTCAGCTCCACCCACGTCCCGCCTCTTTGCCCATTGTCAGTTATCCGGGAGTGACGTGCGGTGACGCGCAGCTAAGATGGCAACGGCCAGCTCGACCCTACTTTACACTTCAGAACGGCTCTTCAGAATCCTACGGTTGACGTCACGGACACTACGTCCATATTTTTTTTTACAGTCTATGCTTTATACCAGTCAAAAATGTAAAAGTATAGTTAAGTTATGTTTACCAAAGGCTTTATTTTACACATAAATCAAAAACCTCAAGGGAACCAGTGGTGAACCTGGCTGGGAATGCATCACACCTATTGAAGTTAGAGACGTGTATACCGTCGTATGTCACTTTAGAGACGGTCCCTAAATTTGCGAATATCGATCGTCAAGCCAACTTTATGACAGCTTTCTAAAACGTAAATTACACGCACCAAAACGCGAATTTTGAAGTAGTTATGTTCATTCTTGAAAACGTTTTTAATAACTGTTAGATAAGACAGTAGTGTGTGCACTGCAGTGTACGATGTAGAACAAAACGTAAAAGTATCGTCCAGTTATGTTTAGCACATGCTTTATTTGTAGATTGATTATAGTCTTACCTCCCTCAAACTCATCATCTCTCTTTTCTGCTTCCCTGTCCCTGCTTAGTTTAAATAAGTTAAAATAAGATTATTACTGGACTTCTGTGTGCACTGCAGTTGCTAGGACGAGCGTTGATTTTTCAAGCGGTGATTGGGTGACTACGTTGCATATAGATTCATTTCTTCTTTTGTGGGATTATCAGTCTAAATACATTGACAATGACAAAATAAAATGCTTAAATTCAAGCTTGAGATTTATACTGGGGCATGTTACCATAAATCTATATAAAGTGAGTGAAAATACAAAAAAAAATCCAAATTATTATTAAATAATAATAATAATAATAATAATAATAAAATATACTCAGACCCCATTGACACTGCACGGTTCAAGTGACCCAATTCAATTTTTCCCTCTCATGTGGCACAGATCGGATATGACGTGAAGGTGTAAGCAGGAAAAAAAAGCATGAATTCCTCCAGTCCTCACTCGTATGTGGTAATAAATCCGATATGATTCGGATACGTGCATTTGCGTCTGTAAGCATTCAAATCGGATATTCCCCAGTAAATCCGAGTCGTATGTCATTGAAAAAGGGATGGATCACATGACACTAATGGCTCGATGGAAGACGAAGGCAATGTTTTGCTGACCTTTAAAGAAAGTGCGCATCATTTCGTCTGCATCCATTGTGTCCATTACATATCGCGCCGTTTTACTTCCTTTTCCGGGTCAGAACGTCTTGGGCTGTTTCGCCAGTGTACAGTGTGAATGCAAATACCAGATATGGGTCTCTCTTAAAAGATGATGTAAGCGGGTCGGATATATAGTCACCAAATCGGAATTGTGCATCAAGACCTGCAGTGGAAATGCGGCCAAAATGAGACTGTAAAATGCTCAAATGTTACTTCAGAGATCACAGTGATTTCCTAGCATGTTAAAAATAAAATCATGTAAAAAAATATTTCTTAGAAATAAAAGAAATTTCTGGAAAATCTGGAAACTTCCACCACAGAATAACATTAAAAAAACATAATTCTGACTATTTTTCTCAGAATTGCGAGTTTATATCCAAACTTTATATCCCTCAAAGAAAAAGTGATAATCGTGAGATATATATTTTTTTATTCCGTGGTGGAAAAAAGCTTCCATAGCAAAATACTGACCACTATGGTACAAAATCAATAAAATTCGCTCTCACTTGAACTTATCTTTCTGAAATACAAGCCATTTTCATCAGTCAATTAATTTTTTTAAAACACCTCCTTTGTGAAATAAATATTCCTTCATTAAGGTCGGAGAAGCACATGATTGCCCCCCGAGAAGCAAAACAGCCTAACAATGTTTGCGGCTCATTTTTATTCACGGCCCGTGAAATCTGTCACACACGAGTTTTACCTTCACCTTCACCCCTGAACCTTAAAAACAACTTTAAATAACCAATTTAATTATCAGCATCGCTGGTTAGTTCAGTCTGCTGATCTCTGAGAAGGCGGATTAGTGGAAAATGTGCGTATAATATCAGCAAGACGGTTCGAGCATGTCTGCAGGGAGAATATTCATATAGGTTATATAAATATAGCTTGTTTTACAGCAGATACACACAGACTGTGAAAGTCACTCAAGGGTCGGGGAATCTCATTATACATGCGTTGGAAGACAAAGCTTAACTCACAGGAAGTGTGAATGGTGTGAGACAGGAAGTAGTCGGCGCTGCTCCTCTGTGTGGTGATTCATAACGCTGGTCTCACACCTGGTGTGCGTCGGTTTGCACTGACTCAGCGAAAACACTCTCAAAGGCCCCCTGCATTACACATAATGATGAAAAATAAATTGATATCCAGAATTCAATATTATATGCACTTTACTGACAGATACAGCACCTAAAAACAGATTGGGACAGATTACTATTTTTAATGTTTTTGAAAGAAGTCTCTACTGTTCATCAAGACTGCATTTATTTGATCAAAAATACCGAAAAAACAGCAATATTGTGAAATATTATTACAATTTAAAATAATGGTTTTCTATTTTAATATACTTTAAAATATAATTTATTCCTGTGCTCAAAGCTGAATTTATCATCATTCCTCCAGTCTTCAGTGTCACATGATCCTTCACTGATCACTCTCATTTGAGGATTTATTATAATATTTTTTTATAACCTGCGATACTTTTTTCAGGATTCTTTGATGAATAAAATGTAAAACAAAAAAAACAAAAAACAAAAAACAAAACAGCATTTATTTAAAATACAAACCTGATTCCAGAAAAGTTGGGACACTGTACGGATTGTGAATAAAAACAGAACGCAATGATGTGGAAGTTTCAAATTTCAATATTTTATTCAGAACACAACATAGATGACATATCAAATGTTTAAACTGAGAAAATGTATCATTTTAAGGGAAAAATAAGTTGATTTTAAATTTCATGGCATCTCAAAAAAGTTGGGACAAGGCCATGTTTCCCACTGTGTGGCATCCCCTCTTCTTTTTCTAACAGTCTGCAAACGTCTGGGGACTGAGGAGACAAGCTGCTCAAGTTTAGGAATAGGAATGTTGTCCCATTCTTGTCTAATACAGGCTTCTAGTTGCTCAACTGTCTCAGGTCTTCTTTGTGGCATCTTCCTCTTTATGATGCTCAAATGTTTTCTATGGGTGAAAGATCTGGACTGCAGGCTGGCCATTTCAGTCCCGGATCCTTCTTCTACGCAGCCATGATGTTGTAATTGATGCAGTGTGTGGTCTGGCATTGTCATGTTGGAAAATGCAAGGTCTTCCCTGAAAGAGACGACGTCTGGATGGGAGCAGATGTTGTTCTAGAACTTGGATATCCCTTTCAGCATTGATGGAGCCTTTCCAGATGTGTAAGCTGCCCATGCCACACGCACTCATGAACCCCATCCCATCAGAGATGCAGGCTTCTGAACTGAGCGCTGACAACAACTTGGGCTGTCCTTGTCCTCTTTAGTCCGGATGACATGGCGTCCCAGTTTTCCAAAAAGAACTTCAAATTTTGATTGGTCTGACCACAGAACAGTTTTCCACTTTGCCACAGTCCATTTTAAATGAGCCTTGGCCCAGAGAAAACGCCTGCGCTTCTGGATCATGTTTAGATATGGCTTCTTTTCTGACCTGTAGAGTTTTAGCCGGCAGCGGCGAATGGCACGGTGGATTGTGTTCACGACAATGTTTTCTGGAACTATTCCTGAGCCCATGTTGTGATTTCCATTACAGTAGCATTCCTGTATGTGATGCAGTGCCGTCTAAGGGCCGGAGATCACGGGCATCCAGTATGGTTTTCCGGCCTTGACCCTTACGCACAGAGATTGTTCCAGATTCTCTGAATCTTTGGATGATATTATGCACTGTAGATGATGAGAACTTCAAACTCTTTGCAGTGTTTTTCTGAGAAACTCCTTTCTGATATTGCTCCAGTATGTTTGGCCGCAGCATTGGGGGAATTGGTGATCCTCTGCCCATCTTGACTTCTGAGAGACACTGCCACTCTGAGAGGCTCTTTTTATACCCAATCATGTTGCCAATTGACCTAATAAGTTGCAAATTGGTCCTCCAGCTGTTCCTTATATGTACATTTAACTTTTCCGGCCTCTTATTGCTCCCTGTCCCAACTTTTTTGGAATGTGTAGCTCTCATGAAATCCAAAATGAGCCAATATTTGTCACGACATTTCAAAATGTCTCACTTTCAACATTTGATATGTTATCTATATTCTATTGTGAATGAAATATAAGTTTATGAGATTTGTAAATTATTGCATTTCATTTTTATTCACAATTTGTAGAGTGTCCCAACTTTTTTGGAATCGGGATTGTACCAACGTGCCTAAGACTTTTGCACAGTATATATATATAGTTAGCGGTAAAGCAAGAGAATTCTTAAATTGGTGCATCCCTTACTGCTATCAGTGAAACTATTTTTCTGGGTCTAAAAATGTAAACGACTATGACCCAGTGCTATAGTGATGAGGGCAGATGTGAGAGAATGTGAATGTGGAGTGACTCTGCTGTCGTGTTTCCAGGCAGCTGTGTGCTTTACGGCTGGATTTGGAGAGATACCTGTCCTCTCCGAGCACGCAGCTCCAGCGGCCGGGCCGATGCGATCTGAACCCCTGTCTGATCCTTACTCCGCATGACTACTGCGTGAAGAGCTTCAGGACACCCGTCTGCTCTCATCTGCACTCCATCTCTGACTGCGTTTGGGGAGGAAATACCACTGCTATGGGTTTCACATCCTCTACAAAACATGAGAGAATTCATCACAAATCTGTACACTGAAAACAGGCGTGTGTAGAACAAACAATGTAGAACTGTGTTTTACAGTATTTTCAATGTTGCAGTACTGTAGTCACTTGGATGTGGTGGAAGTGCAGTTTTTACTGCAATTATATAAAAATTAATCACTCATTTTAGTTTAATAATTCTTAAGCAGATATACCCGAGCTAGCACATGTCACTGAGACGTCTCTAAATCAGTGCATTAGCTAAAGAGCGATAGACATATTAAAATTATGGATTTACATATATTCAGAATGAGAAATATTACAACAAAAAAAAAAAAACACTTGCTGAATGTCGTTACATAACATCTAACAGAATATTGTAGCAACATAAGTTCACGTTCATATATTTGTATATAAAAAACTTATTTAAAACAAAATATGGACAATGTAAAATATAATAAATAAAACAGAAAAGAGCAGATACACAGTTATATATTTCACAAAAACATCTGCTGAAAGTTTGTGATAGCTATGTTAGGGAATGTTTTAGCGAATATATGCTAATCTTTCAGATGAAAATATAGCATGTTACATATACGGTTATTACTGTACATTTGACACATGAAGTGTATGAAAAAAACATTAAAGGGGCTATATAATTCAGAAACATTTATTATAATTAGCCATTATTATTAGAGACACCGGTGGCCGTTACTGTAACGTACAAGACTGAACGTGCTCATGCCATGTCACAGAGAAGGTCTTTTTCGTTCTTTAGAAATAAAAATAAGTTGGAAGTACATCTGAAGCGATACTGATCATCCAGACGCCGTCCACACTGCTTGAGACGTTCAGATTTGTGAAGGGCCATTCACCGGCTTCATGTTGACAGAGGTAAACAACACTAGTTTGAGACTGTGTGTAGAGTATAGATCTGGCTACATGAGACTATAGTTTGATTGAATGACACTGACATTACAGTACAGCTCTTTCGGCATTCATTTCGCGTGTCATAGGGAAGAGAGTCTTTTGCGATTTTCGATTTTCCCGGCAAAAACGTCCCGAGTCCGTTATAAGCTATTCACACATTGGCAATCAAAAAAACGATTAAAGGGATAGTTCCCCCTCCAAATTTTAATTATTCCATGATTTACTCTCCCTCAAGACATCCTAGGTGTCTATGAATTTCTTCTTTCAGACGAACATGAAAAGTGCTTTATTAGCCTCCACACGGGGGTTAATAAAGGCCTTCTGAAGCGAATCGATGGGTTTGTGTAAGAGAGAGAAATATCCATCCATTATCTTCCGCTTATCCAGGGCCGGGTCACGGGGACAACAGTCTAAGCAGAGACGCCCTGACTTCCCTCTCCCTAGCCACTTCCTCCAGCTCTTCCGGGGGAACCCCGAGGCGTTCCCAGGCCAGCCGGGAGACATAATCCCTCCAGCGTGTCCTAGGCCTTCCCCGGGTCCTCCTCCCGGTGGGACATGCCCGGAACACCTCCCCGGGAAGGCGCCCAGGAGGCATCCGAAATAGATGCCCGAGCCACCTCAACTGGCTCCTCTCGATGTGGAGGAGCAACGGCTCTACTCTGAGCTCCTCCCGAGTAACTGAGCTTCTCACCCTATCTCTAAGGGAGTGCTCAGCAACCCTGCGGAGAAAGCTCATTTCGGCCGCCTGTATCCGGGATATTGTATTTTCGGTCATGACCCACAGCTCATGACCATAGGTGAGAGTAGGAACGTAGATTGACCGGTAAATCGAGAGCTTCGCCTTACAGCTCAGCTCCTTCTTCACCACGACAGACCGGTACATCGACCGCATTACTGCAGAAGCTGCACCGATCCGTCTGTCAATCTCCCGTTCCATCCTTCCCTCACTCGTGAACAAGACCCCAAGATACCTGAACTCCTCCACCTGAGGCAGAAACTCTCCACCAACCTGAAGTGGGCAAGCCACCCTTTTCCGACTGAGAACCATGGCCTCGGATTTGGAGGTGCTGATTCTCATCCCGGGCGCTTCACACTCGGCTGCAAACCGCCCCAGTGCACGCTGAAGGTATATATTCCTTATATTTAAAACGTATTAACCCCTGTGTGGAGCACTTTTATAATGGATGGATGCACTTTTTTGGGCTTCAAATTTTAGGCTGCCATTATAAAGCTCGGAAGAGCCAGGACATTTATTAATATAACTCTGATTGTGAATGTCATACACACCTAGGATGAGTTGAGGGAGAGTAAATCATTTTCATTTTTGGGTGAACTAACCCTTTAATACAATTCTTACATATAGCCGCTGCGCTAAGCTACATGTTTCTCGTAGTTGTCTTTGGTTAATCTAAAACATTTCTGAATTTCACCGGTTTTAAACTATGACTGGAGGTCTGTGTAAATCATCATTCACTCTAATTAAGCCTTAAATTGAATTCAGCAGCACATAAGCGCTTTTCTATGCCGAGGGCTATTATAGACTGACCAGCTCTACTGAATGAGGAAATTGTGTTTATTTCATTTAATCTGGACAATGCAACTCTGAATTGGGTGAAGGGAATGTTAAAAGGAATTTCTTCAGCATCACATTTCTCATTTCCGCACCACCTTGAACTTGACTTCGGGACACACGCATCCTTGTTCACACAAAAATCAGCAGTTTATTCCAAACATAACTGCTGGTCAAAGGTTAACATTACTCAGCAACCGCTCATACATCACCAGCTTGATGTGGTATTATGGTTTGCAACATGGTTTTTAGCTGGTCCAAGCTGGTTAAAGACGGTTGACCTGCTGGACCAGGAACCATTTCAGTAATTACAGCAACAAATCAGCTTCCATGTACTGAAAAACACTTTAACTGGAACAAACTGGTTGGCCTGCTTGGACCAGCTAATAAACAGATTGGACAACCTAGACATTTTCCAAAAACCTTAAACTTTAGACTTATCTGAGTGTGTTGAAAATGATGTTATAACGTTAGTCTGTGCGCTCGCTCGGTGGCTATGAGACACTTGTTGCACACTGCAGTGAGCTCCATATTAGAATATCATATTAATAAATGCTGGACTGTGTTGCTAAATGGCATGCGATTCATTTTAAAACATATTGTATGACAGGGAAAATGCTGCATTACTGTGCAATAATTAGTTTTTAGTCTATAAATGTCTCCAAACTGTTGTTCCGTTGTCTAATAAAACACATATATTAAAGCGGCTTTGGTGTTTCCATGGTTTTTACAAAATAAAAACCAAGGAAATGGTTTTTATCCGATTTCCGTGTTACCCTCCAAAATCAAGGTTTTCAGTAAACACTGAAAAAAAATTATTTTTACTGCTTCTTCAAACGGTTTAATTAAAATGAGCTAAAGCAACACAATTGCTATATTGATCCACTTAAATATAAGTCAAGTTGAAGTTTACTTAATGCGTTTGTGTTGCATTAACTGAAACTGGGCGGGGCTTGTTAGTTCCCAGCATGCTTTGCATACGGCTAAATGAAGAGAGAGTAAATGTTGTTATTTTATAGGTAAAAAGGTTATATATTTTTGAGCAAGATGAGAAAGGAGGAGACTTGATTGTGTTTAATAGTGTTTAATACTCTATGTTGGAATTATTAGAACTATTTAAATTACAGCGAGTTACCATTGTGGAGAAGAGTGGGGCATTTATACTTAGACAGCTAACGGCTTTGCTGAAGGAGCTTTTAATGCTTAGCATTTAAGATGTTAATGTGTGCTATAGCTAGCTAAAAGTTTGTCAACTAGCTAGTGCAGTAGGCCTACAATAATTCAGTTGTGTAACATTAAAGTATATGAAATTGAATGCCTGAATCATGTCAGGGAGCCAGATAAAACTCACTTAATTGGGTCACTTAAAATGTATTCATTCCATGATGTTGAAGTTACATGAACAAATTATGTTTAACTTAATTGATTCATGTGCGACCGATGTACACAATTAAATAATGTAAATCCAACACACCTTTTTTGTATGACGTCATTGATAGGCAACGCACAGACAATCGCTAAATGGTTAAATGGTTAAAATTGCTTATTTCTCTGGATTTAAACATTTTTGGAAACATTTGGGATAATGCAAGTACACAAGTCAACAAAATCTTATGGCGCTTTTCCACTACACAGCTCACCTCGACTCGACTCGCCTTTGTTTGGTTTCCACTGTGTAAAAGTTGTACCTGTACCTGCTTCCAGATACTTTTTTTCGTATCACCTCTGGCGGGATTCTGGGCGAGCTGAGGCAATACTAAAATGTGACATGCGAACACAGCAGACTGCTGATTGGTCAGATAGAATCGCCACTATTCACTGCATCATCATTGCACAGATGGAGTATCCTGAATAACCTCGCCATTTGTAAATAGTTTTGCCAGAGATTGTGTGATATACCCATTACTATTATGGCAACCCGGAAGAATACGCCGTGGTCAAACGAGGAGGTGCAGACTTTTCTTTGTTTGGTAGCAGGTGTGTCGCGTAGAAGATTACGGCAGTTAAGGTCACGGCAGTTTCCTGCGGCATTGCTATGACGACCAGGTACTATTGTGGAGGTACTACCTACAATGGAAAACTGGAACGATAAGCGGGCCGAGCCGGTACCGAGTCAAGCAGAGGCGAGCCGAGCAGGTACTGGTAATGGAAAAGCGCCATTACATATTGTGCCTTTAAGTAAACCACTGAGATAATATTATAGTTGTCATTTTTATATTTGTTGTAGTATCTTTGTCATTTTTTAATGTTTGTTTTTATGTTTATATACACTCACCTAAAGGATTATTAGGAACACATACTAATACTGTGTTTGACCCCCTTTCGCCTTCAGAACCGCCTTAATTCTACGTGGCATTGATTCAACAAGGTGCTGAAAGCATTCTTTAGAAATGTTGGCCCATATTGATAGGATAGCATCTTGCAGTTGATGGAGATTTGTGGGATGCACATCCAGGGCACGAAGCTCCCGTTCCACCACATCCCAAAGATGCTCTATTGGGTTGAGATCTGGTGACTGTGGGGGCCATTTTAGTACAGTGAACTCATTGTCATGTTCAAGAAACCAATTTGAAATGATTCGAGCTTTGTGACATGGTGCATTATCCTGCTGGAAGTAGCCATCAGAGAATGGGTACATGGTGGTCATAAAGGGATGGACATGGTCAGAAACAATGCTCAGGTAGGCCGTGGCATTTAAACGATGCCCAATTGGCATTAAGGGGCCTAAAGTGTGCCAAGAAAACATCCCCCACACCATTACACCACCACCACCAGCCTGCACAGTGGTAACAAGGCATGATGGATCCATGTTCTCATTCTGTTTACGCCAAATTCTGACTCTACCATCTGAATGTCTCAACAGAAATCGAGACTCATCAGACCAGGCAACATTTTTCCAGTCTTCAACTGTCCAATTTTGGTGAGCTTGTGCAAATTGTAGCCTCTTTTTCCTATTTGTAGTGGAGATGAGTGGTACCCGGGGGGTCTTCTGCTGTTGTAGCCCATCCGCCTCAAGGTTGTGCGTGTTGTGGCTTCACAAATGCTTTGCTGCATACCTCGGTTGTAACGAGTGGTTATTTCAGTCAAAGTTGCTCTTCTATCAGCTTGAATCAGTCGGCCCATTCTCCTCTGACCTCTAGCATCAACAAGGCATTTTCGCCCACAGGACTGCCGCATACTGGATGTTTTTCCCTTTTCACACCATTCTTTGTAAACCCTAGAAATGGTTGTGTGTGAAAATCCCAGTAACTGAGCAGAGTGTGAAATACTCGGACCGGCCCGTCTGGCACCAACAACCATGCCACGCTCAAAATTGCTTAAATCACCTTTCTTTCCCATTCTGACATTCAGTTTGGAGTTCAGGAGATTGTCTTGACCAGGACCACACCCCTAAATGCATTGAAGCAACTGCCATGTGATTGGTTGATTAGATAATTGCATTAATGAGAAATTGAACAGGTGTTCCTAATAATCCTTTAGGTGAGTGTATATTATATATATATATATATATATATATATATATATATATATATATATATATATATATATATATATATATATATATATATACACGTCAGTTAACTTATTTTATTTCAAGTAATGTTTTTATATGGTTTTACTCTTTGCTTTATTTAACTATAACCCTGAAGTGAACTGAAGACAGATCTTTGAAACGTTTCATGCGCTGTCAGCAAGCACCATGGTTGAAATGCTATATCTTGTTTAATCTATGTTATATCTTCCAATCCTCATCTGTGATCATGCTATGGCACAAATGCTACTGCTCATCTACACATTTTCTCAAGATATATCTCTCGTTTTTCTTTATTTGGGTCATTTCCTTTCACAGCTCCTCCTATAAGCACTCTCTTTCTCACTTTGCCAAGAAAAAGTTTAGACGAGCGGCTTTTATGTTTCTTTCTTTTCATAAACCCTCTGAGAGAAACTAGCTAGAAAGATGTGCAGTGAATCGTCTTCACTAACAACAAAAGGATAAAAAAAGCCACCAGAAAATCCATTTTAAAGTCTTAAAAAGACTGACAAATGTGTTCCCTGGATGGCTATATTATGTCTGCCGTTCGCTGGCCACTTTTTGCCTCAGTGGAAATCATTGCCATTCCCTTATTAAAGGACAGGTTCATTTTGTCAAGTCTGCTAAATGTTCACATTTAAGTCTTCAATTTTCCGTCATTATCATTCTATTCCCTGATGGAAAATACAACTGAAAAGAGCTTCTCCGGGTATCTTGTTCAACGCAATTTCTAGCCAGTTGATTATAGTCATTAGCTGGTCCAAGCTGGTTAGCTAGCTGATTAGCTGGACTGCTGCTATTTTTATTTAATAACATTTTTGTACCTTTTTGACCTTGATGGAAACATCCTCATCACAACGCCTGTTTTCCACCTTCAATGTGGTATCAAAGAAGTTCATTTTATTAGCATTAGGGTTGCACAATATGGGGAAAATTTATTGAATTTTTCCCCAAGATAAAATAAATAATATTTAATAATAATAATAATTATTATTATAGAATAATAATAATAATAATTATAGAATAATATATTTTATATATAAATATAATAAAAATTATTGTTAGAAATTACTATTATTCTTATTCTTAACAAAAATACTATTGTAATAAAATAAAATAAAATATTTACAACAAATTATTATTAACAATATATCAGCTTATTATATTAACAATATTATTATTTTTATATTATTGTTATCTCAAAGTTATATTGATATATTTACATTTACGCATTTGGCAGTCGCTTTGGATAAAAATTGCATTCAAGGTACACATTTTTTTTTACATTTTGTCAGTTCTTGCTTTCCCTGGGAATCGAACCCATGACCTTGGCGTTGCTAGCGCCACGCTCTTATTGCTTGAGTTACAGGAAAGCTTTGTAGCTCAAATATAAATCAATTAGCAATTGTAGCTAAATTCAATTAAATTCTCTTTTATTGTTACATATCATGTACACACGTGTACTGGCAGTGAAATGCTGAGGTGCAAGTCTCTTTTACATGGCAGTATGATCAATTAACATTATACATAAATAACAATAACCACATTTATTAAAGTGCAGTGCAAGTACATGGTGCAGTACAACTCTAAAGTTACAAGACTAATATTCATGGCTTCCTTAAATTTCTTCATTTTCAAATGTTAAATCATCAAGCTTTTATTTCGACAGTAAACCATACAACATTTAACCATGGGAAGATGTAAAGTACCGTGTGAATAATACATGAATAAAATGAATCAAGCCCAAAGTGTGCGTTTCGCGGTGGTCCGCGTGATGTCATTTCCGTCATCAGGAGGATCCGCGGACGGTGTGCGCCTTCACGTGCTATTGGAAATATCGTAAATACTTGTTAACTAGTTAAAAAATTAGACATGAACAAGCCAAAATTTGAATGCAATGAGCTCGTAATCATGATTTCAGATGTGAGAAGTAGGAAATTTCCTGATAGCACGTGACGGCAGCATAAGTTGCGTGGACAGTGCGCACCCGTGCGGACAATATGCAGGATGTGTGGAAGGGTGCGGAAGGAGCGATACAAACGACATGCCATTTCAAGAACAGTAAACAAAGCAGCATATCATTCTCCATCGCTTTTGTTAGGGTTCTTCTACTAAACTTTGCTTGCAATGGCAGTGTAGTGACAAATTGTACAATTACAAGTCCTATAAAATCATGTTATGATAAATGCTGTTTCAACTACTTTATAATGACCATTTATGTCTGTATTAGTTAGCTTATATGCTAGCATAGCATACAGATAAGCGATTAGCCTGATAGCTTAGTTTATACATACATTTGCACATACCCTACATATAATCATCTTTAATGTAATGACAAAAACACATTATAATATACATAACTATGTTTTCAGTGGCGTATAAAGACCTTACATAATGAACCGTTATGTTTTTATTACCTTCTCTCTACACACACCGCGGGTCCCCTTACAGTGAAGTCGCCATTTTGTGCCGCCATGTTTCTACGGTAGCCCTAAACGGACAAACTGCTCTATAGAGCGCTAATCACTCTCTGCTCTCTCCGACGACGACATATTTGTCCTGTGTCGGCCACCGTAGCTTCTCAATGTGCTCCGAAAGGGAGGGGTGAGTGGTTGCAATTCACAACCTCACCACTAGATGCCGCTAAAATTACACACTGCACCTTTAAGCATTAAATGTCCAAATATTTCAGATTAATGTTCAGTTATTCATTTAATAAGCTATATTAGTTCAGTAATAGTTCATTTGGTTTTATTATGCACTAATGTGTTTTCGTACGCATTATATAGTAAGCTATGCGTATTTGAAATAACAACATTCTTATATACTTAGGATAATCATTAACTGACAGTACGGGGGAGACCAGATTTCGAGGGAGGACCCGATTTGTCACGACAGCGGATCGGCTACTTTTCTTCTTCTATCGCTCCAAGCGAATGTCCTGTAAATGACACGACTCCGTGCTGCCCTCGGATGTCTTGTAGAGCAGTGGTTCCCAACATTTTGTTGTTGAAGCCCCCCTCCTTACATACAACTATATAAGAAAACCTACACACCTTTTCACTGCGTTATTAGCCCGGTGGAGACTGAGACGCCGCTGATTTGCGTTAGCATTTATGTGATCGGAAGTAATAATCAACTGGTTCCGATCAGTGGCTGAAAAGGTTTTTCGTATCCATATTTGACCTGAAAGCTCCCGCACCCCCTTGCCAACTCTGGCACCCCCCTAAGGTTTGGAACCGCTGTTGCAGAATATAGAAATGATGTTCACCATCACTCCATATCAAAATAACACTGTATTACTATATGATGCTATCAGCAGTCTACATCTATTTTACACATTCAAATTGATTGCACACAGTGAAATTCAAGACTTGTGCTGCATTAGCTCATTTTAATTAAGTAAGAAAATTGAGCAAGCAGCTAAAATCCATTTTTTGAGCATAGCCTGAACCATCTAGCATGGCCGCACATGTATTTCCTGTAGAGTGTGTGTTCCTGCGGCACTGAGCCTGAATCTCCCATCGGTTCCAGAGCTCATTACCCTACAGCGTCTCTGAGAGCATCTCTCCAGCGCTGAGATCAATGTGAAGAGCTTGTGAGCGCAGACTGTTATCAAGACAGATGAATGAATATGTATCGTAAGGGGCGAGCGAAAAGGGCGCCATTCGTTCCACGCAACACGATGTTCTTCAAAACTCAATCAGAAAACAAATATACTGTTACAGACATGCCAAAGTTCTTTAATCGGAGTCGGGCGCGTGTGTGGGTTGACGCCCCCAAAAGAGTTTTCAGAGGCTGTATGAAAGTCTCTGATAATCAAACATGTCACTCACTACCTCCACAAGCTCAGATCACAGGGGACGCCTTCCCATCATGCCTAGAGAGAATTTAATTATAGTATCGAATGGAGGCAGGAGATGCAGGTTGGCACAAGGGAATTGAAGGACTATCGGTTTGCCCCAGTCTCTGCGAGTCTGTCCAAATGGACTGTAATGAGACATTTTGAGAGTCGATATACTCGGACCCCAGACCAGAACCACCGTGTGTGTAATCTCATCCCAACCAGACCGGCGTGCTGGGTGCGATTTGGGCTTTATCTGCCGTGAAGCACTCTTCCCCCAGTGGTCTCACGCACACGGTTTGATCATCCTACAGTAATTAATCAGCTCGTGGTGCGATTATTGCTCATTAAACTGAATCACGCGTGAGCCCTACCATAGCAGGTATGTACGCTTCTTGTCATATGCAATTGACCATAACAAATTGTGTCTTGGGTGTATATCTGCACATTTGACCCAAAAAAAAAATATTGTACTTTCAATGGGCCAAAAGCAATGTTCGCCTATGGAAAATTGACATCTTCATCCTTTATTCAGATATTATGAATCAGTTGTTTTCTTTGTGATAACGCGATGAAACGTGCCAAATTGTGCGGACATTATTTCTGGCCGGGCTGCCATATGAAGAAATTATGAACAAAAACAAGAGCGAGCCAATGAAATATTAATAACTGAATGTGTTGTAGTCATTAAATGCTTTTTCCTGTGAGCTTATGCATTTTGCAAAGTAAACTAAAAGCTTGTGTTTGTCTTTTTAACCAAGTTTTAGTGTTTTGTTCTTCCTTCAAATTTAAAATATGTAAAAATAAAAATATTTCCCTCATTTTGATGGTTTAATCGAACATGTAGGGCCATTAAAAATAAACATCTCCTTTGGACATCCCTTTTGGCCACTACTGTATGATATATGACCAAAATAATGTGTTTAAAGCTAAATTATCATGATAAATAAATTATGATTATATATCAATATGACAATTTGAATGAATGAAATATGAATATAATGATAATAATTACTGTTATTATCATCATAAGAATAAATTATTATTAGGAAAAAATCCAGTTTCTTCCATTAGAAGAAATTATTACTATAAAAATTACTCTAAAAGTAATCAAATAAAAATTGTGTTTATATATCAGTATGACTAAAATGATGGTGATGATGACTATAAAAAAGAAGAAATTAAGATTATTAATTAATACTATAAAATAATAATTGTTGTCATCTAATAGGAAAAAAAAATAAACAAAATAGGAAACATTACTATTGTAATAAAACTATTTTACTGGAATAGAAAAATACAATAATAATAATACTTTAACAAATAATTTTGCTAATTAAGCAGCTCGTGCTCGTGCGTGAGACTAAGCAGAAGGTGCATTTCTAGTAAGAAAGGGATTATTTTCCGCTGGGTTAATCTCGTATGTAATAGACCATAACAAAACGTGTCGTGGGTGGCTGGAGGGCATAAACGCCGTCTGTCATGCGTCCTCTCCATCGTCCCTCACTCTAAACGGGTCTCTCGTTTCCGCTCTCGCGTGACTCACGTTCATTGTCATGCATCGGGTTCAAGCTGCAGAAATAACAGTGCACAGACTTCACTCAGACGCTTCATCTAAAACTCTAGAGGACGTAAATGATTTATTCTGCTGGCGCAGTGGGTCAGAACCAGGTCAGGGCGGGGTGAAATGGGCAAGGCTGGCTCTGCATAGACCTGAAATACAGTGATGTCTGGCCTTGAGCCAACCACCATGGAGTTTCAGAGGAGGGAGGACGCGTTTCTTTAGTACTATGAGGATAAAAGATGCTATATTTAGCTTTGGAACAGTGGTATGAGGTGAATCTTTTAGGATGTTCTCCTTCTAGGCCCAAATCTAAGCACAGTGAAAACATGCTTTTTAAAATAATAATGGCAAAATAGTATATTATGTCCTTGGAAGGCTGCATGAAGACAACAACATACAACATGACCAGCGTAGTCCGATTCATGAGCAAACGACTCTTATGAACAGAGTGTTTTTAGTGAACCTAAAACATACAGTGCAACCAGCGTAGTCCGATTCATGAGCAAACGACTCTTATGAACCGAGTGTTTTTAGTGAATCTAAAACATACAGTGCAACCAGTGTAGACTGATTCATGAGCAAACGACTCTTATGAACAGAGTGTTTTTAGTGAATCTAAAACATACAGTGCAACCAGCGTAGTCCGATTCATGAGCAAACGACTCTTATGAACCGAGTGTTTTTAGTGAATCTAAAACATACAGTGCAACCAGTGTAGACTGATTCATGCGCAAACGACTCTTATGAACAGAGTGTTTTTAGTGAATCTAAAACATACAGTGCAACCAGTGTAGACTGATTCATGAGCAAACGACTCTTATGAACAGAGTGTTTTAGTGAATCTAAAACATACAGTGCAACCAGTGTAGACTGATTCATGAGCAAACGACTCTTATGAACAGAGTGTTTTAGTGAATCTAAAACATACAGTGCAACCAGTGTAGACTGATTCATGAGCAAACGACTCTTATGAACAGAGTGTTTTAGTGAATCTAAAACATACAGTGCAACCAGTGTAGACTGATTCATGAGCAAACGACTCTTATGAACCGAGTGTTTTTAGTGAATCTAAAACATACAGTGCAACCAGTGTAGACTGATTCATGAGCAAACGACTCTTATGAACAGAGTGTTTTTAGTGAATCTAAAACATACAGTGCAACCAGTGTAGACTGATTCATGAGCAAACTACTCTTATGAACAGAGTGTTTTTAGTGAATCTAAAACATACAGTGCAACCAGTGTAGACTGATTCATGAGCAAACGACTCTTATGAACAGAGTGTTTTTAGTAAATCTAAAACATACAGTGCAACCAGTGTAGACTGATTCATGCGCAAACGACTCTTATGAACAGTGTTTTTGAATCTAAAACATACAGTGCAACCAGTCTGATTCATGAGCAAACGACTCTTATGAACAGAGTGTTTTAGTGAATCTAAAACATACAGTGCAACCAGTGTAGACTGATTCATGCGCAAACGACTCTTATGAACAGTGTTTTAGTGAATCTAAAACATACAGTGCAACCAGTGTAGACTGATTCATGAGCAAACGACTCTTATGAACAGAGTGTTTTAGTGAATCTAAAACATACAGTGCAACCAGTGTAGACTGATTCATGAGCAAACGACTCTTATGAACAGAGTGTTTTAGTGAATCTAAAACATACAGTGCAACCAGTGTAGACTGATTCATGAGCAAACGACTCTTATGAACAGAGTGTTTTAGTGAATCTAAAACATACAGTGCAACCAGTGTAGACTGATGATTCAAACGACTGATGAACAAGTGTTTTAGTGAATCTAAAACATACAGAACAGCAACCAGTGTTTTCATGAGCAAACGACTCTAAAACAGAGTGTTTTTAGTGAATCTAAAACATACAGTGCAACCAGTGTAGACTGATTCATGAGCAAACGACTCTTATGAACAGAGTGTTTTTAGTGAATCTAAAACATACAGTGCAACCAGTGTAGACTGATTCATGAGCAAACTACTCTTATGAACAGAGTGTTTTTAGTGAATCTAAAACATACAGTGCAACCAGTGTAGACTGATTCATGAACAAACGACTCTTATGAACAGAGTGTTTTAGTGAATCTAAAACATACAGTGCAACCAGTGTAGACAGATTCATGCAACCAGTGTTTTAGTGAATCTAAAACATACATTCAACCAGTGTAACTGATTCATGACTCTTATGAACAGAGTGTTTTTAGTGAATCTAAAACATACAGTGCAACCAGTGTAGACTGATTCATGAGCAAACGACTCTTATGAACAGTGTTTTAGTGAATCTAAAACATACAGTGCAACCAGTGTAGACTGATTCATGAGCAAACGACTCTTATGAACAGAGTGTTTTAGTGAATCTAAAACATACAGTGCAACCAGTGTAGACTGATTCATGAGCAAACGACTCTTATGAACAGAGTGTTTTAGTGAATCTAAAACATACAGTGCAACCAGTGTAGACTGATTCATGAGCAAACGACTCTTATGAACAGAGTGTTTTAGTGAATCTAAAACATACAGTGCAACCAGTGTAGACTGATTCATGAGCAAACGACTCTTATGAACAGAGTGTTTTAGTTAAAACATGAGTGCAACCAGTGTAGACTGATTCATGAGCAAACGACTCTTATGAACCGAGTGTTTTTAGTGAATCTAAAACATACAGTGCAACCAGTGTAGACTGATTCATGAGCAAACGACTCTTATGAACAGAGTGTTTTAGTGAATCTAAAACATACAGTGCAACCAGTGTAGACTGATTCATGAGCAAACGACTCTTATGAACAGAGTGTTTTAGTGAATCTAAAACATACAGTGCAACCAGTGTAGACTGATTCATGCGCAAACGACTCTTATGAACAGAGTGTTTTTAGTGAATCTAAAACATACAGTGCAACCAGTGTAGACTGATTCATGAGCAAACGACTCTTATGAACAGAGTGTTTTTAGTGAATCTAAAACATACAGTGCAACCAGTGTAGACTGATTCATGAGCAAACTACTCTTATGAACAGAGTGTTTTTAGTGAATCTAAAACATACAGTGCAACCAGTGTAGACTGATTCATGAGCAAACGACTCTTATGAACAGAGTGTTTTAGTGAATCTAAAACATACAGTGCAACCAGTGTAGACTGATTCATGAGCAAAGCGACTCTTATGAACAGTGTGAAAAACATACAGTGCAACCAGTGTAGACTGATTCATGAGCAAACGACTCTTATGAACAGAGTGTTTTAGTGAATCTAAAACATACAGTGCAACCAGTGTAGACTGATTCATGAGCAAACGACTCTTATGAACAGAGTGTTTTTAGTGAATTAAAACATACAGTGCAACCAGTGTAGACTGATTCATGAGCAAACGACTCTTATGAACAGAGTGTTTTAGTGAATCTAAAACATACAGTGCAACCAGTGTAGACTGATTCATGAGCAAACGACTCTTATGAACAGAGTGTTTTAGTGAATCTAAAACATACAGTGCAACCAGTGTAGACTGATTCATGAGCAAACGACTCTTATGAACAGAGTGTTTTAGTGAATCTAAAACATACAGTGCAACCAGTGTAGACTGATTCATGAGCAAACGACTCTTATGAACAGAGTGTTTTAGTGAATCTAAAACATACAGTGCAACCAGTGTAGACTGATTCATGAGCAAACGACTCTTATGAACAGAGTGTTTTTAGTGAATCTAAAACATACAGTGCAACCAGTGTAGACTGATTCATGAGCAAACGACTCTTATGAACAGAGTGTTTTTAGTGAATCTAAAACATACAGTGCAACCAGTGTAGACTGATTCATGAGCAAACTACTCTTATGAACAGAGTGTTTTAGTGAATCTAAAACATACAGTGCAACCAGTGTAGACTGATTCATGAGCAAACGACTCTTATGAACAGAGTGTTTTTAGTGAATCTAAAACATACAGTGCAACCAGTGTAGACTGATTCATGCTGTTTTAGTGAATCTAAAACATACAGTGCAACCAGTGTAGACTGATTCATGAGCAAACGACTCTTATGAACAGAGTGTTTTAGTGAATCTAAAACATACAGTGCAACCAGTGTAGACTGATTCATGAGCAAACGACTCTTATGAACAGAGTGTTTTAGTGAATCTAAAACATACAGTGCAACCAGTGTAGACTGATTCATGAGCAAACGACTCTTATGAACAGAGTGTTTTAGTGAATCTAAAACATACAGTGCAACCAGTGTAGACTGATTCATGAGCAAACGACTCTTATGAACAGAGTGTTTTAGTGAATCTAAAACATACAGTGCAACCAGTGTAGACTGATTCATGAGCAAACGACTCTTATGAACAGAGTGTTTTAGTGAATCTAAAACATACAGTGCAACCAGTGTAGACTGATTCATGAGCAAACGACTCTTATGAACAGAGTGTTTTAGTGAATCTAAAACATACAGTGCAACCAGTGTAGACTGATTCATGAGCAAACGACTCTTATGAACAGAGTGTTTTAGTGAATCTAAAACATACAGTGCAACCAGTGTAGACTGATTCATGAGCAAACGACTCTTATGAACAGAGTGTTTTAGTGAATCTAAAACATACAGTGCAACCAGTGTAGACTGATTCATGCGCAAACGACTCTTATGAACAGAGTGTTTTTAGTGAACCTAAAACATACAGTGCAACCAGTGTAGACTGATTCATGAGCAAACGACTCTTATGAACAGAGTGTTTTAGTGAATCTAAAACATACAGTGCAACCAGTGTAGTCTGATTCATGAGCAAACGACTCTTATGAACAGAGTGTTTTAGTGAATCTAAAACATACAGTGCAACCAGTGTAGTCTGAATCATGAGCAAACGACTCTTATGAACTGTTTTTAGTTAATCAAAGCATACAATGCATAATCTGAATCAAGAGCAAACGACTCTTATGAATAAATTCTTCATAGTGAATCAAAAACATACCGTGCACGCAGTGTAGTACGATTCATGAGCAAAAGACTCATATTATACTTTTTAGTGAATCAAAAAACACAACATGAGAGCTTGTGTATCAGAATCAGAAAATAAATTAAGATATTACTAAATATAATACAGTATATAATGTGTCTAATATGCAGTGGTGGGCTGTCAGGGCCATCAGGGCCTTCTCTGCTGGCCCTGTCAAAATCAAAAATATATATTTTTTCATAATTAAATTGAATTAATGTGCGTCTGAACGTGTCTAAATTCAATTACTGTCCATTTCAGTACGTTACAATTATATTTCCAGAGAGAATGTGGTCATTTTTTGTGAGGCTGAGCTGTATTTTCCATATGTCATCATCTAAACACATCACAGCTCCGTGGACCAGCACTAGTAGTATAGCTAGCCTTCCGGTGAAGCTGCCATTTTCCATCGGATCATAACTTTGATTGACGTGTGTCATCAGCCAATCAAATTTTGATGTGTAGTGATAGCGCCCCAGAGGCCCAGCGATGTGTCGGCGCTACCCCTCGCTGATGTCATCAGCTGTTTGAACTTTTGGCGGGTTGTGAGTGATCTATGTGAAATAAGCTATGGCCGCTGCTTTCACACCTCTTATCGATCCTTTTTTCGAACTCTTTGGGCATTTTGAGAGTAGAAAAAGATCATTTCATAGGGAAGACCTACACCTAAGCTGGATGGGCTGACCAAGGCCGGAAAAGGATTGGCTCTTCACTGAGGGTATGACTGGCTTACAGCTAGCACGGAGCGGAACAAACTATTACGCGCGGGTGACGGGCTGCGTTCTAATGTGTGCATCTATGTCAAGCCGGTAGCTGACAAGCTGTGATTTTGTTGTTTGTTTAAGAGTATTAATGCCAGTGAGTTGATTTTGATTCATTTCACCTGTTGCCTAAACGGTGATATGTGAGTGCAGTGTTAGCTAATAATAAATAAATAGTTAAATTGCCTTTTTGTCTCACGTGTCCTTTTATGTTTCTTGCCCCCTTCCCAACGAGCCCTTTGAAAGTGGTTCGTAACAGTAGTGCATACAGTGCATGATTGTATTTTGTATGTATCAGTGTGTGGTGATGTTATGGCGTATAAGTTGTGTTGATCATTAGTGAAGGCCCTGACTGAAACCCCACGGTATGCTACTGTCCACCCCAACACAATTGAATCTGATCGGTTAACAGGTACGCTGTTCCAGGAATACGTCACTGGAGTTGCTCTTGCATGCCCATCCACACATGCACAACACCACGGTAACAACAACACAATCACAAACGATCAATTATGGAGTCATAACTGAGAGCTTCATTGATCAGATGTCAGGCACAAGTTGTAGCTTCATTAAAGAATAATAGAATAAATGTCATGAATGTAATTGCTATTTAAGTCTCATTCTATGTTAAAGGTCCCTGCCGTTTACTCACAGCTTCCTGACCTGCTTTATTGTCCAGGCAGGAGAGTGGAGCTGACAGGCCGCTGTGCTTTCATTCTTACTGCCGTGCGCTGGATTAGTGTCGCTCGCTGTCAGACAGCCACTATGGGGAACATTGGCAAATCTATATTTAGAAGTTTTTGCATTACATATTCATGGATGATTCAGAACCCAAAGTCCCAGAGTAGATCTGAAACTTCACCATCCAATCTGTTCCTTTGCTTTTCTTTGTCTGTCTGTTTTCAATGGATGGATCAAATCAGATGAGTCTGACAACAGCAGATACCCAAACCTGTGGTGATCACTGCAAGACTGAAGCATGGCGTCTCGTGCGATTTCATGAAATGCAATGGTGTTTATTAGTGGAAAATGTACGGAACATTTTTTCACCAAAATTAACATTGTCATCATTTACTCAACCCTCATGTCCTTCTACACTTGTTTGACTTTCTTTTTTCTGTGCAACATGAAAGAAAAATATTTTTAAGAATGTTTCAGCTGTTTGTGTCATTGGGAAAAAGCTAAACGGGCCGGCGAATTTAGAAAATGTACTGGCCTTTACCAACCATGAAACTGTTTTTGCAAGAACAGGCAGTAATGACACACACATTTTAAAGGGGTCATATAAAGCCGCTTTTTACCAGATGTAAAACTAAAAGTCTCTAATGTCTCCAGAGTGTGTATGCAAAGTTTTAGCTTAAAATACCCCACGGATCATTTTTATAGCATGTTAAAATAGTCACTTTTTGAGGCGGAGCTAAAACGCTGTTTTTGTGTCCCTTTAATTGCAAATGAGCTGCTGCTCCGGCCCCCTTTCTAGAAGAGGGCGGAGCTTCAAGAGCTTGTGTTAGCAGCTCCGATGACCTCACGCAGACACACACTGAAAATATCAGAAACTGTTCAGCCTTTTACGTTCAAACCGGAGTCGGACAATGATGGAGAGACTCACGAAGAAGAGACGACATGTGGAATGAGACAGGACGTTTCTGAATGGATAGTTGATGAATTTATGAGTTAACTATCTTCAAGTCATTGATTAGCATATTCTGTCATGATAATCTATAAACCGCTGGTGTGGGAACTGCTGTGAGATGAGCAGAGAATATCTGCTGATGAAGAGAGAACAGGGATAGTTTAGTTTCATCTCGCTTTCATGACATGCTATTGCATTTGTGTTCGTACTGTATTGGAATAAATGTGAAAGACGGATGCAACAGCTTGAGCGACTCCTAAATGCGCTACTACAACAACTCAACATGTTCCTGGGGGCGGGGTTTATGTAAATCTTAGGGTAAGTGAAACCGGTGAAGAAACTCGTTGTAGTTCCTACCAGCCGTTTGTTGTAGTTCTTGAAAAGCCATTTCTGTAAAATAAAATCTCTCCCTTTGCTTTGAAGTTTGAGCGTCGTAACTTTGCAGATGTTGTTTATGCTCTAACAGCAACATTACACACTCACTACAGATAAAAAAGTTAAATCATAATCAAACACGCCTTTAACAAGTGAGAATTCACAATTCTCTATTCCAATTGTGATACCACAGCTAAAACTACTAGCCTGTCTTATTAAAGACAAGTAAACCGCCAGTAATAAGAACAAATAATCAAATTACAATCACAAATAAATACAATATAATAAAGATACAAATGAAATAATCAGAGCTTGTCAGTTACAGAAATGTAATAAATTAATCAAATGTAAAAAACACTGCATGCAAACTAAACACTTATTAATTAATCCTTAGTAAAGTTGCTCAGTCAAGAGCCGTGACTGATTTTTTTTTTTTTTTTTTAATGTAATTTATTATGAGTTTATGTGAGGATTGTTTTAAGTTCACATGAATTAAATGTTGTTATATTTTAGAAGCCTAATAAAAAAAGTAAAAAAGTAAAAAAAAATTGATAGCTTTCAATTATACTCTAATGTTTAATGGCTATAATTCATGTTTAAAATTGAAGAAAAAATACAGGAATCAGTAGCTGTATTAGTATCAGTGATACTGGCCTTCACTCATAAAACAATGCTATTAAACGAGGCTACTATCATTATATATATATATATATATATATATATATATATATATATATATATATATATATATATATATATATATATATATATATATATATATATATATATATAAATAAATTAAATAAACATTTTGAATTTGTACACATATTGCCAAACGAGGAATTGACCCACATTCGTTCTTCATTTGCACAGTTCTGTGGACTCTGGGCTGGGAATGTCAGTGTGTGGTTCAGGTTGGTTAGTCCAGAATGTGTCTTTGACAGGGTCTGGATATCTCCTGACCGATGACAGTTTCATAATTGGCACTCAGAAACAAGGCTGTCATAACGTCTGAGTGGCAGGTCGTCTGTTGGGGATAGAGGATAGTTACTGGTTTACTTTGAAGGACACCAAGGATTTCCAGAGAAGAAGAGGCAGAGCGCGGTCTCTCTCTAGCATACTCTGCATAATCAGTATCGTTCAACATTACTTTAACATTACATTACCTTTTAAAGGGACTATATTCAAGTCCAATTGCAGTATAATGTTGGTCAAGGGATCTTATAGAGGAAAAGTTGTTTAACATGAACATGATTCATTCTTTTCTGACTCTCAGAATTAAACATGCTACTGTACCTTTAAGACTTAATATGCAAATAGCAGTGTATCAGCAAAACAAACTCTTCTATCAGTGGAGCAAGAAAAAATTATTACTTATGGACTTTGGATTCTGAATAATTTCCATGATACGTCTCCTTTAACCACTCCAGTATGCTTACATGCACTTTAATAGGTTGATTTCAATTGGACTAACAATAATAAAAAAAAAAAAATAAATAAAAAAAACCCACTTTATTATATTATATTATATTATATTATATTATATTATATTATATTATAATCAAGCATAACATTATGAATATTGTGTTGGTCCCCCTTTTGCTGACCTGTCGAGGCATGGACTCCTCTAGACCTCTGAAGGTGTGCTGTTGTATCTGGCACCAAGATGTTAGCAGCAGATCCTTTAAGTCCTGTAAGTTGCGAGGTGGGGCCTCTATGGATCTGCTCCATGGCTCCTCAAACCATTCCTGAAGCATTTGTGCTTTGTGGCAGGAGCATTATCCTGCTGGAAGAGCCACAGCCACCAGGGAATACCGTTTCCATGAAAGGGTGTACATGGTCTCAGCAATGCTTAGGTAGGTGGTACGTGTCAAAGTAACATCCACATGGATGGCAGGACCCAAGGTTTCCCAGCAGAACATTGCCCAAAGCATCACACTGCCTCCGCCGGCTCGCCTTCTTCCCATAGTGCATCCTGGTGCCATGTGTTCCCAGGTAAGCCACGCACCCGGCCATCCACGTGATGTAAAAGAACACGTGATTCATCAGACCAGGCCACCTTCTTCCATTGCTCCGTGGTCCAGTTCTGATGCTCACGTGCCACTGTTGGTGCTTTCGGCGGTGGACAGGGGTCAGCATGGGCACCCTGACTGGTCAGCGGCTATGCCGCCCCATACGTAACAAACTGAGATGCTCTGTGTATTCTGACACCTTTCTATCAGAACCAGCATTAACTTCTTGAGCAGTTTGAGCTCCAGTAGCTCGTCTGTTTGATCGGACCACACGGGCCAGCCTTCGCTCCCCACGTGCATCAACGAGCCTTGGCCGCTCATGACCCTGTGGCAGGTTCTCCACTGTTCCTTCCTTGGAGCACTTTTGATAGATCCTGACCACTGCAGACCGGGAACACCCCACAAGAGCTGCAGTTTTGGAGATGCTCTGACCTAGTCGTCTAGCCATCACAATCTGGCCCTTGTCAAACTCGCTCAAATCCTTACGCTTGCCCATTTTTCCTGCTTCTAACACATCAACTTTGAGGACAGAATGTTCACTTGCTGCCTAATATATCCCACCCACTAACAGGAGCCGTGAGGAAGAGATCATCAGTGATATTCACTTCACTTCAGTGGTCATAATGTTATGCCTGTGTATGTTATAATAAACATTATTATAATTCAAATATTAATAATTTACATATTTATTATTATTAGTGTATAATAATGACATTTAATTATTATATACATGAATTATATTATTATTTATTAATCAAATTAAAAATGTATAATATATACTGTATGTAGAATTCATTCCATGCTAATATGACAAAATGGTCAACATCTACGTCAGTACCTCATCTGACATAATCATATATTCAATTATGGATTGTGCATCAAATATTGGGCCAGACACACCTGTTGTTCAAAGCTCAGCTTTCAACCATTTCTTTCATCATTCCAGTCACACCTTTAAGGATCAGGATCTTTAAAAAGACAGAGTTAATTATCTGATACGGGCAGGTATAGCGCACACATCTCTAATAATCAGTGTTAATGAATTGCCATTTATAAACACAGCTGTGAGCTGAGATTGCCACAGACCCGCAGTCTGCAGACTGACTCCAGACACGCTGTTCCTAACAGCCACCTCAAGCTTAGTTTTTCCACAGACGCAGAAATAACAGCATCAGTTGAATCATGAAACAAGCGTTCGATTGACGCTCTCCTGTGAGCATATCTGAAAGATATCAATAGTGATTAAAATACGTGGATCAAGGGTCAGTTTGAGTCTTTGCTCTGGAGTTCTTGACATGCTAACACCGTTTGTCCTTTGTCCCTGGGAAGATTGAGGTATCGATTGATCCATTTCTTCCTCTTTTTTTTGTTTTTCACAAAATGTCAATCGTGCCAGGTTTCAAACCGGCTGCCGGGCGGCTCCGTGAAGCGCTCATGAATAATGCAGGCGTGCGGGGGGAAAAGAAGACAGGGAGTTGTCGTCTTTCTTTCGGCATCGAGAGGTGGATCCTCACTTGAAGGTGTGAAAGGAAGCCGGTGGGGCAGGACCAGAAGGTCGGAAATGTCAGGGCAGGTTGTGTTGACTGTGGGGGGCTGAGACATGTTCGGTGGGCACAGAGCAAATCCTGCCGCTGAATAGAGGAACGACTGTAATTATTCTACTGCTCCAGTTTCCATGAGAGAGGAAGGCCATTAATTCCGAGAGACATTCAGGCACTGTCCTACTGCGCCCCCAGAGAGAGAGAATGAGAATAAAGGGGAGAGAGCGAGAGAGCGAGTGAGAGGGAGAAAAATGGTATACAAAGCTTTCTGCTTTGACAATGGAATGCAGGCACATTAGGACCCGGTGCAGCGCATTTAAAACTGAAAGGATCCGGCATGATAGTCAGCCTCCATTTTTCATCTGACAATGTGTGGTATTCCGGAGTGGTCATAATGCAGATGAGGCATTATGGCTGTTAAGATTAAGGGACGCATTAATTAAGACTCCACAGTGTATGTTGGAATCTGACAGGCACAACAAAGGATCAAAAGTAGATTAACCCTTTACCTAGTTACTCTAGCGGACACATGCATCATAGGCAACGGTAACACAAAAAAACTATTAGGAGAGACTACATATCTACATATCTTTCTAATCTGAAAAAAGTTGGTAATGCAGTGGTAGAGATGGTAATGAGGCAGAGTGATGGATGGGTTAGTGATGAGATTGGTTGGGAACCCCTGCTCTCTCTCATAACAGATTATTATCACCTCATCATTGACCCATTATCCTATTATTAACCCATTATCCTATCATTAACCCATTTTTATACCCTACCATTAACCCAGTTAGCAATGAGATGGGTTAGTGACGAGACAGCGCTGGTTGTTTGATTAGTGGCCATACAGAGCAAGTGGTTAGTGATGAAGTAGAGTAATATGGTAAAAAATAATGAGGTAAACTGATTAGTAATGGGGGAGAGAAAGGTAAGTAATGAGGTACAGTAATTGGTTAGTTATGAAGTAATGTGACAGAGTGAAATGTTAGTAATAAGATGTACCTCATAACCGATTAAATCAACCTCATCATTAACCCAACATCCACGGTTTTGTTTAATTGGTTAGTGATTAAGTAATGAAGTAGAATGAGGGGTTAGTGATGAGAGATGAATTGGTTTCTGATGATAAAGAGCAGGGGTGGCGAACTCCTGCAGGGTTTAGCTCCAACCCTGATCAAACTCACCTGCCTGCAGCTTTCTAGTGACCCTTCAGACCTTGATTAGCTTGCTCAGGTGTGTTTGATTAGGGTTGAAGCAAAACTCTGCAGGACTGTAGCTCTCCAGGACCGGAGTTCGCCACCCCTGATATAGAGCAAGCCAAGTCGTTAGTGATGAAGTAGAGTAATGAGGTAAAATGATGAGGTTGAGTGATCGGTTAGTGATGAGAGAATGATAATGTGGTACAGTAACTGGTTAGTTATGAAATAACCTATCACTGATAGGTTAGTGATAATACTGAGGACAACAGAAAAGGTTGTGAACCCATTATCCACTTAACCCCTCTACCTCACTACCAACCAATCATTTCACCTTTTCATTAACTGGTATTTTTTTCTGTAATGGGTTAATAAAGTAGATTGATTGGTTAGTAATGAGATGATGTTGTAAGGTCCAGCTGATTGGCCCAACGTAGGAATCCAGCAGCTGGTCGAAGGACTTCTGCGTGTATGTCTTTTCTGGCGCTTCTAGAAAAATCACTTTAATTTATTAAAATGTGAAGATCCAATTTAAAAATCTGACTCCATGAATAATTTTATCTGACTCCAATTATTTGTAATTTTGTTGCATTTGTAATTTAACAGCTGATCATAAGTTTAGTTGTGATTTAATTTAGATCATTGATTTTCTTAGTATCTCTTAATTGCAAATATTCGTTCCTCCATGGGACCCGGAGTCGCTCAGAGGATAATGCTCGCGATTATAATTACATTACCTCACGGACGCAAATTAGTCAGTTCTGAGATTACAGAGGATTACAGAGTGAACTATTTTACCTTTAAGTGAGTTGCACATGCTCACCCATAACAGAAAGTGTAATTTTAGCAATAGTCACGAGAGCTGTAACTTGTTAATACCAGTGACAGCCAGAAATCAGATTGCCCTCATGCTTAGCGCCATGCTCCGGTCATGGGGTCCTCGGTATGAATCTGCCCTGACAGAAAGATTTACGGAAACTCCTACAAAACTCCATATACGACACTACTTAAATAAAGGAATTTAGACTTATACAAGATAAATCAAGATTAATGTTTATTATAGCCAGGTAAACATATCAAATAAAAGAATTTAGAAAGAATCCATAATACACAACTGATCAGCATACAATATAAAACATCATTCTAAAAACATAAAAATAGTTTCCAAGAGTCATTGTTACCTGGCAATAGAGACACACTTCAACAGCGTGGGAAGTTCTGATTACAGATGCTTCCATGAGTGGTCTCCCCATTCCCTTTAAATACTCAACCAGAACAAAAGAACAATAAACATTTAGCACCCAAATATTTATGCAGCTTTTGGTTGAAACTTTTCTCGTGACCAAATGGTCACACCTATCTTTGGGGGATGACAGCAAATGTTTATCAAAAGATCTTTCTGAGCATCTCCCACACCAGGGAACAAGCTCTGTTGTCTTTATTATGACCTGTTCCTCTGATGTGGGAATGAAACCTGTTTACCAGAAACACCAAAAGTCAAAGAAACACCTTGTGGCAGTATCTGTGAGATTTGCATGATTGTGTGGTCTCCGAGGCAGGAAGAGTGAGAGGGTCAGAACTCGGCAGGGGAGAGATAAGATTGAGTCTTGTTTTTTCTTATTCAGATGAGTGAAGTTTTATTGTCTTAGTGCAGCTTAGATCTCTTGAGTTTGCTCTCAGGTGAAATCCATTCTTACAGTTCCGCCCTTGGTCCCTTGGAGCAGATTCAGAGCAGTCTCCGAGGGGCCATCTTCAGGGATTTCTTGAAGTTTGCTTTACAACTGCACTTTCCGTAGAGCTGGTACCTGTAATGGGCTGAGTGCGATGGCCATGTTGGTTGATGTGCGCATCGCTTTGAAGAAGACATCTAAAGTAACAGCACTGGCAGAGTGTGAAGAAGAAGATGATGGCACGCTGGCGATGGCACATCCACGGAACATCCAGTCCCACCATGTGTAAGCATAACGTGCTGAGCGGGTAGAGGAACTGGACAGGATCTCTGCAGTCTTTTTCACCAGATTTGCTTCCACTTGTGCTTGGTTGAGATGGTATTCCGTCTGCAAGATAATTTCTTGTACTAAGTCCATTGTTTTTACCAAGTCCTGTGTGCTTTGTTCATAGAAAGTGTCCTCCCACCAGGGAGAAATGTCTGAGTCCATGGGCACCCTTCCCAGGATGTTTGTCTGACCCATCGTAAAGTCCTCTTTCACTTCTAAACAGAAGGTGTGGTTTGCAGAGCAGGTCAGACCTCCGTGGTGAAGGAATTCATCTCGCTGACGACGCACCACTGTGTGTGAGACACTTGAACAGCATCAGAATGACCATGCAATGACTGGACGTTAACCAGCTTAGAGTCATTAGGAGAAAAAGGTTGTAACGTGTTGCAAGTGCAAATAATATAACTTGATGTTTCATGACAACAGGTGCGTGTGGTAAACAAGGTTTCAGTGCCCTTCAAAGTCATATACCCCGTAAGATGGTCCCATTTAATGATCTGATCCTTTACTACAACACCAATAGAGCGTATGGCGGTGGAATCTAGGTAAACCTGATCTGGGTGGATTAAAGGGAAAGTGGCAAAGAACCCAATACAGCCAGTACATTCATTTCCAGTATACATCATTAACGTTGATAATAATTCAGAGTAATTAATATTCTTCATTTTCTCTGATGCAAGCCATCTATGCAGGTCTAAAATTTCAATAAGATCAATTAAAACATGCCTAGGTGTTTTATGGAGACGAAGATCTAAAATCTCCTGTCTTGCTGCAGCAAACAAATCTTGTGCATACAACCTACAGGCTAAGTCATGCTCGATGGTACGGGTCTGATTGAAAATTGTCTGGCTGGTCGTCAGAAGCGCCTGCGCTTGGATCTGACCGCTTTGATAATATTCTCGTTACTATTAGTGATGTGTTGGAAACCAGTGGCCACCTGATTTGCCAACCATGTTGAAAATTGAGATTGACCTGTTATTTTGTAGGTGTTGGATATAGAATTGACTGAACCAAAAAGGCCTGCTATATTTCCAAGCAGGTCTCGTTTAGTACTGAGCAGGTGGAATTTGGACTGCAAGTCTATTTTTGTAATCAGAAACTAAATCATCGACGCGTGACTGTAGCCATGTGTATGTTTTGTCATTAATGTTACAGTGTTTTACATAAGCAGACAAAATATTAGAGATGTTATACGTCACATGTGTTATCACAAGGTTGACATCATGAAGCAATGTCTTATTTACATTTCCTTTGATCAGACCACCTGGAGGGGTGGGATGTAATTTTGGACACTGTGTGGGTTTCTCGTATCCACAGGTAGTCAAATTAAAGCAATGGTGTAAAGTCCATGAGCAATTGTGAGGGCTAGTAAAATTGTCCATATTTGCTTCACATTTTCCCACACAGTATGTTCCTTCTTTCCGACTAGTCCAAACAAATGTTTTTACATTGTTATTAGATGCCCTCTTTGTTAGATCAAAAGAAGCTCAGTAAACTTTAAATGTGTATGGTTATGTGTTGTTGTGTGTGTGCACCTATATGTGGTAGATTCAAGATCTTTAATGAAGTAACATTTTTTTGGATCTGTGCCATAATTGTTCTTCTCATAAAATGTGTACATCCTACCAATTTCTGAATCTGGGTACATTTTAAGTTGGTCCCAGGCCGTAAGATTATGGTGAATTTGTGGTGCATGTGTGTATCCGGTAAGGTTTTGGTATGGGAGATGGGTAGAACCTGTATTACAGCAGATTTTTGTGGTGCAATTTGGTTCCGGTGCTAATCCGGGGGGCCATGTGACTATTTCTTTGTATGTAATTGGAGTGTAAGATGTGAATGGTCCCTTGGTATATTTCCATACCCATCTCTCGCATCCTAGGGTGTGTGTGAGTGTGATGCGTTGTCCCAATTCGATGCAGGTTGGTCCGGATACCACCCTGGCATCCGGCCTCCATGGAATTGCAGTGATCCTCCTGAGAAGAAAGAAGATCATATTTAACTCACTGAACCTTTGAATGGTTTACACTGGGACATGTGGTACCATTTCAATTTTCCTCTGATTTTCACGGCCACACAACTGTTACAAACAGCGTTAATTTCATAGGCCCGTGCCATCTAGGGAAAATGCATTTTGTTTCACAAAGACGCGTACCATAACCACATCTCCTTCTGAAAATTTTGTTTCAGAGATTGGGTTAAATTATGCATCATTTGACAGGTCTGACTGTTGTTGTTTCAGTACAGCCTGTGTGTGCAACACCTTCAATCTTTCTTGCAGTTTCACCAACACAGTTTGCTGAGTTGCAAGCATGAGAGGCCCCAGGTCTGCTGGGGAAATTTCTGGATCAATGGGCAACTTCATCACCCTTCCAGTCATAAGCTCATATGGGCTAATGCCTGTAGCTTTTGATGGGGTTGCTCGCAACACAGTCAGAACTGTGGGTAAGGCATCAATCCACCTGTTTTGGTGTTGTGCTATCTGTTTTGCAATATTTTCTTTTATGGTGCGGTTAGATCGTTCAACATTCCCTGAACTTTGTGGCCTATATGGAATATGGAATCTTTGCTTGATGTTTAACATTTTGCACATGTTTTTCATCACTTGTCCAGTAAAATGAGTCCCCTGATCGGATTCAATTTGAATTGGTGCCCCCCAAAGAGGGATGATTTGGTTCGCCATCACACGTGCCACAGTATTTGCCGTGTTATTCCGAGTGGGAATTGCTTCAACCCATTTTGAGAATTTATCAATTATCACAAGGCAATATCGATACCCCCCTTTGGCACTGGATAGTGGACCAATGAAATCCATTTGTAAGGACTCCCAGGGTCCTTTCGGTGGTTCTGGCCTACGTAGGTTTTGTTCGGCCGTGTTTTCCTTGGTTGATGGTAGCACACACCACGCAGGTGTTGCACCATCTTTCAATGTCAGCTGTCATTCCCTGCCACCAAAACTGATTTTTTATCAACTGCGTGGTTCTTGTCGCCGATACATGCGCATACTCATGGTATAATTTGATTATTGGTTTTTGAAGAGCTTCTGGAACGACAAATTTTCCATCTCGAATTACTATGCCTTCAATTACATTCACCATCTGATCCTGCTTCAGGCGCGGTACAAGCTCTCCATTAGAGACCCACAGATCTTGTTGATACTGTTTGAGGTCAATGGGGGTGACTTGGACAGCACTTGCCACAGAAGCAGAGGGTGTCTCTTTTTCCCACTGGTCGCCGCTTACTGCGGCCAGCTTAGCCAATTGGTCAACAACGTTATTGTTTCCCTCATGCACATCAGGGTTTTTGTTGATGTGTGCGCGCACTTTCACAACAGACATGGGGGTTTCGCGCTTGTATTGCTTGCCATATTGACGTTATAGTGCTGAAATGTTTTATAGGCGTTCCGGCGGAGGTGAGGAATTTTCGCAACTGCCATTGGGCCATAAAATCAGTTACAACACCGAACGCATACCGACTGTCTGTATACACGCAAAGTGGTTCAGGGTGTGCCTTAATCGCTTCTAGCAATGCAATGAGTTCGGCTTCTTGCGCGGATATGCTAGATGGTAATTTAAACAACAATTGTTGTCTCGCATCCGTTTCGGAAGATGATGGGAGCCCACACAGCACATCCAGCATAAAAATGACCATTCTGACAGGATCGGGAACCATCTATGTACACAGGTGCTTGGCCTGGTAATGGCTGGTCATGCACAAGGCTTTGTGCCTCTTTGACAGGCTGACATGTGTGTGGATTTCCCTCAACATCCCCGAGCAGATGCGGCAAAATTCGTGTGTTTTTTATTGTAATTTCACGCGCTTGAATGTCTGCTATCCATCTCGCTAAACGTTGGGAGGAAACTCCCTTTATTCGGCCCTGTAGCAGCATTCGTACAGGCGTGTGCATGGTATGTACAACAACAGGTTGAAAACCGACAATGGATTCTGTTATTTTTAGCATCCAATGCACCGCTAGCACATGCTGTGTACATGGGTCGAATCCTTGCTCGACCAGAGATTTCTTACGGCTGTAATATGCGATTGGACGCAGTCTTCCCCCATGTTCCTGAGCTAAGACTCCGCTTAATGTTATTTCATGCGTGTCTACCTGAATGTGGAAAGCTTTGGATACGTTGGGCAGTCCCAGGGCAGGCGCGGAGCACAAACGCTGTTTCAAATCGCTAAAAGCTTGTTCGTGTTCGTCAGTCCATTCAAGGACCTCATTTGGTTTTGTTTTTCCTTTTAGAAGAGAATACAACGGCGCAGCGGTGTTTGCAAAATCATGGATAAACTCTCGAAGATAGTTTGCTGTTCCTAATACTTTTTGCAGCGAGTTTAAAGTATGAGGTCGAGGCAGTTCGGCAATGCATTTCTTTCTATCGTCTGTTAAGGCTCTGTGGCTTTGCGTCAGAGTGTACCCTAAATAGTGTACCTCTTTTAGTGCAATTTGGGCTTTTTCTTTGTTCATTTTAAAGCCTGCGTCACCCAACCTATGCAAAACGTCATCAACCAGCTGCAAGTGGTTCTCAAGTGGTTCTTCTGTAGCTATCAGAATGTCGTCTACATAGTGAACGACCTTGCCATTCCCTAGTAAGGGACTGAGCACATCTGCCACAGCTCTGTGAAAAATGGCTGGGCTGTTGTGAAGGCCCTGTGGCATTCGTTCCCATGTATACTGCATTTGGTTTACAGTAAATGCTAGTTTCCATTGGTCTTCTCGTTTAACTTTAAGAGACCAGAAACCATTTTTGATGTCAAGCACTGTGAACCACGAAGCATTGGTTGAGACTTGTGATAAAATAGTAGCTGGATTTGCTACTATTGGTGTCGCTTTGGTAAAACTTTGTTGAGACGCTGATAATCAATGCACAGACGCCATTTACCATTAGGTTTTGGCACTGGCAGACACGGGAGTTTGTGGTTGAACTGCATCGCCGAACTATTCCTCTTTTCTCAAGCTGTTGTACTATCTCATGAACAGCGACCTCTGCCTCTGGCTTGATGCGGTATTGCTTTTGCGGGGAGGGGCTCTCCTCGATGCATACCTCAAAGTCAACAAGGCCGCAGTCGTGTTCATGATCAGCCCAAACATTGCTGTGTTTGCTGATGAGAAGTTGAATTGGATCTGAACTGGAGATGGACATAATGCTTGCATTGCCTTTAGGCAAGCATCTCTTTGTGGTTTTATTTGTTTGTAGTTCAATTTGTTTTTCAAAGCAATGAATGACAAATCCATGCTTTCTCATAATGTCCATTCCCAGCACAGTTCCTTCACTATTCTCTGGTAAATACCAGAAATGTTCTGTTAGCACTACCATGCCCAAATCGAGTCTCACTGGTTTTGTTTGTGTTGCGGTCATCAAAGTATCGCCTATACCTTTAATTTGAATTGTTCTCGTATTTAGGGGTACCGGAAGGTTCGTGACAAGAGCAGGCAGCTCCAGAATCAACGAGAATATTAACTAACCGGCCTCCAAGATTAGCTCGTATTTTGATGCGTTACCGCTGGTGACAACGCTTCCTATAGCGACGGAGGCCACGCACCCCTATTGGGGTTCGCTAAATTTCGCTAACAGGGCTGCGAGCTCTGTCTGCAATTTATTATACGGGCTCTCTTGGCTCGTTGTTTTTCTTCAGTTTGCTTTAAGCTGTTTTCTGAATTATCCTTCCTGCAATCAAATTCCCTAAACGCCTGAGAATGTCACTGTCATTTTTAGAATGCATGGTTTGATTGTTTTGCACGCGCGTTTCAATCTAAGACAGTTCTGAACGGTATGATTGATTTTCTTGCAATACTTACAACGAGGCGGTATCTGAGGTTTAGGATTAGGATCTCCAACACCTTTTCCTTCGCCAACCATTGTGTTGTTGCAATGGAACGAGCTTTGTTTTGTTTTAGTCTGGCCTCTATTTTGGAAGCCCAATCCACCAATGACCGGTAGGTATTCTCTGGTGGATCGGCTCCGTGAGCTAACGCCTGCTGTATATGGGAACCGGCGTTATTTTTCAGGAGTTGTAGTAAAACTTCCTGATCGCGCTGTGCATCTTCTAACCCTGAATGCTCTTTGTAGGTCACCCATAGGCGCTCAGCATAAATTTCAAACGGTTCTTTATTTGCCTGTTTTATTTCTAAAATTCTACTCCACTCAGCGTGCGTTGGTCCCCTTAACTCTAATAGAGTCCCCCTCAATCTTTCATACACATCGTTTTCGTCCTCATCTTCCTGTTTGACTACAATTTCTCCACTCTCAATTCACGGGCATTTTTGGTTTTAACTCGTCTGGAATAGTAAGGAGAGCTACTTGCCAAACATCCCTGATCTCTAATTTGTACACTGATGCCTGTAACATTAAGTTGTCCCAGTAGGGTTGGAACGGGCCTTTTCGGGGCATCATTCCCACAACTTCTTTGTGTTTGGTGCATTCTTCGCAAGTTAAAGGGCGGCTAATGGTAGTGACTTCATCATCTGCATTTTTCATTGTTTTAAGCACAGCAATGTTCACTGGTTTTCGTGAACCGAGCCTGATTTAATTCGAGTCATTATGGGACTACGTTGTTTCGGCTTTTCGGCCTATTTTCCTCATTCGCGGTTTCTAGGAAAACTCACGCTCTCTCAGGTCCAGATGGCCTTGCCTACTGCTTGATAAAGCTGCAATGTCATCATCGCTGTCGCTATATATCTCGCTACCAATTTTACTGTTTATCGCCGCGACTTTTACCGCAGATACAGGAAATCCTGCTGATTCGCAACATTCTTCGAGCGCAGATGTGTATTCTTTATCTAATCGAAACTTCTTTTCAAGCTTTTTCATTTTCGATTCCATCGCGTTGCCCTGTCTTGCCCAAGTTTGTTTATCATATACAGATGCTTCGACCTGTGCTCTTAGCTTTTTTAGCTCATCTGATCGCTGCGTTTCTAGCTCTTTTATGTTTGCTATTACGCGTTCGTTTTCTGTAATAGTTGTCAAATGGTTTCGACGTAACATATAGACGATCGCGACCAGAATTTTCCTAAAAGGAGCTTTAGTTTCTAATTTTCGGCCCTCTGTATTATACCAGGCTAAAATTTGATCATTGCTCCACTCAAAATCTACTCCCTTGTTACGCAAGCGAAAGAGAAGATCTTTAATTTGTACTCCAAGAGTGTCCATTACCTCCTTATCTACACTCGAACTACCATTTCCCTGACAAGCCATGTTGTTTTCTAATAATCTTAAACACCACCGGATTTCTACGGTCTCCGGTCTAATGTGGGTATACCGACCCGTTCTACAAATGTGTTTATATTGGGTGTGCCTAGGTTTTCCTCAACACTTTCTAAAAGGTAAACAAAAATGAACTTACCAGGACATTTGTAGACAGAAAAGTAGAACCTCAAACCTCATGCTCACTCGGCTTGGATCTGAATTGTCGCGCCAAAAAGACGTCACTTCTCCTGAGACTGGGAGATCACGGAGGGCAGTCACCACTTTGTAAGGTCCAGCTGATTGGCCCAACGTAGGAATCCAGCAGCTGGTCGAAGGACTTCTGCGTGTATGTCTTTTCTGGCGCTTCTAGAAAAATCACTTTAATTTATTAAAATGTGAAGATCCAATTTAAAAATCTGACTCCATGAATAATTTTATCTGACTCCAATTATTTGTAATTTTGTTGCATTTGTAATTTAACAGCTGATCATAAGTTTAGTTGTGATTTAATTTAGATCATTGATTTTCTTAGTATCTCTTAATTGCAAATATTCGTTCCTCCATGGGACCCGGAGTCGCTCAGAGGATAATGCTCGCGATTATAATTACATTACCTCACGGACGCAAATTAGTCAGTTCTGAGATTACAGAGGATTACAGAGTGAACTATTTTACCTTTAAGTGAGTTGCACATGCTCACTCATAACAGAAAGTGTAATTTTAGCAATAGTCACGAGAGCTGTAACTTGTTAATACCAGTGACAGCCAGAAATCAGATTGCCCCTCATGCTTAGCGCCATGCTCCGGTCATGGGGTCCTCGGTATGAATCTGCCCTGACAGAAAGATTTACGGAAACTCCTACAAAACTCCGCATACGACACTACTTAAATAAAGGAATTTAGACTTATACAAGATAAATCAAGATTAATGTTTATTATAGCCAGGTAAACATATCAAATAAAAGAATTTAGAAAGAATCCATAATACACAACTGATCAGCATACAATATAAAACATCATTCTAAAAAACATAAAAATAGTTTCCAAGAGTCATTGTTACCTGGCAATAGAGACACACTTCAACAGCGTGGGAAGTTCTGATTACAGATGCTTCCATGAGTGGTCTCCCCATTCCTTTAAATACTCAACCAGAACAAAAGAACAATAAACATTTAGCACCCAAATATTTATGCAGCTTTTGGTTGAAACTTTCTCGTGACCAAATGGTCACACCTATCTTTGGGGGATGACAGCAAATGTTTATCAAAAGATCTTTCTGAGCATCTCCCACACCAGGGGAACAAGCTCTGTTGTCTTTATTATGACCTGTTCCTCTGATGTGGGAATGAAACCTGTTTACCAGAAACACCAAAAGTCAAAGAAACACCTTGTGGCAGTATCTGTGAGATTTGCATGATTGTGTGGTCTCCGAGGCAGGAAGAGTGAGAGGGTCAGAACTCGGCAGGGGAGGAGATAAGATTGAGTCTTGTTTTTTCTTATTCAGATGAGTGAAGTTTTATTGTCTTAGTGCAGCTTAGATCTCTTGAGTTTGCTCTCAGGTGAAATCCATTCTTACAATGTGTAAGTGATAGATGGTTAGTCTGTTGATAGGGATAAAAGTAATGAGGCTATTGGCTAGTGATGCGGTTGAGAAACCAGAGATCAATGTGATGTTTGGTTCCTCCTATTGGTTTTCAGTCACGTGACAGTGGCGGAGGCCTGGAGGGCAAAACCGCCATTGAACTCCATTGCAGAACAAGCCTGTCAAATTTCCATCTTAAAATTAAAACATGTGAACAAGATGCACGTTTTGGGCACTTATGATCCATATACAGCACCTGCTGCAGTATTTCAGTCACTAAAGACAGCGGGACTTTTTAAAACGCTTAAACACTTTAGGGTGAGGTGCACCAATAAGCATTCAATTAAGCAAAGTTTAACGCTAATCTGGGATTTGTTGATATGGGTTTATTTTAAATCGAGTTGTTGCACCACTTCATTTTAAACACAGATTAATTTCGCAGTAAAAGCGTTATAGAGCTGATCAAACAGCAGACGGACGACGGGCTGAAGAATCTGCATTAGTGCAACCCACCCTTAAAGTGCCTTAATGTACTATAACAGTGATATTAAAAGATCAAATTCAGTTTACACCTTTTTGATGATGCTACTATATACAGGCGAGCAGATGAGCCCAGAATATGAACGCAAACAATGGGTTTCGATGGGGAAACACCAAACGAGAAACCTCGTGTTGCACTAATATCCTGTGTTCATCTGCTTTCCTGTATAAAGTATGCAACATCAATAAGGTGTATATTGAATTTGGTCTTTTAATATCACTGTTTTACTGCATTAATAATGACTACAAACCTGGTAAAAATGACTGGCGGGCAATGGAGGAAAGCCTGGCGTTCCTATACTGGTGTGATGACACACAAAAACTTTAGTAAAATTAGTAAAATGTCTAATTTCTTTGCAGAAATGGAGGAAGCTTTTACCAAGCATTAACTTCCTCCAAATTTCTGGCTGACGTCTACGGAATCTGGCACGGTTGTGGGCCAGTTATGGCTGATTTCTGGGGACATATAAGAAGTTGTAGGTGAGTTTTGGTCTGCTTCTGGCATGGATCTGATTAACTTTCAGCAAGAAGCTTTTGGGCCAATCTTCCATGTGGTATGTAGGCCAATCTCACAGCCGAAATTCAACCAGATCTGGCCCAATAGCAATTTGGTATCTGGGATGTAGCTTCTTCATTTCTGCATATGAATGTAAGCAAAGGGTTCTGAAAGTCTAGCGTGTCAACACCTTAATAGGTTAGTGACGAGTTAGAGTACGAGTTAGAGGACAAAAGATGAGCTTGAGTTACTGAGGCAGACATGGTAACCTTGAGCATGAGTTCCTCAAAGCAGTGTGATAAAAATCTCCACCGTTCATGTGCCAATGCATCTAATACATGAAAAACACACTGAGATGCTATAGAATAAATTCAGTAAGACCGCAATGACCTCGATGACTCACTGCGAGAATAACCACAAACAGATTCATTTGATCTTCAGCTCTCAGGTGATCAAGCGTCTTCCTCCCTATAATTTAATTCAAGCTTTTGTGAGAAGTGGCTGGATTGAATCTTTACTCAGTGTATCATCGAGCTGTTTGGTTGAACTCACCAGTATTATAACTCAAGTTTCAGGGCTCAGGAAGGATATACAGTGCTGAGGGAAATCATAAATAACAGGATTAGACACTAAACAGCAAGAATCAGTAGAGGATAGTGAGTTTTTTATGTGTGTTTTTTTTTCCTCACCAAGAAGGAACAGTGCCCGATTTAGAGCCCGAGTCACTAAATAATTATGGAAATTAGGTTCTCCGGGTGGTAACAGGCACAACGCTAATTGCGTCAGTGGAATAGCATTGTGCTTTGTGGATAAGGTGCAATCTATAATAACTCTAATTTGCACATAATTTGAACTTTAATTTATAACCATTTCAGCATATTTAGCACCTGGTTAAATTGGATTGTGTAGACTTGAATGAAATATCGCAAATTAATGTGACAAATGTTTAGCGAATTCACCACATCATGTTTTCATGATAACGTGACATTTGATGCATTTCTTTTCTCCAGAGTATCTGAAGCAACATATTCTACTCCCAGCACTAAACATGATTCATGAGCATAAAACCCTTCTGTTAAAACTCCAACGATTAGTTTCTCCTTGAGGTCCGTTTGTGCGGTAGGAATATACATGTGAATAATGAAAGCGTAGGAGTCGCTGACTTGAGCGATGCATTAACAGTTAAGGTGTTTCTTGATAAGCGTTTAAGAGTTGGTGAATAAAACTCTGCATTCGGCTGTTTTAATGAAAGCTCTCTTGGCCCACTTTTCCCCTTCAGCATCTTCAGCTTAAGCTCAAGGATCAGACTGACATGAATAAATAAAGAAGCCTCGGGACACAAGAGTCTTTTCCACCCGAAAATCCCTTCAGCTCAAACATCAGCACAGACCCAACGAAATCTCAAACGCTCCAGACATCTCAGCCTCCGGAGGAGTGTGTGTCTAGTGAAATGTAGTTTTGAAGAAAGTCACCTTTGAATTTATGGCATATAAATACTGTACATTTAGACTTTAGGCTCTAAATAAATGTTTCAGACATTTACATTAATGCACTTTAATCATCTGCAAATAGACTATGCAGATATTCATTTTGAGGTTAACAGCGAACTATAGTTTGAAATGCATTGTTCAAAAGGTTATATAATCAGAAACAAACTCTTCCTTGGCGTTATTTTGTCTCTTATTGAGCAGTAGGCTAGCTGGAGCCCTTTACCTCCAGTCTTTGTGCTAAGCTAGGCTAGCGGTGGGTGCGGCAGACAGAGTTATGGCACGCACGGGGATGAGAATGTATCTAACTCTCGTGTTCCTTTAAGGCAACTTTAGCATATTATTTTTGATATAATATGATCTAGCAAGCACTATTCCTATCTTTACTTTTAAATATGGATAGTATGCGAACTGGGATGCTGCATCATTGCTTATCTGTTGTCACTGAATAGGAGTTTTGATAATTATTTAAATAGTTCTCAAATATAAACATTTCACATTGATCTGTATATGTATATATTGATATACTGAATTGAATACATTAATTGTAGGGATACATGACATTAATATTTTGGCCAAATTCTATACATTTAAAAGCCGATAACCGTTATATTGGCCGATAAATCGTAATCCAAATTTGTATATAATTTTTGAGAGCCTGATTACAACAAAAGTCTCACCATTAAAAGCCACATCCCAAGCACAATATGTAACTCTGGACTTCAAAACCAGTCATAAGGGTCACTTTTTTTGAAATTGAGATTTATACATCATCTGAACGCTGAATATATATATATATATATATATATATATATATATAATATATATATATATATATATATATATATATATATATATATATATATATATATATATATATATATATACACACATACACATATATACAACTATTTGAAAATCTGGAATCTGAGGGTGCAAAAAAATCTAAATATTGAGAAAGTTGCCTTTAAAGTTGTCCAAATGAAGTCCTTAGCAACGCTTACTGATAATAATAATTTTTTTTCATATATTTACGGTAGGACATTTACAAAAAATATTTTTATGGAACATGATCTTTACTTAATATCCTGATGATTTTTGGCATAAAATAAAAAAATTAAAAAGACACATATTGTTGGCTATTGCCACAAATTTACACTCACCTAAAGGATTATTAGGAACACCTGTTCAAAAGCTGATAGAAGAGCAACTTTGACTGAAATAACCACTCGTTACAACCGAGGTATGCAGCAAAGCATTTGTGAAGCCACAACACGCACAACCTTGAGGCGGATGGGCTACAACAGCAGAAGACCCCACCGGGTACCACTCATCTCCACTACAAATAGGAAAAAGAGGCTACAATTTGCACAAGCTCACCAAAATTGGACAGTTGAAGACTGGAAAAATGTTGCCTGGTCTGATGAGTCTCGATTTCTGTGGAGACATTCAGATGGTAGAGTCAGAATTTGGCGTAAACAGAATGAGAACATGGATCCATCATGCCTTGTTACCACTGTGCAGGCTGGTGGTGGTGGTGTAATGGTGTGGGGGATGTTTTCTTGGCACACTTTAGGGCCCTTAGTGTAGTTTAAATCGTTTAAATGCCACGGCCTACCTGAACATTGTTTCTGACCATGTCCATCCCTTTATGACCACCATGTACCCATTCTCTGATGGCTACTTCCAGCAGGATAATGCACCATGTCACAAAGCTCGAATCATTTCAAATTGGTTTCTTGAACATGACAATGAGTTCACTGTACTAAAATGGCCCCCACAGTCACCAGATCTCAACCCAATAGAGCATCTTTGGGATGTGGTGGAACGGGAGCTTCGTGCCCTGGATGTGCATCCCACAAATCTCCATCAACTGCAAGATGCTATCCTATCAATATGGGCCAACATTTCTAAAGAATGCTTTCAGCACCTTGTTGAATCAATGCCACGTAGAATTAAGGCAGTTCTGAAGGTGAAAGGGAGTCAAACACAGTATTAGTGTGGTGTTCCTAATAATCCTGACAGGTGAGTGTACCTGTGTGACTTATGACTGGTTTTGTGCTCCAGGGTCACATGTTATAATGTTCTCATTTTAATTTTATGTAGCCTATGTTGCACTTAACCGTATTTTCCTTTTTTTGAAGGGACTCACAATCATATTTCAAGCAATTCAAAACCATCATGGTGAAGAGTGTGGATCTGAAGCATCCCTAATTAATAGTCATACACACAAGTCTCTTATGCTCACCACGGCTGCATTTATTTGATCCTACAGTAAGAACAGTAATATTGTAAAATATTATTACAATTTAAAATAACTGCTTTCTATTCAGTAGGGTCGCATAATCCTTCAGAAATCATTCTAATATGAGGATTTGCTGCTCAAGAAATATTTATGATTATCAATGTTGAAAACCATTTTTGCTGCTTAATATTTTTGTGGAAACTGGAACAATTTGAAGTTGTCACTTTTGATCAATGCATTCTTGCTGCTGGCGACTGCAACTTATCTTATTTTTATGACATTATAACTTGGAATATTGATGTACAGTATTTTAAAGCAATAAGCCAAAAGAAACCATATGTTAGTCATTTTACTACAGTTAAGACGATGCAAAGCGGAGTCAGCTGTGGGCTATTTACGGTTGTCAAGCTACATCACCGTCAAAGATCATTTGCATGAACAGAGTGACTTTCTAATAATCCGGATGCAAGTGTATAACAAAAATACCAACCAGAATGATCAGTTTGATTAAACAGATTTAGCCTCAGTGCGTCTCCCTTTTAGAATTATTCATATTTGAGATGAATCTCATGAAAACTCATTAAAATCAGTCCGTTTCTCTTGCCTCCTCGTATCGCAAACCTTACCCATCAAGCTTCACGGGACAAAAGCCAGAACGCAGGGCAGAAAGAGAGATTGGGGGTGTTCAGCTGAGACAGATGGAGAGATAGCCTGCAGGAACATCGCTCTCTGTGGGAGTCAAGCCACTTTAGAGACTCGCTTTGGCTTTCGGAGACAGAACGATTCCTCAGGCGTTCGATCCTCGATCAGGCACAGCAAACCGTCCCCCACACTGGCGCTTAAACGCACCGCTTTCTAGCATTCCTTTACTTGGAGAACTGCTTTCAAAGTTAATAATGCAGAAGATACTTTATAAAGCAAACAGTTGTGGCTCTAAGATCCCATTGGATGAGCCTCGTTTGAAGTCGAAGGTTTTTACCATAATGCTCTCATTGCTTATTGCTTAATTTGAACACGGTTCTAATCAGATTCCTCTCAGAGCTCACAGAGAGCGCAGCGCACATTCACAAACGCATTACTGCCCACAAAGAGGCAGGAAGCGGCAGAGCGGCACAGAGAACACATTCAGCCTGAGGAACACAGCGCGGGTGAGATGGCACACCAGTGACTGCCAGACATTCAGAGGTGGGAACAACCATTGGAACGGAGACAGAGATCAGAGAAGGACAAGCTGGAGGGCACAGCTGCATATCGGAAAATGAGAGAATGGGTCTGCAATGCCCAGTGAACAGAACACGCTGTTAAATATTCCCGGCTCAAATGTAAGGCTTTTTAAGACCGTTATGAATGAAATGAAAGACCTATATCACGCAATAAAAAAAAACCTACAAAGGAAATGCAAAATCACAAAATTACTTGCAAAGCAAATTAACTTATTAAAATTGAACAAAGTATTAGTAAACTTGCACTTCCTCATAGCTCAATCCCACCAGGATTTCACTACACACACACACACACACACACACATTTAAGTATATAAGTCAAAAGTTCTCAAGTAATGAAGTAATCAAGTAAACAGTCAGTAATAAAATAAGAACTAATAAATGACAATAGGACAAATAAATACAACATAAAGATACAGATACAAACAGCTGTTGTTGTTTGTTTAACATTAACTCTTTCCCTTCCAGTGTTTTAAAAAAAAGTTGCCAGCCACCACTAGGGTTTTTGACCATTTTCACAAAAATGTAATAGCCCATAGAATATGTTGTTGAATGAATATCTGAGCATGCAATATATCAAAAGAAAGAGCCTTTTATTCTAGCTTCATGCATTCCTTTTTTATCAACACTTGACATAAACATAAAAAAGCAACATTTTGAACAAAAAGCTGAGAAAATCACGTTTTTGTGAATGACTACATCCAGACCAGATTCAGAGCGATGATCAAACACAGATGGAGTAGATGGAGTCCATCAACACCCCAAAGCTTCACAGTCCTAGAGCTCGTCCTGGGTCCACATTTCACTCAGTAACATTAGGCAGTTTTGATTCATATGCTGTTTAATGTTGATGATCACGTTATTTTACATATGCATATGATTACATAAGACATCACTTGTCTTGACTTTTCTGCGTCTTCTTCACCTGTGTTTTGATCAGGAGATTCTGAACTCTTTCAGGAGATGTGTAATAGCGCCCCCTACATATAACAGTGGAAACACGGAAACACTCCGTGTTCGGCAGGGAAAGAGTTAACACACAGACAGGAGCGGGTATAGGCTAGGCTATAGTAGGTTGCTCTCACTTTAAGATCTACAGTAATGCGCAGATCCAATACTGACACACGTCCCAAACTTTTTTACACACGACAAAACCGCCAATATGGACATAGGCATAATAATGTGTGCATTTGATCATTCAAGAGCAATAAGCCTAGATATAGACATTAAGTATAATCGTCGCATCCGTGCGTCAGTACCGAACTGAGTTCGGGTTTACAGCGCTTTTATTAACTTTTTTTAGTGCTATTAGGGATATCATACTTTTATTTGGTCATTAATCGAGATGGCAGGTGAGAAAGATTTGCCTTCGCTTTCACGATCACGGAGCTGGAAGAACTGGAGAACTTATTATCTGAAGAATAAAATCCATTTGACGCGCGCCAGTAACACGAAAGCTGATTGGCTGCAATAAAAGATGCCTGTTGGTCTCATTTGTAGTTGTAATGCAGTGAACTATAGTTTGACTAGCGAAAGAACAAACTACAACACGCTGGAATAAAACACACACAGGCACGCAAACAGACACACACACACAAGCACGCAAACAGGCACACACACAGGCACGCACATAGGCACACGCAAATAGACACACACGCACACAGCGGGAGCATTTCAATGAGCAATAGATGAAAATTAAGACCCGTTCAAAATCATTTAAGACCTAGAACTCAATACTTCAGCAAATTTATGACTTTTTACAGCCTAAGATTTTGATTTTGAAATTTAAGACTACCCTGGCGGGTACCCTGGTATGAGATGGGTTGATTGCAGGTCTGCAAGTCATCCTTACAGCTTCAGCATTAAACCTCAGCTGTCGTCTTCTGACCTGAGCAGTAAAGTTCATACCCCAGTGACTTTGCTCATGGCACTTGCAGGAATGTAAAAGCCCTGATAGAAATCATAATTCACGCTTTGACCCATTACTGCCGGGCCCTTTCAGGGCCACTGAAGAGCTTAGTGGCTCTTTTCTCCTGCGGCACAGAAGATACTCATTCCTGAACTACTTCCTGTCTGTCTCTTTCTCTGGCACCAGCGGGGGAAATCTCTCACTTTCGCTCTCATTCCCATTGTCCAGCTCAAACCAAGCATGACTGATAGAAAGATCATCCGCTTCGAGTGAAATGCCAACAGCTTTGTTGGAGGTAGGAGTCCATTCATTTTCCCATCAAGCCTTCTCTATAGCAATTCAGCTTACACTTTAAATTACACCTGATTTGCATTTTCTAAAGTAAATACTGATGCTTGCAAGGCAGGAAGCCAGAAAGCCAGAATCAGAAACCAGACCAAGATAGTCTTAATTATTAAGTATATTTGAGAATACAGACTCAGTAGATCTGACTGTTTGAGACTATTGAATGAATCCGTTTTCTCTGCTTGACATTACAGTGCAGAATAGCTCTTTTGGCATTCAATCGAACGGAAGAGAGGCTCTTGGGAGCGTGCATAATCATCACATTCTTTCAAGTTTTACAGTTATACTTTTTTTTTTTTTTGGATCAACATTTTATTACTATACTTTATAATTAAGTTTCAGCTGTATAAGAAACATATATCAAAGCTTCAATTAACCCTTTACAAACAGATGCCATGAAATTGACCAGACCAAAATAAAATTAGGGTGAATTTTGGTTGATTGGGACAGTTTTTGCCATTGAGATGACTGGGAAAAAGTCCCAGTCGGGCTGAATTCACCCTACATTAAAAACAAGTACACATTAATCAGGAAGTCAAGGTTTTAGTTTTTCTAACATCTCTGCGGTTATTGACCAGCTTTGAATAGCTCTATCCTTGGCCCCATTGAGTTTAGCAGTGGTGCCCTCCAGCAAGGCAACGTCCCTGAAGTAAGAAAGCCAGATGGAAGCAGAAGAGGTGGATGGTTCAATCCATCGCTTTAAGATAGTCTACTGCTGCCAATAAGATCCTCTTTTGATGAATATTTAGCTGTAGTCATATGAGCAAGAAGAGCAAAAGGTATGCATTTCCAGATTAATTCTTACATATAGCCAGTGTTGGGGGTAACGCATTAAAAGTAACTTGAGTTACATAATCAGATTACTTTTTCAAGTAACTAGTAGAGTAACGCATTACTGTGTGCATTTACTAATCTCACTTGCACACAACAAATGCAGTATTCCTCAAATGAATAAAATCAGCCAATGCAAAATTCAAAATACTACGCAAACCTCCAATAATTAAATATGTTAAATAAAACAAATATTTTTATGCATTTAATGTTACTTTATTGACCACAATGTACTTGCTGTTGACTTTCGATGATTCAGTTAAACCATAAGCAAAAATTACATTAGATTTGTTTTTATTGGTGAAGTAAGTGTTAACTTTTTTCTCCCGTGTCCTATTCTTCTGCTATCCAGAATGGCAGAACAGCTGTCCACACGTGAATTTGCATTTCTTTCAGGCTTTTCAATTTTGTTGTGAAAGGGTCTTTACATTTGCCCCCAAGAAACAAACAAGCCCAGCCCAGACGAGAAAAAATAACGTAACGCAATATTGTAATGCATTACTTTTAAAAGTAACTTTCCCCAACAGTGCATATAGCACAATATGGAATATATAATGTGATTTTAATAGGCAGCCATTTGAATAAAGGAGCTATAACGCGACTGTATAAGAGCCATTTCACACGAGTAACTTAGTTGTGCGATATATCCGTGTATCAGCACGGCTGTGATTCGGCCGAAGGTAATCACAGAATGCTGATATACAGCCATATCTCACTGCTACGAGTGTGATATTGCGTTTATACAACAGTTCGACGGCAGACGTGTGTAAATAAATAAGAAACAACAACGGCGTGTCTTAAAAAAACCCATTTTGTGCAGTACTACTTCCTTCCGCCACGGATTAAAATCTCAAATTGACAGTTGTGAAGGAACGTTGAGTCGCTTCATTGAAGCTTATTGTATTGTGTATTATGAGAGATATCGACAAAACCAGTGCATTACCTGCATCTAGCTGATATTCTTCTGGTCAATCTTGTTCATTTTGAATGTCTGCTGAGGAAAGTTATATCTTTGTCCTTTTAATAGTTAAGGGGATTTCCACTTTCCAGTGCATTGGTAAGTCTTAAGGAGCTGTTTAAAGTAAAAACGACGCCCTTCAATGTAAAAGTCTTTGCTATTCACTCATAAAGACAGTCTTTGCTGCCATCTAATGCTGTAATAGTGTAACTGAGGTCGAAATTACCTTCTTGAAATCCTCAATACCAAATATGGCATGTTATTTATATCAAATAATTATCAATAATATTTTTACAAAGACATATTAGCCATTATAAAAGTATAAAAGTTTGTACAATAGGAAATAAACACAAGCAAACAGTTCAGTCAAAAGTACAAAAGCACCTTTATAGTAGCCTATCCTAGATTTCAGTTGAATTAAAATATAAAGTTATGAAACTATGCCAAACTTAGCCAAACCCTTATGAAAAATAACCATGGTTTTATTGTAGTAAAAGTGTAGTAACCATGTTTTCTTGGCTAATTGATTACCATTTATATAACCACAGTTTTACCACAAATACCTTGGTTAAACTATGGCTAGAGTAGCAAAACCATGGTTAATTTGTGGTTACCATGGTTTAACTCCAATAACCATGTTTTTTTGGTTTTATTTGTAGTAAAACCATGGTTAATTTAAGGGAATCAATTGGCTCTTGAAAAGGTAACGTTAATAGATTAATAAGACCAAAGATTGACCATTTGAGTTACCCCAAGTGAATTAGATCTCATGTTTTAACCACTATCTACACTAAGAGCCATGCAGCGGACAATTCCTGAAGGACTGGCCGAGATGAAGCTGTTCTCGGGCGGGTACATGAACGCTGAACGGCCGCTGGCCGCCTGGAGCTCACATCTGCGAAAGCATCTGAACAAATGATAAAACAGGTGCTATGTTTATATACGAGTAACATATTTGAGGTCTAAATAACTACATTTTACTCTAAAAATACTACAAAACTACATAACGTGACACAATAACAGTAGTATTTGTTAAAAAATAATAATAAATTGTTCGGCCGCCATGACAGTTGCCTCAAGCGGAGTGATACAATCATACAGTAAAACGGTTCTGATACTGGGGGAATATCGCACGGCTAGCTCTCAGCCAATCAGATTCGAGAACCAGAAAGAACCGTTGTATAAATATAAATAAAGACAACTTTTAATTTGGGGCTTTTATTTAAAACAAACACACACAAAGAAAAGTTGTTTTTATTAACAATGGTATATATATTTTGTTGACTTGTGTATACTTACATTATCCCAAATGTTTGAGAAATCAGCTATTTTAACCAGTGTAATAACTGTCAATAATGTCTATTCTCTTTTACCCTCGATTTCCGGTTTTACTTTCATAGAAACCATGGAAACATCAAAGATGCTTTAATATATTATGTTTTATTAGACGGGTGAGCAACTGTTTGGATACATTCATGGACAGAAAACTAATCACTGTTATATAGCCTATATAGATTTGTAAAATTACAAAAACCACAATATAAACAGGCTACTACTATTGCAAAGTTGAACATATTTATTATTTTATTATTGATAAATGCAAAATTTAATATAAATGGAAGTGATAATTAAATATAATATATGTAAAATGTTAAATAAATAAATACACAAACAAACCTTTGCAATATGGATCAACAAGTACTTTTATGATACTTTAATGGTTAGTCAATCTCTTGGCAATCCAACTTTCCTCTGGGTTAAGCGGATGGAAAATTATGCACGAACACAGCAATGTCATTTAACACAAGTGTGTTTTCCTCGTGCAAACTCATCACACTCAACATAATTAAAAATTCTATAGCAATTCTGTAGCAATCAAGCATTACAACATGCACAATAGAAGTCACACTCACATTTTGGACTTTACATGTAACATACTATAGATTTATTTTCCGCGGTCGGTTGTGAATGAAATGATGGATAATTCTATTAGTATGTGGAGCGTGAGATAAAGTCCAGCGCGTTCGGTAGTAATCACAGCAGACAGCTTTGTCGTAATAGAGATAAGTTACGCACAGAGCCCGGAATAAATGAAATTTAGCTCAATTATAGGCCACTAGTAATATGTTTTTTTATCAGTGGACTTTGTGAAATATTACACTCATTCGAAAACGCACAAAGAGCAGTGTAATGTAGGTCAATATCTTTCATTAAAAAGCAAAGGCTCCGGACAGCAGCTTTAGTCTGGGGCTAATATCGCCCTAAAGCAGCCCGCAGGTTCCAACAAAAGCAAAGGGATGTGTTCTAATCACATCTGCTGTTTCAGACAGCCATGATTTCAACTGCCACCCGCATCCCAGCCTCAGTCTGAGATTACAGTCATTTTCATTATTGTTCAATATGCGATTCAAAGTGTTCAGACCAGTGTAGACTCCACTAGTGCTGCATGATATTGAAGAAAATACATGTGATAAAGCTTCAAGTGTGTAAAATTAATTTACATTATATTTAAATATATTTTAAAACTGATAGCATTGCACAAGAAGTATCTTATTGTTAAGATCCCCACAGGATGTACCTATAGAATTTTCATACTGCATATTCTTCATATTTTAATTTTTGTATTGAAAGTATGGTAAATACTGTTAAAAATGTACCAACTATCACATTTAAAAATAAACACTTTTTGGCATACAATGGGCCTGTACCATGATGGTAGTTGATCAAACTCGGGGTTACAGGATTAGTTTCGAGTTGACAAAACCAAACCAATCTAATCAGGCGTTGTTGTTACCCCGCTGAACATCAGCTTTCTCTGTCAGCTCAGGCTTTGATCCGGAGTTTATCTGTGACATCAGTAGGGAACAGCCAATCACACGCTGTGGATCAGTGGAACATGATTGAAAAATATTAAGAATTTAAACAAATTTACACAGCAAGAAGAAAAGAGCTGTCTATGAAAGAGGACAACTTAAAGAAAAATCATACTGTCAATGCAAGTAAACGTTATGAAGTTAGTTTAGTTGATATATAGAGAGAATTGAACATTTAAGATCACATGTAATCATTTTTACAGCTTTATTTATTGATTTTAAAGCTTATTTGCATGACCTTTATATAGACTATTTATATTAATTTGATCTAAGTGCCTATTAATGATGCCTATAAAGTGCCTAAAATTATACATGTGTAATTGATTATGGGTACAATAATTACATAAATTATATCTAAATCATTCAAAATTATTATTAAATAAGCATTGCTAAAAGCCAGACGCTTTAGTCTTTAAAAACCATTTCCTATGACGTGACCTTTAATGTGGAGTAGAAACAGGGGGAGGGGCTTTACTGCATCATATGTGTGCTCACAGCTGATAAATGAGGGAGACACACAAAATGTGCAGGGCTGGGGTGCCTCCAGGACAGGTTTGGAAACCATGCCATAGACACACACCCCGGAGCAGTGGGCAGCCTTTTTTAGTGCCTTGGGAGCGATTAGGGGTTAGGTGCCTTGCTAAAGGGCACCTCAGTCATTTCCTGCCGGTATTGAGAATCGAACCCACAACCTTCAGGTTACCAGTCTGACTCTCTAACCCAGGGGTGGGCACTTCCAGTCCTGGAGGGCCACTGTCCTGCAGAGTTTAGCTCCAACCCTAATCAAACACACCTGAACCAGCTAATCAATGCCTTCAGGATTACTACGCCACATCCACACGAAGCCAGAGCTTTCCCTATCCAATCTTTTTTTCCCTCGTCTCAAGAAATATCTGCGTACACACGAAACTGCTGAAACCGACTCAAAACGATGTAGTATACATGCCAGGCCAGTATGTGGCGCTGTAATTCTGCCACAGAGATACAGTAAAAATGGAGAAGGAGAGTTGTGGCTGTAAGGGGTGCAGCAATGGTAGGAAGTGAGGCAAAATCTCACGATAAAATAACAATAAATACATTTGCTACTTACAGATGGGTTTTATTAACGCCTACACCATAAACCTACCCTTACAATAATGCAAATACAGTAATGAAATAAAGATAAACAGCTGAGTTTTACCTTTTTTTTCAATCCATTCAGCACTTTTAGCATAGCTTAGCATAGATCATTGAATCTGATTAGACCGTTAGCATCTCGCTCAAAAAAATGATCAAAGAGTTTCAACATTTTTCCTATTTAAAACTTGACTCTTCTGTAGTTACATCGTGTACTAAGACCGACGGAAAATGAAATGTTGTGATTTTCTAGACCGATATGCCTAGGGACTATACTCTCATTCCTGCGTAATGATCCAGGAGCTTTGCTGCCGTCCCATGAGTGCAGCGGCGCAGTGATATTACACAGCGCCTGGAAATAGGCTAAATGACCAACATGACAACCTATTTTGCCGGCTATATCTCTGCAACTGCACAAACTTAGTGCCAGTCACATTGTAAGTTACCTAGCTGGGGACTTGTAACAAAAGTCAGTTCAGGTAAGGAAGGAAGAAGACAGGGTCGGCTTTGAGGAGACTCGGTAAGCGTTTATTTCTCAAAAACAAAAACAACAACACACTCAGTAGCGTTTCTCAATATGTCAGTGGTTCTACCAACTCAGTCAAAATGCTCTCCAGAGCTCACTAAATTCTCCGTGGGCTTCCGAGTCTCCAGTCCATCTTTCTCTCCCCAAATGTGCTCCTTGAGCTGATTTTATGCCATCTCCATGCCCATTACTGGAACAAGACACAGGTGTTAATCATTTGAACTTGACCCACTTATGCCACGATTGTCTCCCAACTCTCTCTCCCGTCACAGACCTCACTAAACCACACCCCTCCCGGCACAGGACTATTTTCAGGCGCTGCGTTACCTGCGTAATATCATTGTTTAAAAGTCGAGTTAAACGCAACCAAAGTTTACGTGAATACTCACCAAGATGGGCATTTTGACATAATTGTGTGTGTATTTGGCCATGTAGAAGAGAACCGGATTTGTGATTATGTCCTGTCCGAAAGGCAGTTCTTGTCCCCGGCTTATTGCGCTTAATAACTCTCTTTAACATTAAGCTTGTCACACGTATGTAATATTAAAACCATTCAGTTATCCCTGGTATTATATGTACATTTGTGACATATATATCGATATATCATGCTAATCTCCACTCGTGTTAATGGCATGCGCTCAGAAAGAGCCGTTCGTTTGTTCGTAGGGACATCAGAGGGTCTTTAGATGCAGCATCAACATGAATGCAGTCTTTGACGTGCAAACGCAGCTGAACTGCCCTGAGAATCAGACGTTCTTTCAGCGAGAGCTCCAGCACACAGCAGCAGCATTCAGACTGACCAGTCACCACTGGTTTGTGCTGCTAAAACCAGTAATTAAGACACTTTACAGAGATCATGTGATGATATATATGCGTTCATTAACCAGCAACCTGATGACTGCACACTTACCAAAGCTTTGGTTTCATTGAGTACATTTCACATCTTCCAGCTTTTCAAAGCTATAATCAGTGTCCTGAGCATTGACCCAAACCAATCAGCTCACAGATGAATCACATTGCATCTCATTTGAAGCGAATAAGTATAAAAACCTATAGAAGGTCTGCATTTAACGGCTCTTATCATTAAAGAGGAGAGAAAATGAATGAATGAACCACTGTGATGATACCTGAAATAACTGAAATAACCACTCGTTACAACCGAGGTATGCAGCAAAGCATTTGTGAAGCCACAACACGCACAACCTTGAGGCGGATGGGCTACAACAGCAGAAGACCCCACCGGGTACCACTCATCTCCACTACAAATAGGAAAAAGAGGCTACAATTTGCACGAGCTCACCAAAATTGGACAGTTGAAGACTGGAAAAATGTTGGCTGGTCTGATGAGTCTCGATTTCTGTTGCGACATTCAGATGGTAGAGTCAGAATTTGGCGTAAACAGAATGAGAACATGGATCCATCATGCCTTGTTACCACTGTGCAGGCTGGTGGTGGTGGTGTAATGGTGTGGGGGATGTTTTCTTGGCACACGTTAGGCCCCTTAGTGCCAATTGGGCATCGGTTTAAATGCCACGGCCTACCTGAGCATTGTTTCTGACCATGTCCATCCCTTTATGACCACCATGTACCCATTCTCTGATGGCTACTTCCAGCAGGATAATGCACCATGTCACAAAGCTCGAATCATTTCAAATTGGTTTCTTGAACATGACAATGAGTTCACTGTACTAAAATGGCCCCCACAGTCACCAGATCTCAACCCAATAGAGCATCTTTGGGATGTGGCGGAACGGAGCTTCGTGCCCTGGATGTGCATCCCACAAATCTCCATCAACTGCAAGATGCTATCCTATCAATATGGGCCAACATTTCTAAAGAATGCTTTCAGCACCTTGTTGAATCAATGCCACGTAGAATTAAGGCAGTTCTGAAGGTGAAAGGGGGTCAAACACAGTATTAGTGTGGTGTTCCTAATAATCCTTTAGGTGAGTATATATATATATATATATATATATATATATATATATATATATATATATATATATATATATATATATATATATATATATATATTAGCAACTGCTAATGAGAAGGGAATGCTAATTAACAGACAGCTCTCTCCAGGTATTAAATAGATCTCCTTGAGCAAGCTCGACAAAACGTGATTCCTTGTGAATTATTTAAATATTCACAAGGAATTCAGCCATTACACTTTTTTGTATTATTTTGAAATAACACTAACTAATCCCATCTACATATTTCTGTTGTTGTCTAACAACCTCATGGTAGCATGAAGAGTCTTTAAAAATTATACAGTATGTTAAATCAGTACTACATTTCTCTATGAGGGTTTTGAATGGAATTTCTGCTTCTGCAACCTTCCTGGAAACCTTTGTTATAGAGGAAGAAACCTGACACCTCAGGTTATCATGTGACAGGAAAGATTCAACAGAGATTAAAGAAGGAGAATCCAGAACTTGCCTGGTCAGATTTTCAGTGCCTGTGTGTGAGAGTTTGTATGAGTCAGCAGGATGAGTGTTCTTATTCAGGTACACGCTGAGAAACATCTGCAGCCAGCCTCTCTCGCCCATCTCTCTTTCCCACCAGCTCATCTGCGCTGAATCTCCCGGCTCTCTCTCCTGAGGTCAGAGGGAGAAAATGAACATATGCTTGTCTATGTTTAGAGCTCCAAGATGAGAGGAGAGGAGAGAGAGGAGAGGAGAGAGGAGAGGAGAAGAGGAATAGAGGAGAGGAGAAGAGAAGAGGAATAGAGGAGAGAGAGGAGGAGAGAGAAGAGGGGAGGAGAAAAGAAATAGAGGAATAATGGAGGAGGGGATGGAAGGGGAGGAGAAGAGAAGAGGAGGAGAGGAGTAGTGGAGGAGAGGGGAGAAGAGGAGTAGTGGAAGAGGAGAGGAGTAATGGAGGAGGGGAGGGAGGAGTAGTGGATGAGAGGGGGGAGTAGTGGAGAGAGAGAGAGGAGGAGGAGAGGAGAGGAGAGTGGAGAGAGAGGAGGAGGGGAGGAGAGAGGAGGAGGAGGAGAGGAGAGTGAGGAGGGGAGAGGAGTAGGGAGGAGAGGGGAGAGAGGAGGGGAGGAGGGGAGAAGAGGAGTAGTGGAGAGGAGAGAGAGGAGTAGGAGGAGAGGAGGAGAGGAGTAGTGGAGAGAGGAGGAGGTGGAGAGAGGAGAGGAGGAGAGAGGAGTGGAGAGAGGGGAGGAGAGGGAGAGGAGAGAGAGGAGAGGAGAGAGAGAGGAGAGAGAGAGAGGAGAGGAGAGGAGAGGGAGAGGAGAGGAGAGGGAGAGGGGAGAGGAGGAGTAGTGGATGAGGAGAGGGGGGAGTAGGAGGAGGAGGAGAGGGAGGAGGTGGAGGAGAGGAGAGAGAGAGGAGTAGAGGAGAGGAGAGGGAGGAGAGGAGGAGGAGAGGAGAGAGGAGAGGAGAGAGAGGAGGAGGAGGAGGGAGAGAGGGAGAGGAGAGGAGGAGGAGGAGGGAGAGGAGTAGTGGAGGAGAGGAGAGGAGAGGAGAGGAGTAGGGGAGGAGAGGAGGAGAGGAGAGGGAGTAGTGGAGGAGGAAATGGAGGAGAGGAATAGTGGAGGAGAGGAGAGAGAGGAGTAGTGGAGGAGAGGAGAGAGGAGAGGAGAGAGTGGAGGAGAGGAGAGGAGAGGAGGAGAGAGAAGTAGTGGAGGAGAGGAGAGGAGAGGAGAGGAGAGAAGTAGTGGAGGAGAGGAGAGGAGTGAGTGGAGGAGAGGAGAGGGAGAGAGGAGAGGAATAGTGGAGGAGAGAGAGAGAGAGAGGAGTAGTGGAGGAGAGGAGAGAGAGGAATAGTGGAGAGAGGAGAGGGTAGTGTGGAGGAGAGGAGAGGAGGAGTGAGGAGAGGAGAGGAGAGGAGAGGAGAGAAGTAGTGGAGGAGAGGAGAGGAGAGGAGAGGAGAGGAGAGGAGAGGAGAGGAGAGAGAGAGAGGAGAGAGAGAGGAGAGAGGAGAGGAGAGGAGGAGAGGAGGAGAGGAGAGGAGTGGAGGAGAGGAGAGGAGAGGAGAGGAGGTAGTGGAGAGGAGAGAGAGAGTAGGAGGAGAGGAGAGAGAGAGAGAGGAGAGGAAGAGGGGAGGAGAGGAGGAGAGGAGAGGAGAGGAGAGAGAGGAGAGGAGAGGAGAGAGAGAGGAGAGGAGGAGAGGAGTAGTGGAGGAGAGGAGAGGAGTAGTGGAGAGGAGTAGTGGAGGAGAGGAGAGGAGAGGAATAGTGGAGGAGAGGAGAGGAGTAGTGGAGGAGAGGGGAGGAGAGGAGTAGTGGAGGAGAGGAGAGTCACTGTCACTCACGGTTATACCAGCATGCACCAGGACACAACTGGAGCACAGGTGACTCTGCGTTAATAATAGCTCTGCCTTTAGGACAAAGAGAGACAGAATGAGAGAAAATATGAAAAAAGAAAGGTAGGTTTTTATGGCAGTAAAACAATGATGTCTGAGTTTATGAATCACCCTTTGCAGAGGTTTTTATTAGCTATCCCATAAGGCTCTGCATCCATTCATCCATCCTTCATCTATTTATCCATCCAGATAGAATGATATAACCATAGGACAACATAGCCAGTCATCCATCTATCCATCTATCTATCTATCTATCTATCTATCTATCTATCTATCTATCTATCTATCTATCTATCTATCTATCTATCTATCTATCTATCTATCTATCTATCTATCTATCTATCTATCTATCTATCTATCTATCTATCTATCTCTGATCTCAGGTGAACAAAAAGCACTCTGGAAATGAAAGGTGTCTTATTAAAGCTGTGCTGATTACCTCACATGCTGCTGATTTCCCACAATTACCAGCAATCAAAGACAAGACCCCACAATCACCCGCAGTCCACATTTAAGCGCTCACACAAACACAGAGCCACATGATGCTTTCATGACTCTCTGAAAGGCAGACACTCAGAGGTATGTTTTTCGCAAAATATTCAAGAGCCTCATCAAAACATGTAGTGTGAGACCTTGCGCAGCCACACAAAGGGCTTCAGGACCACGGACAGCAACATGTATGCCATTCAGCACCAAGGACAAGGTCCCTGCAGAGAGTGATCAAACAGTGACAGCAGTAAAACCAATTAAACTTATCTGGGATTGTATTGTCATTTTTAATTTTTTCCTCAGGGCCACATTTATCAGGTTGTGTATATTATAATTTTTTATTGTGATTGATGTGTTATGTGATATTATTATAGCTGTTCTTATGTATATAATGCTTGACAATGACAATATATTTTGCATGCGTTCAACCCTTTAAGGACAATTAAATATATTTCAATTCAACATTTGCAGTACACAATGCCAAGTTTAAAGTGTGAGTGATACCCAAGCTAAAGCAGCAAGGAAGGAAATGCAAAAAAGGAGTTTTTCCCTGCTGTAATCATACTACATTACATTTTGACAGGTTCACAAACGAATCCACTAAAATGTACCACACAAACTAGTTAAAAATAAACTTCATCCACAACTTGGGGGGGTTTTGGAAGGAACTGCAGAGTTGTAGGTGCTACAAATAACCAGGAACAGCACAGATCAGTTCTATCCTACTTCTACTTCCTCCATATTACCTAATTGAGAATGGGTGGGAAAAGTTTCTAAATAAAGAGTAGCCATCATCACATGTAAACGTGGGTGGTCATGTGTTAATGTTTTCATACATATATAGCGAGTCATTTTTGCAGCTTGGTGTCCACAGATGGTTTTTTTTGGACTTGGAAGGAAGTTCGTAAAACATTTAAGTCTTTTATCCAAAAAGATCAAGGACAATTTTATTTCTCCTAGTGTCCTTTGCTGCCAGGTAAAGAGGGTAAAACCCTTGTTTCACCTGCGCTCATTATAAGAGCTTCCCTGTCTTACTGTAGGAGTTTAATTAGCCCCATATTAGACATACAATGTAAAACAATCTAATTAAGAGCTGCCTTTCCATTCATCAGCGAGGAGGACACGAGAGAACGAGAGAGAGAGAGATCAGACAGATTCTCCCATCTCATTACCAGAAGCAGGCATTAGATCACAGGTGCACTGAAACGCCCACATCGAGTATCATTACTGTAGAGACGGTGTGTAACACACAGCGGGATGGTGTACGCAAGTCGTCATCACCATCATTAGCACACCTGTATTGTTACAGTCTTTGCAAGTTGGTACTGTATTCATATTCTTTAAACACTTTTCTAAATCCCAAACCATATTAAAATTCTGTAAATTAATTAATCCCCGAATCTCTTAGCGTACAGACTCCAAACTTTGTTTTGTAGATAATTTCAGGCTTAGGTGGTCTGATTTTGGTCTATTTTGGTTACTTAAGAATAAAGTTAGAAAATCTCCCAATGAGAGTTTACGTGCAAACTAAGCCAACACATAAGGTCACATGTACATTATTGGGGAAAGGGTCATAAACGATTTACACAAAACCCACGAAAGCAAATTTTGCTTCATATGTAAACGTCTTTATTGCCATTCTGTCAGTTTATTCAGTGTGCACATTTTGTACAAATGTCGGTTTAGGATTTGATGCCAAGAACAGAAAAAGAAACATCATGTATCTCATGTTCTTATGGATGAGTCTATGGATGTAGCTGTGTGTGTAAACCTCATTCCCCTGACCTCAAGAGGCACACTAGCGACTGTGGTCTTTAGTGTCCTTGTTAGCGCACCTGTGTCCCACACCAGAGACCCTGGCTCAAATCCCTCTCGGAGTGGGTCGAGTAGGATTGGTTACATTTGGTGCTGTGAGGTTTAACGTAGTGGTGGGTGAGTGTAACGTATGTAGACCAGTAAGAGCTGTGCATGTATAACTCACTCCCCTGATCTCAAGTAGCACGCTAACAAGGACGCAGCCGTTAGCGTGCTACTTGAGATCAGGGGAGTGAGTTATACATGCACAGCTCTTACTGGTCTACGTACTTTATAACTCACTCCCCTGGTCTCAAGTAGCACGCTAACGGCTGCGTCCTTGTTAGCGTGCTCACCTCCCACACGGAAGACCCCAGTTCAAATCCCGCTCAGAGCGAGTCGAGTAAGGCCGGTTACATTTCATAAACCTCACTCCCCTGGTCTTAAGAAGTGCTAGCGACTGTGGTCTTTAGCGTCCTTGTTAGTGCCCGCCTCCTACGCTGGAAACCCCAGTTCGAATCCCGTTCGGAGCGGGTCGAGTAGGACCGGTTACACCTGTATTTGATAATTATTTGGTACACTGCTCGTTAACACAAATATCTAATCAGCCAATCACATGGCAGCAACTCAAGGCATTTAGGCATGTAGACATGGTGAAGATGATCTGCTGAAGTTCAAACTGAGCTTCAGAATGAGGAAGAAAGGTTAATTAAGTAACTTTGAATGTGGCATGGATGTTGGAGACAGATATTTCAAAAACTGCTGATCTACTGGGATTTTCATGCACAACCATCTCTAGAGTTTATGGAGCACTGTCCAAAAAAGGGAAAATATCCAGTGAGCTGCAGTTCTGTGGGCGAAAATGTCTTGTTGATGCCAGGGGTCAGAAGATAATGGCCAGACTGGTAAGAGCTGATAGAAAGGCAACAGTAAATAACTCAAATAACCACACGTTACAGGTCTGCAGAAGAGCATCTCTGACACACAACACATCCAACCATGAAGCAGATGGACTACAGCAGCAGAAGATCATTCCTGTCAGTGATGAACAGGAAACTGAGGCTACAATTCACACGCACTCACCAAAATTGGACAATGGAAGATTGTCTGGAAAAATGTCTGATGAGTCTTTATTTCTGCTGCAACATTCAGATAGTAGGGTCAGAATCTGGCGTAAACAACATGAAAGCATGGATCCATCCTGTCGTGTATCATCAGTTCAGGCTGCTGCTGGTGTAATGGTGTGAGGGCTATTTTCTTGGCACACTTTGGGACTTTAGTACCAATTGAGCATTGTTTAAATGCCACAGCCTTCCTGAGTATTGTTGCTGACCATCCATTTATGTCATTTATGTCAACTTCCAGTAGGATAACAACAATGACAATGAGTTCACTATACTCCAAATGGCCTCCTCAATCCAATAGAGCACCTTTGGGATGTGGTGGAACGGGAAATTCACATCATGGATGTGTAGCCTACAAATCTGCAGCAACTGCATGATGCTGTCATATCAATATGGATCTAGAATGTTTCCAGCACCTTGTTGAATCTATGCCATTAAGAATTAAGGCAGTTCTGAAGGCAAAAGTGGGTCTGACCTGGAACTAGGAAAGTGTACCTAATAAAGTGGCTGGTGAGTGTAAGTGAAAAAAAGGAATGTGACGTTGGTTACACACCAGTCAGATGGTCTCTTCCTGTCTCTTCTTTCTGTGGGAAGTTCTTGGCCAGAATATGTGGCAATGCATTCCAGATTTTATGACGATATTCAAAAGTCTGGCTACGCAAGTCTAGTGTGTTTATGACTCGTCTGAGCGTCAGCCGGATAATTCTGAGCTTTCAAAAACTCAGGGGAACCGTTCGTCTCGCACCACACACGATGACACACAGATGGTGGAGTTATTAGTAAGTGACTGTGTGTAGGGTTTTTTAGCAGTATTGGTTCTTTTCTGATATACATTTGAAGAGTGTTAATTCTTACTGTGGGTTATTTTCCTGAGTGAGCTGTGAATGAGTCGTAATCAGAGTGCTGCCGAGTTTGAGATCCACCTGAATCACTTTTCTAATCACTGATGAATCTGAGAGAGTTATAATCAAGTCCCGAGCGCCACATGGACACTTCTTACTGGCTGTCATAGATGACGTGATCTTCTTCAATCAATGCGAGTTGAACTTCTGGGCGAGAACAGAAAATATTTCAGATTTTTAGTTTTGTTTGCTACACAATGCACCTCATAAGTTACACGGATATACACTAAATTTTAGGTTCAAAAGGTTCTGCCTCCTTACATTAAAGGTGCACTATGTAAAAAAAAAATCCGTAAAATATCCAAAAACCACTAGGCCAGTGTTATATATTTTGTTCAATTGAGTACTTACAATATCCCAAATATTTGTACATCGTGAGAAAATTGCTATTTTACCCAACGAACCGGGACGTGTGAGGGCGTCGCCTGTCGATGTTTACGGTTTTATTTAGCAGAAGCGCTTTACTCTCACTGCAGTGTGAACAAGTGTCACAGCAGCCGCCGAGAGATCGCACAGAGTAACGTCATAACATCATTCTCAACACACTCAGATGTGTCTAATATGATCAACAGAGCTGCGTCACCTCATACTCATGATAAAGCGGAAATGGCGCCGGCGACTGTGGCATAATAAAAGTCCCGCTGCTCGCAAGGCGTGTGTTGCGTTCATCTGATTAACAATCGCTCCAGCGGCCTCGCTCAGCTCCACAACACTCGGTCCTGCTCCGCTTCACACTACAGTAACGTTAATAATCACATCCATGAACATGATCTCTGCCCGAGTCCTATCCCGATTCTTTCCCACCGGCTGTGAGGGGAAGACCACATGATTCTGCGCTCAAACTTGGCGTCATCAAACTACGCCTTTGTTTTGAATAGGCGACCTCTAGCGGACGGAAAAGTTACATAGTGCACCTTTAAGCCAACTGGCATTCACAACTCATGTTGCTTAAAGGGTTAGTTCACCCAAAAATGAAAATGCTGTCATCAATTACTCATCCTCATGTCATTCCAAACCCATAAGACCTTCGTTCATCTTCGGAACACAAATGAAGATATTTCTGATGAAATCCGAGAGCTTTCTGACCCCTGATAGACTGCAAGGTTATTACTACTTTCAAGGCCCAAAAAGTTAGTAAGGACATCATTAAAATCATCCATGTGACTACAGTGACAACCTTAATGTTATGAAGCGATGAGAATACTTTTTGTGCGAAAAAAAAGACCAAAAATTACTTTTTTTAAAACTTTTTCAACAATTTCTTCTCGTCTGTGTCAGTCTCCTATGCTGTTGACGTAGTAAACACAGTGCAGCACTTCCGGGTTCTACGTCAGAACGGCAGCTCACTATTGGTTAGCTCCTGCGTCAGCATCACACGCATGTTCTCACATGAACAGCGTCGGCCAATAGTGAGCCGGCATTCTGACATAGGACCCGGAAGCACTGCACTATATTTACTATGTCAAAAGCATAGGAAACTGACATGGAAGAGAAGAAATTGTTGAATAAAGCCGTTATTTTATTTATTTTTTTGTTCACAAAAAGTATTCTCGTAGCTTTATTAAATTAAGGTTGAACCACTGGAGTCACATGGACTATTTTAACGATGTCTTTACTACCTTTCTGGGCCTTGAAAGTAGTAATAACATTGTCTATCGGAGGTTAGAAAGGATTCTCGGATTTCATAAAAAATATCTTCATTTGTGTTCCGAAAATTAACAAAGGTCTTGCGAGTTTGGGACGATGTGAGATTTTTGGGTGAACTATCCTTTAAATAATCTGATGTATTTGAATGAAATATTCAATGAAAAAATAGGCAGAGCTTACTTTTTAGAATATAGAATAGATTGGATAGTTAATATATAAGTTTATATATTTTGATTGCACTTTATTTTAAGGTGATGTAGTTACCACACTTAACTTTTTTAATTAACTACATGGTTAGGTTAGTTATGCATAATTTACTGTTATTACTATAGTAAATACATGCAGTAACGTGTAACTATATCACCTTAAAATAAAGTGTTACCAGTTTTTCTGTTGCAAAACATGATTTTATAATGACATGGCAATTTTAAATAAATGAAATGAAATAAATATTTTCTCTGTAAAGCTGCGGTAAATCTAAGTCCAGACCAGACTCTATTATTTTTAATTAATTGTAATGTATTCAATTTAATTATAAATCAATCAATCACCTCTGTTCATCCAGCCGCAATCAAATCAGCACAAAACAAACCTTGACCAATCATCTTTCATCCTCAAGCTGTAGCCCCTCCCACTTTTAAAGCTGCGGTGCACTGTAAGCTGTTAAATCTGCTCTGTCAGCTTTAAGACTGCAGTTACGGTTCATTAACAGTAAACAAGTTTGTCTCAGCTGCTTTTTATGCCTTAGTTTTCTTTGGTCCTGGCGCTAGTTTGCAAGAGGAGGTGGAGAACCACTCAAATGAGTGTGCGTATGTGCTTCAGGATATGATAAATGAGTCTTTATGACTCTAGCTGTGCTAAACTGCTTCCCTCTACTGCTGTGATGACAAAGTGATTAATATTCCTAAAGCATTGAGCTAATTCATCACGATCATATGCGTGTGTGTGTTTAGCATGGACTGTGGAACCGTCAGCTGACGTGAGAGGCTTTATGCCGGAACAAACAAATATTGGACTATGTGTGCGCAACCTTAAACTAGACTGATGACATGAATGCTTGAGGATCAGAAACATGCACACTCGCTTGGTTTTTGTCTACCTGCCACATCTCACCTGCTCAATCCTGTGACTGGGGTGAGTTGCCATGGAAACAAACTAATATCAGAATCACATGCTTATTTATCAGTGTTGAAGAAAGTGGGACGTGAATCTCTCTCTCTCTCTCTTACTCTGGGGGTCGTGGGATTGCTGTGGAGACCGGAGGGGGGGCACAGGGATTTGTGGGTAATATGACATCACTACAAAGAACTCATTAACACCTTTCACATCTGCAGAAAGGGACAAGGAAATAAAAAGTCTCATAGCAACAGCATTTTCACACAACAAACAAACTCCATCGTAAATGTCCTTATTGTTAATAGTGAACACGGTTTTGCTGCTCTATTGATCTGACAAAAGCATCCAAACAAGACTCAACACTCAACACTGCATGCTAAACATAGTGACATTATGTAAGAAATGACAACAAAATGCTAAACGGTGTGATAAAATGCTAAACAGAGAGATTATATGCTAAACTCTCCAGCTGACAGTCGCTTTGTAGCAAATTGCCTGTTTTTAAATGCATCTCAAAGGTTAAAAGTCAAGTTCTTGTTCAAAATAAAAAAATTAAAGAAAGTTTAACATCAATGTGGATTGCAAATGGAAACATTTCTGACTGATTACTCAGAAGTAAAAAAAAAATAAAAAAATGTAGGCCAGGATTTTGTCCATAAAAATGCTAAATGATACTGGTTAACATTATCCAATAGCCAGCACAGGCCTAAGTGACATCAGCTCCCAGACAGCAACATAGTGTGGCCCAGATCCGGCCCACACAATGTGGATTCCCGTGGAATGGGGGGAGGTACTACATTACATACTACAAAGACAAACATCAGTAAGCTAATAAACTAAAGTTCACTTTTGATGTCATGTAAACATACCAGCTAGATGAGCTTTGGTTCTTCTTTAAGGATTAGTTCACTCCAAAATGAAAATTTCTTTCCCCCATCTCATCTAAAATGTTCCTTTCTTTCTTCAGTGGAAAAGAAATTACGTTTTTTTTTTAGGAAAACATTCCAAGATTTTTCTCCATGTAATGGCAACCAATGGGTTGAAGGTCCTAGCCGAGGAACCAGTGAAACCATCGATACTTTTCAAATCATCATATACTTTTTAACCACAAATGCACAAATCAAGCATGCTGCGTTAGTTCAGGCAGGTCACGTAGTCAAGCTCCGCTATCAGCTGATTGGAAAATTCCAACCACGCCCATATCAGCTGATCTGATTCCTATGCACTCAACTGGCAACTCTCAAACAGGGCGCCTTACTTAAGCGTAGCTTCAGTTCAGTCTGCTGCTCGGCTGCTTTGGGACCCACCTCCTCCCCAGCTCCTCCTTAAACTGTGTTAAACTTAATCAACGTCATTCTGTTGTCATTGATGCATACTCTATTCTAAATGGGGGATTTACGCTGCCCTCCCAGTTTAAAAAAATTGGAGGTTGTCCCCAGAATCTGTTGCTGTTCCCTGTCTTGGCTTTTCATGGAGCTCATGAAAAGGATGAGGAATTTAGAACAGAGCCATATCGCCAAATGTAAATTTCATGCAAAACATGCTGATAAAAAGTTGACTAAAAGTTTGTTTATGGTGTTTTTGACTGAACTTCTGTGTTGTGCTTCTTCGTGACGTATGATGTCATCACGTCTGAAAGGTCACGCACTTGACATACGTTTTACGTGTAAGTAAAACGAGCGTGCAAAGACCAAAATCAAATGCCCTTTACAAAAAATAAAGGTAAAACAACGATGTCAGACGATTTTAAAGTTGGAGGAGAACATGAGATGGAGTCGGTACTTCCACCTACGTCACCTGACCTTTCCAACGTGATGATGTCATACGCTGTGAAGAAGAACAACACCAAAGTCGAGCATTTGAGGTTAAGAGGTATACATTTTTTTTTTCTTTTTGGGAAGAAACTTTACTGGGGAACTTCTGTGGAATTCTAAAAAAAAAAACACTTCGCCAAAATATGGGTCTATAACGTCACAGAAACATGGTGACACCTTTAAGCAAATAAAATAAAACGCATCAATGAGTCAAGATTTCGCTGAGGTTCAATCATCTGCTACAAAACAGCTGCTACACCTACACACCTTCCTGGTCAGAAATCTGAGATATCGAGTAGGAATATACCACATCCGGAACAGCATTCATCCCAGCAAACCATCTTAAGGCGTTTTCATCGCCATTGTCGTTTTCGGTCTGCTCAGAGGGAGGCTGTAAGACACTATTCTCTGTAAAGCTGCTTTAGGACAATGTGTATTGTGCAAAACTGAATTCAATTGAATTTTTCAGCAAAATATGAGATCACTCTTGCAGTGCCTTCCCTAAAATCTTCAAATGCCACACACACAATATACATCACTCCTTTTTGAGGAACATCCTATTAGAGAACTTCTTGACCTGACTGTAGTAATCATCAACTATCAATTAACAACCGGCACAGCAGTGTTGGAGAAAGTTATTTACTAAATAATGTGTTAAGATATTACATTACTCCCTGAAAAAGTAACTAATTGCATTACATAGTTACTTTTTATGGAAAGTAATGTGTTGCGTTACTTTTGCGATACTTTTTCTTGCTTGCTTGTTTGTTTTAAAAACAACAAAAAAATCAAGTGTAGTGTTAGTTCTGGCAGGTGACGTTAGTAAAGCTCGCATCAGCTGACTGTCAGCTGACATACGTCAACCTATACGATGTCTATCACAGCATACATATATAAGCTCCTTCAGTACTATCAGCAGCTATCATGTTTCTCCGGAGCTAATTCCCCTGCTCCATCCCCAGCTCCTCCTCTCGTCAGTCAGGATTTGCCATCGGATTCCCCTTGAATTCTCTGTGCTTGTCCGCACAGCTTTCAAAGTATACTCAAGCGTGGATGGGGGCGGATGGCCGAGTTCGACATGCGCAGTAAAAAAACACCAGACATTGGAGGGCAGCACTGAGTCGTGTCATCAACAGGACATTTGCTTGGCAAGATTGAAGAAGAAAAGTAGTGGATCAACCATTGCAACATAGTTCAGAAGAGACAACAACACACAAACGCTCGTCAAGTATTGTAGTGTTTTCTTCCTTCTGTTTCAAGCATATTTTTTTTAATCTCTCTTTCCGCACTCCTCTTCTTGCGAACAGTACTGTGCGTATTGCCACCTAATGGACACTTCTGTCTTTCCTGCGCATATGCTGTTGTATGCGCACCATCCGTGCATTCTCAAAAATCAGGCTGCACGCGGACGGGGTGTACGGAAGTCCGTGAACCTTCCTGATGACGAAAATTACTAACCTTTCAGCTGTTCTGCCATTCTGGATAGCAGAAAAAAGGACACAGGAGTAAAAAGTTAACACACTGGCTGCAAAACGGTGTGTGACAAAAGTAGCGTGTCCGAATTCACAACAATAAAAGACTAGGCAAAAAGTCCCCGGGTGACCTACTTCTACTGCGAGAAGTGTGCAGACGATTAGGCCTGTCACGATAACTACTTTTTGTTTCGTGATATACCGTCCCAGAAAATAACTGCGATATTATTGTCATTTTATGCCACTGAATGTATAATCCTAATATAACAGCGTAATAATGCAAGCAGACCTACACACTTTCAAATGACAACCTTTTAATTCTTCAGATCATGGAAATTAAGGGTAAAAAATATATTACCCTAAATAAAAATAAAAAAATGGAATAAATAGTAAATAAACATTTTCCCTTGTGAAGCGGCTTTAACACTCGTCATTCTGCGCTGACATTTATATGTGCGGGGGAACGGGGGACTGCGGTCCGTTTGGGCTTATTCTTCCAAACTGTCAGTAGTTGTCAGGAAAACACTTTTTTTCCACCTGTCGATAACCGCTCTGTGTATGAAGGAACTGCCCGAGAACCACTTCCGCCTCCGTCACGGAAAACACACAAGATGTGACGTTCATCATCATGTAAACATAATGGCCGATATATTGCATCACAAAAAATTAGAGGTCATGTACATATATTGTGCGATATATCGATATATTGATTATTGTGACAGGCCTACATACGACTGACACTTTACTATCCCATGAGGCCACGGGAGAGGATTTATGAATGGCAGTGACGCCGGTATGTCACGTGATAAAGGCAACATGGTGAATGTAGTACGTCCAGATTACAGTCATACTACACACTAGGGATGTCACAAGCACCGGTACTTCGGTACCAAGTCAGTACTGAAATTTTGAAAATGTGATGATACTAGCATTTCTGTAGTACTGGTGGTACAGAGTCTCGGTGGCCACTAATGGGCAGCTGCGTTCAGTCGCTTCCGTGTTTATCTAAGCGCAAGGCTCCAGACTGTAGCCGAATATATACTAGTGTCTAGCGCAAAAGTCTATTTGCAGCTCGCGCGCACTCACACGCACGTCTTTTTAGCATCTGCCGTCCGCTCTGAGTCACTTCGTGAGCATTCACCATTTCATTTGAGAAAACTGTCATATCATGAACAGACACTCAAAGGACTTCACGGCAACCCGTCAAAATAAAAGTTCGGTTTAACTTGAATAAATTGAGGCTACTGTTGTACAATAGATTTAGCTACCTCTCTAAGGAATAACAATACTAATAATACGACGAATAATAATTATTATTAGGTGTGCCTAAAGGGATGTTTACTTTTAAACAGCATGTAGCCTTTAAATGTTTATATGTATTATTTAATTATAATGATTATCATCATAAATAAAATTGCATTTTATATAATATTTTTTTTCACATTCTGCTGTGGTACCGAAATTGGTAACGAGAACCGTACAATTTTTATGGTATTGGTACCGACTACTGTAATTTTGGTATCGTGACATCCCTACACACATTCAAACTATACAGAACATGCTTTTTTAGCAGTCATGAAGTAATTACTTGTTCAACCTACTCAAGAGAGTGTGTGATTTCAGATGCAGCCTCTTGCCTCAGCAAAAGTATTCACTCTAAAAAATGCTGGGTTAAAAACAACTAACCCAATGATTGGGTTGTTTTAAGCAAACATTTAACCCAACCGCTGGGTTAAAACAACCCAATCGCTGGGTTAAAACAACCCATTTACTGGGTTAAAACAACCTAATCGCTGGGTTAGTCCATTTTCAACCCAACTTGGGTTGTTTTTAACCCAGCATTTTTTTAGAGTGTATGGTTGAATTGGATCACTGAAGGTCATTAGTTAATAAAGTGAGATTAAGTATTTGTTATTTAACATTTAATTTAATTGAACTGTTTTTATCCATTTTGAGGAATACCGAATCTCTTTTTGTGAGTGAGATGAGTACAAGCACACAGCGCCTCTGCACTGCACTCCCGATTTCCATCAACATGAGGACAGGAGCAGTCAATAAACGGGAAAACTCAAATATTTTGTTGTAAATTTAAAAGTAATCGTTACTTGACTAGTTACGTGAAAAAAGTAATCTGATTACGTAACTCTCGTTACTTGTAATGCATTACCCCGACACAGAGCAGTGCATGATCATACAGTGCACAGTTTTGCATGAATCTTATTTTTTAATGTAGTGGAAAACGAATAATGGATTATACAAAGTCACAGACTGTGAGATCGACAAATACAGTTCAGTTCACGTGAGGTTCCTCTGTGCTGCATCTCATGCTTTACAGTGCACTTAAACACATACTTTGAAGGTAATAACATTGTACGATTTTTAAATATTTTCTTTTTTTTTTTTTTTTGCACACTGTGGCTGCATTTATTTAATAAAAAATAAATAAATACAACAATAATATTGTGAAATATTGCAATTTAAAACAAGTATTTTCTATTTGGAAACATTTCAAAATGCAATTTTCCAGTCGTCACTCTGCAGTGTCACATGATCCTTCAGAAATCATTCTAATATGCTGATCTGCAGAAACAGTTCTTATTATTATCAATGTTGAAAACTGTTTTTCTGCTTGATATTTTGGAAATATCTGTGGAAATCGTGATATGTGTTGTTTTTCAGGTTTTTATGAGTGGTTCAAAAGAACAGCATTTATTTGAGATTTAAAATGTCTTTACTGACCAATTGAATGCATTCTTGCTGAATAAATTATTATTATTATTATTATTTTTTTAAACAACAAAAGACATTTGAATGGTAGTATATTGAGTACATAGTAAGATGGTAGGCCAATATTGGGACATAAAAGCAGTTTGCTGCACTGTTAGTGTTAACAATCAGCTAAATTAATTCACTCGCGTAGTTTATTAATTGAATGGATTCATGCTTCTTCTTTTTTTTAGCCACTGTGACCTTATTTAAAAATGGATAAAACTCTCAGCTGTGAAGGCTTTGCAGTAGTTTTAGATCATTAGATGTGGTATTATGATATCTTGCAAGCATGTGTGAAATTTTGCCTAAGATATATCTTCATACGTCATGCCTTCATGCATACACAGCCCTCTTCTTATGTAATGCAAAGGATTGTGGATAATATTACCTCAAAAATCACGTGTGGATCCATACTTCAAAATCATTATTATGTAAAATATAAACATTTTTGATCTGTAAGATATTTAATGTTTTAAGAACTCTTTTATCCTCACCACGGCTGCAGTTATTTGATTAAAAATACAACAAAAAAGGTAAAATTGTGAAATATTATTAAAATGTAAAATAACTGTTCTCTGTGTGAATATATAGTAAAGTGTGATTTATTCCTGTGATCAAAGCTGAGTTTATCATCATTACTCCAGTCTTCAGTGTCACATGATCCTTCACTGATCACTCTCATATGAGGATCTGATGATCAACACACATTTATGATTATTATCAGTACTGAAAACAGTTGTGTTAAACATTATTTTTCAGGATTATTTGATGAATAGAAAGTTCAAAAGAACAGCGACTGGGTTGTTTTAACCCAGCGAATGGGTCGTTTTAACCCAGCGATTGGGTTGTTTTAACCCAGTGAATGGGTCGTTTTAACCCAGCGAATGGGTTGTTTTAACCCAGTGAATGGGTCGTTTTAACCCAGCGAATGGGTTGTTTTAACCCAGTGATTGGGTTGTTTTAACCCAGCGAATGGGTCGTTTTAACCCAGTGAATGGGTCGTTTTAACCCAGCGAATGGGTTGTTTTAACCCAGTGAATGGGTCGTTTTAACCCAGCGAATGGGTCGTTTTAACCCAGCGAATGGGTCGTTTTAACCCAGCGAATGGGTCGTTTTAACCCAGCGATTGGGTTGTTTTAACCCAGTGAATGGGTTGTTTTAACCCAGGGATTGGGTTGTTTTTAACCCAGGGATTGGGTTGTTTTAACCCAGTGAATGAGTTGTTTTAACCCAGTGAATGGGTTGTTTTTAACCCAACGAATGGGTTGTTTGCCTCTGGTTGTTTGCCTCTGGCTTTTGGCTTGCTCAGTTGGGGACTCCTAAATTTCATCTATATTCCCGATCTGCCCGCATTGACACTATATGATACTGAAATGAGCTGGATAACATCACCGTTTCACCAGAACGGCTGTACAAATTCTGTTGCATTATTTTCCTGTTAACAATGTGAAGCTGCTCTGAAACAACTGGACTTGTTAAAAGCGCTGTATAAATAAAGGTGACTTGACTTGACTTGACTTGTTTTTAACCCAGCGATTGGGTTGTTTTAACCCAGTGAATGGGTTGTTTTAACCCAGCGGTTGGGTTGTTTTAACCCAGTGGATGGGTTGTTTTAAGCAAACATTTAACCCAACAGCTGGGTTAAAACAACCCATTTACTGGGTTAAAACAACCCAATTGCTGGGTTTGTCCATTTTCAACCCAACTTGGGTTGTTTTCAACCCTGCATTTTTGGAGTGCATTAAAAATCTCACCGATCAAAAACTTCTGTACTGCGTTTACTATGATTTGTGACGGTTTAATCCTAAATACTATACAAGATGGATTATGTGCAAATTGGGATGCCGCCATTTTGCTAATTACAGTAACATTCTAACATCTGCTCATCTGATTCACTGCTGGGTGTCAGATTCACTCAAAGTTCATCTCCACAGGAGGAACATTGTTTTTTTTCATTTGCTTTAAAACCTATATTAGGACATTTTCACAATGTGACATTTTTAATACACTTTATCAAGTTTGTTCCTCTAGTGTTGGAGCAGGATGAGCGTTATTGTATTGTGTTTAAAATAGAACCCCTGGAGTACAAATTTAATTACAGTTTAATTAGGCAAGACATGTCTTAATGTTACTGAGGATGTTTCACCGCTCACAGAAAATGAGAACGAGCAGAATCTGACATTTGAAGTTCGGCATCGCAAATAAATTCAATCAAGCAGATTTAAGGAAAATGCCTCGCTGGAGACCCTAATGTAAAAGACTAGAGACATACTACAAACCTTACTAAGAGGTACATTAAACATTTAGCCTTTCCCACATACAGTATCTGTGTTTTTCTGGCCCAATCAGCTGTGGAGTTCATCCCACTGTGTTTATGTACACTGTCAGATCGGATCAGACTCAATAATCAACTGTTATGCGCTGGTGGATTGTTGTTTTGCTTTATGAGCATGCATAAATTCAGCGTTCTGCTCACTGACTGCTGTTTACCCTCATTACACAAACACACACGTAGGTTTTATTATATAAGAGACGTCTGAGTGAAGCTGTTTGTGATGAATGTGCAATCATATGCAAACGCCTGCATGGACGATATTTCCAAAAATAGGCACTGTCGATAATTACCATCCAAAATGTCTGTGTTGTGGCCCAACGGTTAGTGCACCTACTAGTGCTGTACCCTGATCCCATTTCTACACTCCTTCACTCACCTTTCTGAAAGGTAAAGAAAAAAACATTGACCGTCAGTGTCAATTCACAGTATCCCTCCCTTGTGTCTCTTACACGCATATTAAAAATACAATAATTATTAACACATTTTTCACATATACAAATTTAATTTCTTATTAGTTTGTAATTTTATATTTACATTTACAATTTAAATGTTCAAATGTGTAATTTTTTATTAATGTGTATTATTTTATATTTATTTTAAATGCTACAAATGCTTAAAAATATTATGTGTAATAATAGCTGAAAATCATAGTTATTTTAAATGATATAGGAAATCCCAAGGCATATAAAATTCATAAAAATAAATAAATATACACACTCACCTAAAGGATTATTAGGAACACCATACTAATACTGTGTTTGACCCCTTTCGCCTTCAGAACTGCCTTAATTCTACGTGGCATTGATTCAACAAGGTGCTGAAAGCATTCTTTAGAAATGTTGGCCCATATTGATAGGATAGCATCTTGCAGTTGATGGAGATTTGTGGGATGCACATCCAGGGCACGGCTCCGTTCCGCCACATCCCAAAGATGCTCTATTGGGTTGAGATCTGGTGACTGTGGGGGCCATTTTAGTACAGTGAACTCATTGTCATGTTCAAGAAACCAATTTGAAATGATTCGAGCTTTGTGACATGGTGCATCATCCTGCTGGAAGTAGCCATCAGAGAATGGGTACATGGTGGTCATAAAGGGATGGACATGGTCAGAAACAATGCTCAGGTAGGCCGTGGCATTTAAACAATGCCCAATTGGCACTAAGGGGCCTAAAGTGTGCCAAGAAAACATCCCCCACACCATTACACCACCACCACCAGCCTGCACAGTGGTAACAAGGCATGATGGATCCATGTTCTCATTCTGTTTACGCAAAATTCTGACTCTACCATCTGAATGTCTCAACAGAAATCGAGACTCATCAGACCTGGCAACATTTTTCCAGTCTTCAGCTGTCCAATTTTGGTGAGCTTGTGCAAATTGTAGCCTCTTTTTCCTATTTGTAGTGGAGATGAGTGGTACCCGGTGGGGTCTTCTGCTGTTGTAGCCCATCCGCCTCAAGGTTGTGCGTGTTGTGGCTTCACAAATGCTTTGCTGCATACCTCGGTTGTAACAAGTGGTTATTTCAGTCAAAGTTGCTCTTCTATCAGCTTGAATCAGTCGGCCCATTCTCCTCTGACCTCTAGCATCAACAAGGCATTTTCGCCCACAGGACTGCCACATACTGGATGTTTTTCCCTTTTCACACCATTCTTTGTAAACTCTAGAAATGGTTGTGTGTGAAAATCCCAGTAACTGAGCAGATTGTGAAATACTCAGACCGGCCCGTCTGGCACCAACAACCATGCCACGCTCAAAATTGCTTAAATCCCCTTTCTTTCCCATTCTGACATTCAGTTTGGAGTTCAGGAGATTGTCTTGACCAGGACCACACCCCTAAATGCATTGAAGCAACTGCCATGTGATTGGTTGATTAGATAATTGCATTAATGAGAAATTGAACAGGTGTTCCTAATAATCCTTTAGGTGAGTGTATATATTATACTTATTATATATATATATATATATATATATATACATACATACATACATACACACACAAACACACACACACACACACACACACACATATATTATTAAAAAAATAAGTGTTTAAACTTTCAAGGGAAATACATCAAGAATTGTCCTATATTTCCCATATAAGTGACAAGAGAAAGTATTTTAACATAAAACAATTGCAATACACTTAAATGTCATTTAACTGGTCACATTTCAGAGATGAATCTACAAAACAAAACCGTCTACAAAACTAGTCCTGGTTTCAGTCTTGGCATTGCCAACTGGAACTCTCTCCTGATGCGAACAGAATCTCATCATACCAAGAAACAAGTGAATTGTCTGGCACACGCCGATGGCTTTAAAAAGACCATATTATGACAATCAGGTGCCAAAATCTTTCCCTGATGACTGGAAGACATCGCCAGTATCACAGACAAACACTAATTTGATAGTGTTAGACAGCACATTTGTGACACCTCCCTAATAGATTTTTAAAAAAGTGTTTTATATATAACATTTACTGTCAGCATTCAGCAGATATGCATTTGTACCATTTAAAAAAAAAAATTTGAACATCTAAGATTGACCAGCAAAAAAAAAACAAAAAAAACAAAACAAAAAACCCCCCCCAAAAAACAATATTGGTTGACAACTATATATTTCCAAAAGTTTTGGGACGCCTGCCTTTATGACATGAGCTTTAATGCCATCCCATTCTTAATCCGTAGGGTTTAATATGGAGTCGGCCCAAACTTTGCAGCTCTAACAGCTTCAACTCTTCTGGGAAGGCTTTCCACAAGGTTTAGGAGTGTGTTTATGGGAATTTTTGACCATTCTTCTAGAAGCTCATTTGTGAGGTCAGGCACTGATGTTGGACGAGAAGGCCTGGCTCGCAGTCTCCGCTCTAATCAAAGTCAAACTCGCTCATCCATGTCTTTATGGACCGACGCTTTGTGCACTGGTGCGCAGTCATGTTGGAACAGGAAGGGGCCGTCCCCAAACTGTTCCCACAAAGTTGGGAGCATGAAATTGTCCAAAATGTCTTGGTATGCTGAAGCATTAAGAGTTCCTTTCACTGGAACTAAGGGGCCAAGCCCAACCCCTGAAAAACAACCCCACCCCATAATCCCCCCTCCACCAAACTTCACACTTGGCACAATGCAGTCAGGCAACCGCCAAACCCAGACTCGTCCATGGGATTGTCAGACAGAGAAGCGTGATTGGTCACTCCAGAGAACACGTCTCCACTGCTCTAGAGTCCAGTGGCAGCATGCTTTACTCCACTGCATCCCACGCTTTGCATTGCACTTGGTGATGTAAGGCTTTTATGAGCTGCTCGGCCATGGAAACCCATTCCATGAAGCTCTCTACGCACTGAAGGCCACAGAAGTTTGGAGGTCTGGAGCTATTGACTCTGCAGAAAGATGGTGACTTCTGCACACTGTGACCCTCAGCATGCGCTGACCCCGCTCTGTGATTTTACGTGGCCTACCACTTCGTGGCTGAGTTGCTGTTGTTCCCAATCGCTTCCACTTTGTTATAATCCCACTAACAGTTGAGCGTGGAATATTTAGTAGTGAGGAAATTCCAGGAATGGACTTATTGCACAGGTGGCAACCTATCACGGTACCACGCTTGAGTTCACTGAGCTCCTGAGAGCGAGCCATTCTTTCACAAATGTGTGTAGAAGCGTCTGCATGCCTAGTGCTTGATTTATACACCTGTGGCCATGAAGGGATTGAACACCTGAATTCAATGATTTGGAGGGGCGGCCCAATACTTTTGGCAATATAGTCTATATAGTATAAATGTTTAATTTCTGCACCACTAGCATCGCCAAACTGAACTGACCCCATCTGCCACTGGTCAAATAAACAGATAGTCCTGCCCCAAATTCGCACCAATATGAGAGTCAATATTGCTGTGTCATGTTTTTACGTTTTATGTTTTGCAGTCACAGTGTTTAACTTTTCAAGGCAATCAACCACCGGACGACTTCTAGTTTTCCTTGCATATTAAGCAGGGGCAGGAAAGTGTTTTACCACTGAAACAATTACACACTTCACCTTCGCTAAAGAAATATATGTCATTTATGAGCTTTTAAAAACCACACACATTTGGAGTGGAAAGCGAGATAACCGTAGCAGCTGTGAGGTGAAAATCTCTGGAGCTGTCTTTCACTCACCCACAGAGGCAAAAACAATCAAAATATGCAAATCCACAGTCAAAGACACAAACAAAAGAATAAATTATCCAGAGGAATATCACACAGCTGAAATTCATCTATATGAGGTTTATTTACTGTGGAACTCCTCTAATATCATACAGCTCTTCCAGCAAAGCGGATGAGAAATGAACCCTGCCAGGAATACTCTGACGCCGCTGCCACCGCTGCTGTTTTATGAGGCAAAAAACCCCTACTGTGTAGACAAGAGTGTATCTGAATAAGAGCGGCTTTACTTAGCTACACTTTGGGGACAAAACTGTCCCTAGAAGTTTGCTGAATCTGAAAAAATAAATAAAAAAAAGATTAGGGGCATTCTAGGACGTCATGTTTTTATGAAACATTTCATAAATAAAATACATTGAGTTGCTAAATGATTTAAAATTTTAATCAAATTCACTACATGAAGGATTTTTTATTATTGTTCTGTCAGGCCAGTAGATCAGATTTTGACTTGATCTGCCAAATCATTCACTGTTTTCAACACAAACACACGCACACACGTTCGTGCACCTATCATTATGAGGACTCTCCATAGACGTAATGGTTTTTATACTGTAAAAACCGTATATTCTATCCCCCTACACTGCCCCTACCCCTAAACCTACCCACACACACACACACACACACACCCTACCCCTACCCCTAAACCTACACACACACACACACACACACACTACCCCTACCCCTAAACCTACCCATCACACACACACACACACACACACTACCCCTACCCCTAAACCTACCCATCACACACACACACACACACACACACTACCCCTACCCCTAAACCTACCCATCACACACACACACACACACACACACACACACACACACACACACACACACACACACACACACACACACACACACACACACACACACACACACACACACACTGCCCCTACCCCTAAACCTACCCATCACACACACATACACACACACACACACACACACTACCCCTACCCCTAAACCTACCCATCACACACACACACACACACACACACACACTGCCCCTACCTCTAAACCTACCCATCACACACATACACACACACACACACACTGCCCCTACCCCTAAACCTACCCATCACACACACACACACACACACACACTACCCCTACCCCTAAACCTACCCATCACACACACACACACACACACACACACACACACTGCCCCTACCTCTAAACCTACCCATCACACACACACACACACACACACACACACACACACACACACACACCCCCTACCCCTAAACCTACCCATCACACACACACACACACACACACACACACACACACACACACACACACACACACACACACACACTGCCCCTACCCTACCCCTACACACACACACACACACACACACACACACACACACTGCCCCTACCTCTAAACCTACCCATCACACACACACACACACACACACACACACACTACCCCTACCCCTAAACCTACCCATCACACACACACACACACACACACACACACACACACACACACACACACACACACACACACACACACACACACACTGCCCTGCCCCTACCCCTAAACCTACCCATCACACACACACACACACACACACACACACACACACACACACACACACACACACCTCTAAACCTACCTCTAAACCTACACACACACACACACACACACACACACACACACTACCCCTACCCCTAAACCTACCCATCACACACACACACACACACACACACACACACACACACACACACACACACACACTGCCCCTACCTCTAAACCAACCCATCACAAACACACACACACACACACTGCCCCTACCCCTAAACCTACCCATCACACACACACACACACACACACTACCCCTACCCCCTAAACCTACCCATCACACACACACACACACTGCCCCTACCCCCTAAACCTACCCATCACACACACACACTGCCCCTACCCCTAAACCTACCCATCACACACACACACACACACACACACACACACACACACTACCCCTACCCCTAAACCTACCCATCACACACACACACACACACACACACACACACACACACACACACACTACCCCTACCCCTAAACCTACCCATCACACACACACACACACACACACACACACACACACACACACACACACACACACACACACACTGCCCCTACCCCTAAACCTACCCATCACACACACACACACACACACACACACACACTGCCCCTACCTCTAAACCTACCCATCACACACACACACACACACACACACACACACACACTACCTAAACCCTACCCTCACAACCTACACCATCACACACACACACACACACACACACACACACACACACACACACACACACACTGCCCCTACCCTAAACCTACCCATCACACACACACACACACACACACACACACACACACTGCCCCTACCTCTAAACCTACACACACACACACACACACACACACACACACACACACACACACTACCCCTACCCCTAAACCTACCCATCACACACACACACACACACACACACACACACACACACACACACACTGCCCCTACCTCTAAACCTACCCATCACACACACACACACACACACACACTGCCCCTACCCCTAAACCTACCCATCACACACACACACACACACACACACTACCCCTACCCCTAAACCTACCCATCACACACACACACACACACCCCTAAACCTACCCATCACACACACACACACACTGCCCCTACCCCTAAACCTACCCATCACACACACACACACACACACACACACACACACACACACTACCCCTACCCCTAAACCTACCCATCACACACACACACACACACACACACACTGCCCCTACCTCTAAACCTACCCATCACACACACACACACACACACACACACACACACACACACACACACCCATCACAGGAAAATTCTGCATTTTTACATGTTTAATAAAACATTGTTTATTGTGTTTTTAAAGCTATTTGAAACACGAGGACACAGGAAATGTCCTCATAAACCACATTTATGTTGTAATACCAGTGTAATACCCATGTATACAAATTTATCTCTCTCACATAAATCACATAAACACACACACAAACACACAAAAGTTAAATAGTTAAAAATATGAATCTACTGAACATTTATCACACCAAATGTATTTTTAATTAAAAAAATTAAATGTATACTTTTATATTTCAATTTAAAATGTTTAATTTTTATATTATATAATATATATTTGAAAAGCTAAAACATTAATCTATTATACATTTTCACATCTACTAAATGCATTTTTTTTCATAAAACAATGTTGTTGAATCTGAATATATTTTTTTATGAAAAGTTAAAATTTTTATATTTACATTTAAATGTAACATTTTAAAGCTGCTGTCCGTAACTGTTTTTGTGTCAAAAATTATATAGTGAGAATGTACACCATGAATCCATTTTCCAAATCGTGTTGTTGTCTTATCCGGAATCATTATGGTACACTTATAATAAGTGTTTATATCGGGACTATTTCAGAGCGGTGTGGTAGGAGCCGCTGCGGAGGAGCACAGTCCCTGCGCGACTCGCCATAGACATAAACAGAGAGAAGTAGCTCCGGCTGCGATGTTCTTCCGCGAGACCCGTTCAGTTCTGTTTACTAACCGCTAGAGCACCAAAAGTGACGGACGGCAGCTTTAATATCATGTAATCTTTATTTTAAAAAGCATTAAACAATTATTTTTTTTTTTACAATTGAAATGTGCAATAATAGCTGATAAATTATAAATTATACAGGGAGTCTTTATGTGTGAAAGATTTGCCAGCTGGCCCAAAACTCTTTCATCCTTATTGATGTGACAATTATTCAAAATGCATATCAATATTAGCTCAAAATAGCTCTCAAATGAAGATAATTCAAATATATTTCTCAACATTATAGAGGCAAACAAGCATTCGTGTGAATTCACACATAAGAACCTTATAGTTGTGACAACCAGCCCTATATCAGCTCAAAAACAAGCCCAGGGATGTAGTTTGAACAATCGCTTCAGTCGCTGCACTGGGATGCAGTCCAGTAACAGGCATTAAATTGCAGGTTTTCTTACAGCAGTTCAAAAACTCCTCCCTACAGAGAGTTTACCTTCCCTCCATCTGCTCGCTAGGCCTCTCTCTCTCTCCTCTGCTGATGGAAGGCAGCGCACTATCAGGAAACATGTGCAGCTGTAGCCTGCAGAGATGGAGAGCAGGTTTAACAATCACTGCTCTGCTACTGACCCCACAACACAGTGACCCCGCGACCCCCAGCTGGGGCCACGGCTGAAAGTGAGCTTGTGCAGATGTGAGAGTATGTTCTGTGTGCTCTACAGAGCAGTGGCGTGCAGTGGTGTTTTGAAATGAAAGGAGGCAAAGTCCTCAATGTTTTTTTTTATTGCAAATTCCTACCTGAGTTAAGACGGCATGAAACAGAAGTTGTGATAGTCTTTTCTTCCCTATTGTGATATATACGTTACAAGCTTCTTGAACAAGAAAAAAATGTAGAGTGGGACTGTTTGATTTTGTCCATTAGGAATTCATTGGATGGTTGTGGTTTGCGGTGCGAGTTGGACCAGTCACATTGGTGCCATGACCCAGATGGGAGTGAGATTTGGAGGGTGAGTGTAATGGAGGCCAGCTAGTAAAGAGCTGGGTAGGTAAAAATCTCAAGAGGCGCACTAGCGACTTTAGTGTCCTTGTCAATGTGCCCGCCTCCCATGCTGGTGACGCTAGTTTGAATACCAATCGGAGTGGTGCAAGTAGGACCAGTCACACTGATTCCTTGACCTGGATGGGAGTGAGGTTTAGGGAGGCCAGCTAGTAAAGGGCTGTGCAGGTAAACCTCACTCCCCTGGCCTCAAGAGGCGCACTAGTGACTGACGCTAGAGGCTGCAGTCTTTAATGTCCTTGTTAGCGCACCTGCCACCCATGCCGGTGACGCTGGTTCTTCCACTCGGAGCAGTGTTCACCTGGCCTCAAGATGCACACTAATGACAGACACTATAGACTGTGGCCTTTAGAGTCCTTGTTGCTGGTGACGCTGGTTCAAATCCCACTCGGAGAGTGCGAGTGGGATGCCATGAGCCAGTTTAGGGAGGTGAGTGTAACAGAGGCCAACTAGTAAAGAGCTGTGCAGGTAAACCTCACTCCCCTGATCTCAAATGGTGCACTAGCAACTGATGCAAGAGGCTGTGCTCTTTAGCATCCTTGATAGCACCTGCCTCCCATGCCAGTGACACTGGTTCGAATCCCGTTCTGAGCGGGGTGAGTAGAACCAGTCACATTGGTGCCGTGACCCGAATGGGAGTGAGGTTTGAGCTGAGTGTAACGGAGGCCAGCTAGTAAAGAGCTGTGCAGGTAAACCTCACTCCCCTAGACTCAAGTGGTGCACTAGTGACTGATGTTAGTGACTGCACTCTTTAATGCACTAGTTAGCGCACGCGCCTCCCATGCCGGTGATACTGTTTCAACTCCTGCTCGGAGCTAGGACAAGTCACATTGGTGTTGTGACCCGGATGGGAGTGAGGTTTAGGGAGGTGAGTGTAATGGAGGCCAGCAAGTAAAAACTGATCTCCTTGCCTTAAGAGGCGCACGACAGACACCAGAAACTGCGGTCTTTAGCGTCCTTGTTGGCGTGTCCGCCTCCCATGCCAGTGACACTGGTTCAAATCCCACTAGGAGTGGTGCAAGTAGGACCAGTCACATTGGTGCCATGACCCGGATGGAAGTGAGGCTTAAGGAGGTGAGTGTAACGGAGGCCAGGTAGTATCATGTCCACAAACAGAGGTTGGATAGTACTGTGTGGACCACTGAGTTTATAATAGAAGTGCTAATAAACAATATATTACTACTGTTTCACAACCGTTGATGTGCTGAGCAGTCATATTGGATTCTGAAGTCTGGGTTGTTGCGGTTCCTCCAAGTTTCAACTCCCATTTGAGATGGCGTTTTAGTTAAAAATACCTATTGGAACAAGGAATTTCCCATTTTGAAGGACAACTCCACCATTTAATTCACAGACTTGGGTTTTAAAGACAATGTGAAATCAAAATTGACCCAGAAATGTCTTTGGTCTAAGAAATAACCAAGGTCAAATGGATGGGAAAAGCAGTGTTTTCACCATCCAATTAAATCCCAATGGATTTGAATATCAAGTCCCACCCGGTTTTTTCCTGCTAGATATATGATTTCACTCTGAAATACGTTGGGAGCATCTGATATGCTGCTCCATGTCGACCTGGCAACACCTATCTCTGATGTTCTCTTTGAAGTGCTTTGCTTGTGATCATTATGGAAAACTGTCAGTTCTGATGCACAATCAAATTTCAAGCTGACATTGACAAGCTCAAATTAAAGATCGCAGTAGGACCTAATGCGAGTAATGAATCATTCCTGCCTTCTTACATCTGCTCATTAGCAGATAAAAATCACAAGAGCAGAAATGATGATTCCACTTACCAGAAACACACAATTAGACCAGCCTTTTCAAATAAGCACGTATAATATAAAGGAACATCATTTTTATACTACGCAATAAGAACTGCAACTAGTTTGACAGCAGTTTGGTGTATAAAATGTTTCTTTTCTAGAGTATTTTAATGTCAGGCAGTGTATGAAAAATCAAACCTGGTGCTAATCTGCTTTCCCTGATTATGAAATTCCCTCATTATCCATAGAAATCTTAAAACTGACATCTACAGACTTCATTAGCAGGTTCCTTACTGTACTTATATAAAAACCTTTACGGGAGAAGAGATGTTAGCATCAGCAAGATGTCGAGTTCACATTTGCAATGGAGATTTGCCCCCATTCCTACCTGGCACTTCTTCAAAGAGGAGATCACCACACCCCGGCTAAAACTGCTGAACTGCTTTTCCAGGAGCTCTGGGAATGTTGTCAAAGGCTGTAGAATAATCTGTCTCAAGTAAACATAAGGATCAAATAATAACCAAGGAATATTCTGTCAGCAGTATTTGTGGCAAAATGTGAATTAACATATTAAATATAGATATAATAAATAATAATAAAATTGCCAAATAAAATAATAATAATAATAAAATTAAATAAAATTAAAATTAAAAAGTAAAATACAAAATAAATTCAAACAAATTATAAAAGTACTCACAGCGGTTTGGACGATGGATGGAAAATAAAATAAAAAATCAATAAAATAAAATAAAATGTACTTATTTATTTACTTATTATTTATTTATAATATTTTTATTATTTGCAACTACTACTGCTGCTTATTTGAAAAGGACAACTGGAAAACTTATTTGAATTATTTAAAAGCAGTTAATCATAATAACGTGACACATTATTGTAAATACGATTCACCAGTGAGAGTTATAATATGGTATATATATATATATATATATATATATATATATATAGCATCTAACAGCATGGTGCCAGGACAACTATATATATATTAATAAACAGTACATATTTCAGCTCTTTGAGTATGAGAAATTACAAAATTAAAAAGTGTTTTCAAAACGATTAATCGCGATTAATCACATCTAACATAAAATATTGTAAATATATAATATGTGTGTGTGTGTGTGTGTGTATAAACATACATACATACATGCATCCAAACTTTATATGTTAAATGCTATTAATCACGATTAATCGATTTGATAGCACTAAAAATGTATTCTTGTTGTTGTTTACCAACCCTTGTATTTCCATTGTTTCCATCATTTTTGCTTGTGCCTCAAAAAACTGAGGGATGAGTCAAAATGTTTCTGCTGAAATCGACATTATGCCTCAAATGCTGTTAATGGAGCTGAACTTGAGATGAACCCAGAACATTTCCTAAATGGTTATTCTAGAACACCACAATCCATTTCTTCAATCAGTCCATTCACCACAATCAGTCCAGTCCATGTTTTCTGATCCTGTCTTCCACCCCTGAGTATTTCCAAGGCGTCATGCTTAAATCAGGGTTTTTTCCCAGTTAAGATGTGATGTTCAGTGATTGAGGACAGATTTCACTTTGCTGATACTGTTTTTTTTCCCTCCCCTGAACGGCTGCCTCTAATGAGCTCTGAACAGACTGAACGAAATAAAAATCATGCAGCGATCACAAACATCAATCATCTTCATCTATATTTTGCCCGAATATCATAAACAGTGATGTGCAGATAAGACTCAAGACCAAACAGATGAGATGAGAACGAGAAAAAAAAAAAAAGTAAGTTATTAGAGAATAATGAGAAAGTTTTGGTGGGAAAGTTGAACTTTTGACATGTCTAACAGCTTGACACACTCATATGAGGATGTTCGTTCGGCTCATATTTTTCCACAGAAAGATAAATTAGCAGAGGAAATATCAGTAAACCTCTGTTTTCCTCTACGACATGACATTAATGAGGGCATTTATGAAACACTTACCGAAATTTAGCACTTTAAATAAGTTCAGTAATGAGGTCGTTGCGGGTTTGTGCAGGCTAATGCAGGTGACCGGTGTTGCCTAGCGACTGCTGACAGAAACGACGACTTGGTGAGCAGGTTTAAATGAACAATTTACTGTAAAACACCATAATTTATTGGAAAACGAGACATTTTATCTGTCAGTAAATTCTGTGTCATCAGTGGAATGACCTGATAAGCACTGTTGCCAACTATTTTCAGTGGAAAGTAGCTAAAGCCTGCTGAAAAAGTTATTAAATGTCACTAGATGACGTCATGCACCAACTGTCACCGTATAGACGAATGTCCAATAAAGCTATTCTCATCACATTTACATATTTTCTGTCAGGCACTGGAATGAGTATGATATAGCGACTGACTGAATGTGAACCAACAGTCCAAAAAGTTGCTAGATTTGTAGGTAGTCACTTAAATAAAAACGGGGTCTCTAAAGGGGGTTGAAAAATCTAAATTGGCAACAACTGCTGATCAGTCACTCAACCTGTGATGTCACTGATGATGTCATCTGATCAGATGACAAAACCTCCCTAATGATCCTGTCGCAGCATTATAACAGAGTATGAGTGTGTTGAAAATTAAAAAAATTATCAATATTATTTAAATCTTACTGTATTTGTAAGTATAAAAGGCAATATATCATATATATGTTGGGTAAGTTACTCTAAAAAAGTAATTCATTAACTTCAATAGTGTAATTACAGTACTGTACAAATTACTCATTACTCAAATTACTCACTTATTTAATTACTCATTACTAATTACTTTCTAAATCCAAGAATAGACATGAAACAGCTCTTTCAATTCATTCAAATAAAGAAGGATGCATAAAACAATGCATTTTAAAGTTAAACTTTACATTTTGATGTTAATTCCACTGTTATATATAATAGTTCTATAGTCTATACACAGCATTTAGTTCAATTACATCAGAAGTAACTGTAATTACATTACAGAAGAAATAAGAGTAATCCCTTACTTTACTTTTTCAAGGGAAATATATATATTGTTCCACGGGGTGTACATGGTCTCAACAATGCTTAGGTAGGTGGTACGTGTCAAAGTAACATCCACATGGATGGCAGGACCCAAGGTTTCCCAGCAGAACATTGCCCAAAGCATCACACTGCCTCCGCCGGCTCGCCTTCTTCCCATAGTGCATCCTGGTGCCATGTGTTCCCCAGGGAAGCCACGCACCCGCACCCGGCCATCCACGTGATGGAAAAGAAAACAGGATTCACCTTCGCTCCCCACGTGCATCAATGAGCCTTGGCCGCCCATGACCCTGTGGCCGGTTCTCCACTGTTCCTTCCTTGGAGCACTTTTGATAGATCCTGACCACTGCAGACCGGGAACACCCCACAAGAGCTGCAGTTTTGGAGATGCTCTGACCCAGTCGTCTAGCCATCACAATCTGGCCCTTGTCAAACTCGCTCAAATATATATATTTAAAAAATTATTAAAAAAATAAGACAAATCTATATACACACATTTGTAATATCTTTACAATGTTATATACATAATTTGAATATTTGAATAATGTAAATGTAAATTAAATTTTTGGTGTCCCTTATTCATTTTTTAATCATTCAATCAAATTTAATTTATTATTGTTAATTGATTTAAAAATTAAACCGAAATGATTGACTTTTCATCACTACTTCTCTTTACCAATTTGAAGGCTTCTTATTGGCTCTAAAAAAAAAAAAGGTTGTCAAATAATGCGACTGCACATTCCTGTGGCTAAAATATAATATAACACATATACACACAATGCCTGGCGAAATGATACCTGGTAAAGAAGGCCCATGACATCACCAGCGAGGTTAATTTTTTGGCCCGGCGACGTGGGTCTTTACCACCTTGAAAGAGAACTAAAGTGAAGTTTGGTGAAAGTCGCATCTTGATTATCCCCGAATCGATCGCACGACGCCTCATGTTGTGCAAACAGCCACTTAAGAGTCAATTCCGATCTTTCCCCGGCTGCCACGTGAATGTCATGCGAATAGTCCTCGGAAATGAAGATGGGAAAATTCCAGCTCTGTGATTCAGCGGCTGCAAAAGCGTATCCCTGATAGCTCTGCGCTCAGATCTCTCTGTATCGTTTCCACGGATCAGAGAGGCTCCGCTCCGGCTTCAGAGCTGCAGGAACTTTATTTTAAGAGCTACTTAAGACAGTAAGTGCCACTGCACTGTTCCCACTCTGATGAAAAAGTAAATTTAATTAAGTGCTTAAATATTCAATTACCTCTTTCATTACTTCAGAGAGGGGCTCGGTAGCGTCTACAAGTGACTCAGCGTGTCTGTGGTTTAGAGATAGCTTGAAGTCTGCTCTGTTCTGAAGCTTTGCGAGCGTTGCTTTCTTCATTCGTTCTGCTTTGTCTTTGGCCGGCAGATATCCTGTTTTACAGATATCCCACTCTATACTCTTATGAAAGTAATACATGACTCATGAACCAGCTATAAGATATATCAAACTAAATTATTTCAGCGGTTCTCTGCAGTGTGTCAGATTCCTGATTTGGCACCCTTCTGACCTCATCCCTCATCTGCCATTTGTTTCAGCTTCAGACACTTTTTACAAATGTGTCAATGTCATTCTGGTCTGCCATTTCCAGACTTAAGCCTATCAGAATAAACACTGCTGCTAATTCTGAACTGCCTATTCATGCCTGTGCAATTTCAACAATCCTATAAGATCATTACAAATCACATTGTGCAACATGGATGTAATAAACTTGTAGACTGTATGATGATGACACCTATTGAATCATAGGCTATAAAAGAAAAGATCAAGATGAATCGCACTTTGGCAATTGTGGTTTTTATGCGCTGAAAGAAAGAGGGGAATATGGACACGGTCATGGCTACGGAAAAGAGGCCAACTGGGCATGCCAATTTTGTAAGTAGAGCTTGAGGTAAGTAGTTTTGCTTTCGTCTGGGACAGCCCAAAATTGCACAATGAATTTCGATAGTTCACTTTAGACTGTCAGGGAAGCGGGAAATAACAGGCGGCAGTAAGAGATGCAGGATTCCAAATGCAGGGAGAACCAAAGAATCAAAAAAGGACAAATGAGCAAAAACACAGAAAACAGGGAACTTCGTACATCTGCAACACCAAACATTAAACAGCGGCCCACCGAGAACAACTGCAGCACTGGGGTATATATACACAAGGAGAACAAGGGGGAGTGGATAATAGGCAACACCTGGGGAAAACTAATCATGATGAAAACTACAAAGAACCACGAAGTACCACAGGAACAGGACACAGAAACAACGCACAGATAAACTTAAAAGTCCCACAGAGTGCCAGACACAGAACAGATGTGACATAGACTTCCTACTAACTATAAGTAACTTTGCAGCTACCAGTCATTAGAGTATTAGTAAACTCTCTGTTTAATATCTGCTAACACTTTATTTTGATGGTCCCTCAACAGGCTTTTAAAGAAATCACTTTCTAAGGACTGCAGCAAACGGCCGGTAGGGACTACAGACATTCCTCCAGGGTTGCTGACATCACCAACCCCAGTATTTGCATAGACCCCTCCTCCGAGAATATTAAATAAGGGGGGCGGGGCCGTGTTTTATTGCTGTGGAGAAGAGTTGTTGTGGTAGAGTTAGTAGGCTGGAGTGTTGCTGCCGCAATGCCGACGAAACGCTGTTATTCTCATCCGGATTGCAGGTCCACTTTGTTCATCCTTCCTAGGGACGGGGGAGTTAGGGATCAATGGTTAAAATGTACTTTTAACTCGGTCCCTCATAATTATTACTCGCTAAGGAAAGCTTCCACAATCTTGGGATTCGCACAACGGCTTGTCCTGAAAGATGGAGCAGTTCCAACTTTGAAAACAGGAGCTGTTTACGGGACACAACCTGTAAGCATGATTTATTTTTCGTCGATGTGTTTTCCTGTAATAGTTCCTGTATTGTTAATTGTACGTTGTAGAAAGGAAGTAAAGAAATGACAACGCTGTTTGTTAAATGCTCATTCATACTTAACGTTATCCGACAAACACCTAACGCTACAAACAGTGAACTGGGAATTAGTGTAAATGATTCTCTGATTAGAGCGTTTATGTATCGTTTATCTACAGGCATGCTAAACATGGTTCTGTGTTTGATTGGGCTGCTAGAGTAAAGCCCATGTTTAGTGCTCGTTTTGGGTTGATAGTTCTTGCGACAGATATTTGCCTATAATCGCTAGAATTAACATTGTTTCTAATACTACCAAAGCACAGACTACCGGTAAAGGTAAGGGGCGTGACGTTTCCGAAAAATGTGCACTAGGCGGTTAGCCAATCACAGCACACTGAGCCAGCTGACCAATCTGAGCCCACTGCGTATTTCTGAGGGACCGGCGTCATAGAACCCGGAAACAAGGAGGGACAGAGCAGTGTAGAATAAAGGTCAAATATATGAAAAATAATGCAATTTTTTAAAAACGAAGCATGAACACGTGTTACAGTGCACCCCACAAACACAATCAAGCCTTCGAAAGAAGGAGTTTTACCACCCCTTTAAACCAGAAGCTAACTGGTAGATTGCGTTGGTCATTATGGAAATGATCCGGCTGCATTTGTGTTCATTCATTTGTGTGTCGTCAGTAGATCACGTGCTGAACTGTCCACTCCCGTCGGCTCTTTTATGGAATTGCGCTCTCACGCTAATTTGCCCTGTTTAGTAAATCGTCCCCATATGTCTAAAGTGGACTATCGAAATAAAGTATAAACGGTCTTCCCTACTATATAATATGCCAAAAGCAGTACATCAAATGAGAGCTGTGATACTAGTAGAACTAGGAATGCACAATATATCAGTATTATATCTGCTACTTAATTTTAAATTATCATTATTAGTCGATATTGGTTATATAATAGTGAATGCTCATTTCCCCTATTTTCAACTTTAGATTACTTTTGCCCACTGAAATGCCTTGAAACGCACAGCATTATTCAATGTGTTGACTTCACTGAAACAGGAAGACAGGGCGGGACATATCGGATAGCTCCTCCTCTTTTTTAAAAAAAGCAGCCAGTAGTGTTTCGTTTATGTCACAGCTCGGCCCGAGTTGTTGAGCTTGAGTCGGTAAAGCCACAGTTTCCTCCTAATCTCTAACCGTTCCTCCATTCTGTGCAGAATTCAAACGAATCTGACACATTTTGTGGTCTGCACCGACATGTATTTTATCTGCTCTGTGCTATCGCGTCTCTGGACCGGAGCAGATTATGCGCGTGTGAAACTAACGTGAAACCAGACTTCATTCACCCCGATGGACTGTTCCCTATCCCCCACATAGTGCACTATGTGCCATTCACCATGTAGACCCGCAGATTCAGCATCTGTGTAGGGGGTGGGGCTTCAGATTCTAGAGAGCATTTGATTGGACAGAAAATCTGAGTGCAGAGTGCAAACTGATGTCATCAAAATCATTGATCCATATTGGCGGAAGTGACTGTATATTTTAATGCTTATATCTTCTAAATGTGAATTCTGTCATTGTTTTGACGCACACTAGCTTATAGATAACATATTCATACTAAAAGTATTTTGATTTCATGGGAACTTTAATTTTTGCACTTGTCAGTTATGTTGCTTCACTGGCATTCACAAATCCTGTCCCGTGGCCTCATGGAATAGTAAAGTGTCCATCGTATGCAGAAGTAGATCATCTGGGTAGTGAATTCGGACGTACTTCTTTTGTCACATACTGTTTTTGCCTACTATATAGTAGGGAATTATGCAATTTTAGACACAGCCTTGGTTTTCATTTCAGCAGCGTCAACAGCAAAAACTGTTACGTGTTACTTCCTTTTCACCTTCCCAAACCGGCTCCTGCAACAAAGAAAAATACAGCCTGTTAAACTCCAAAGATCAAAGGCAGCGGCCGGATGCGGCTGGACTTTATTTGAGCATTCAAGAGCAAAGACAGTGAAACAGAAAAGGACATGGACTTGGCTTGCTTCAATAGCGAGATTAAAAGTTGTTTTCCCTCTTGAAAATTTCACCCCTGCTTAAGCATGTCAAATCTCAGCGGCTGTTAGCAAAGTCTGTGCTTTTATGCTGAGGGTGTTCTGCGGTTTCATTAGCGGAGAGGACGACAGGAAGAAGCTTGAGAGAGTCTCTGGAGCACAGAGGGGGCAAAACTTCAGCCCTGAGCTGCTTTGGCAAATGAGGGAATAAAAAAAAAACAGTTATGTTGTCCTGTTACCACTTTTCTGTGGTTGGTAGATATTCAAAATTCCTTCATCTTTCAGTATCAGTCAGTGATTGGATGTAAATTATGTTACTTGATTATATTCCCTTTTATAACCTGTGTTATACCCGCGCTTAGGACTTCGCATGAGCTTTGTCCAGTCTGAAAAATGCAGTTTTTGTCATGATTTAAACGTTTAGAAACTAAATATATGAGACAGTTATTGTCAGATTTCATTGGTGATTTCAAATATGAAATTTAATTGTGAGTTTGGCGAACAGTTTTGGAGAATTTGATGTTTCCAACATGATTGGGTATAAAAAGAGCCTCTGAGAGTGGCAGTGTCTCTCAGAAGTCAAGATGGGCAGAGGATCACCAATTCCCCCAATGCTGCGGCCAAACATACTGGAGCAATACCAGAAAGGAGTTTCTCAGAGAAACACTGCAAAGAGTTTGAAGTTCTCATCATCTACAGTGCATAATATCATCCAAAGATTCAGAGAATCTGGAACAATCTCTGTGCGTAAGGGTCAAGGCCGGAAAACCATACTGGATGCCCGTGATCTTCGGCCCTTAGACGGCACTGCATCACATACAGGAATGCTACTGTAATGGAAATCACAACATGGGCTCAGGAATACTTCCAGAAAACATTGTCGCTGAACACAATCCACCGTGCCATTCGCCGCTGCCGGCTAAAACTCTACAGGTCAGAAAAGAAGCCATATCTAAACATGATCCAGAAGCGCAGGCGTTTTCTCTGGGCCAAGGCTCATTTAAAATGGACTGTGGCAAAGTGGAAAACTGTTCTGTGGTCAGACCAATCAAAATTTGAAGTTCTTTTTGGAAAACTGGGACGCCATGTCATCCGGACTAAAGAGGACAAGGACAGCCCAAGTTGTTGTCAGCGCTCAGTTCAGAAGCCTGCATCTCTGATGGGATGGGGTTCATGAGTGCGTGTGGCATGGGCAGCTTACACATCTGGAAAGGCACCATCAATGCTGAAAGGGATATCCAAGTTCTAGAACAACATATGCTCCCATCCAGACGTCGTCTCTTTCAGGGAAGACCTTGCATTTTCCAACATGACAATGCCAGACCACACACTGCATCAATTACAACATCATGGCTGCGTAGAAGAAGGATCCGGGGACTGAAATGGCCAGCCTGCAGTCCAGATCTTTCACCCATAGAAAACATTTGAGCATCATAAAGAGGAAGATGCCACAAAGAAGACCTGAGACAGTTGAGCAACTAGAAGCCTGTATTAGACAAGAATGGGACAACATTCCTATTCCTAAACTTGAGCAGCTTGTCTCCTCAGTCCCCAGACGTTTGCAGACTGTTAGAAAAAGAAGAGGGGATGCCACACAGTGGGAATCATGGCCTTGTCCCAACTTTTTTGAGATGCCATGAAATTTAAAATCAACATATTTTTCCCTTAAAATGATTCATTTTCTCAGTTTAAACATTTGATATGTCATCTATGTTGTGTTCTGAATAAAATATTGAAATTTGAAACTTCCACATCATTGCATTCTGTTTTTATTCACAATCCGTACAGTGTCCCAACTTTTTTGGAATCGGGTTTGTATACATACATACATATTGAGACTACAAGCTAGTTAAAGCCGTCAAATTGAGCTTATTCGCGTATTTTAAAGCAGTCCATGTCAGCCATTTCACAACGAAGCGAGCCACCTGGCTGAAGCCCCTCCCCTGACGCCGATTTGAGTCTGTTGTGAAGTGAATGTCACTCGCAAATGAAGCGAGTAAACTCAAATTGTTCAAGCGCCCAACTACGTGCAAAAAGCGCAATTTATTCGTGCAAGTCGCGTCTGGTGTGAACGCACAGTCAGGTAATAAAAACATAACGGTTCATTATGTAAGGTCTTTATACGTCACTGAAAACAGTTATGTATATTATATTGCATTTCTGTAAATAGAGCCTCATAAATACTACACACTGCACCTTTAAAACTCAGGAATAAGGCAATTATTTGTTGAGCAATCACGTGGAGAAAAAAAGGTAAAGTAACAATAGCAAAACAAAAGAATATTAGTTTTAGCTGCTCATGCAAGTTTATTTGTAAAAGAGTGTAGTTTAAAGAAATAACGTGTGATATCAAATATAGCAAATGAAGATAAGCAGATCATATTAAGGTTGTGAGTTAATTTGATTTGTTAAATATAATTAATTTACCTCCCCCCCAACAAAGATCAACAAGTGGTTGCTAAAAGCAACGTTTGCCCTTTTTCTTAATCACCGACTCTAATAATGGCATAATGGCGCTAAAAGAACAGTGTGTGATTTCTGTGGTGATTTGTATCCCCCAGTGCTGTGAGATCAGAGAATTCAACTGTACCGGTGTGACTAATATTCCAAACCTGAGTCACTGAGTCACTGTTTGTCATCCAAATCATGGTTATGTTTCCATTCAAATCTGGGTCAGTGTTCTTGTTTGAGTTTTGAGTCACGGTTTGCTCGGTTATTTTCTCTCTATTGACTCTTTAACACGCTTCAACAGAAACACAAGAGTTGATTTGGCTCGTACGTCCATCTGGACTTCTCCCAGGTCACACCAAGGACAGGAAGAGGCGGTCGGACAGTGATGCACGTCAATGCCTGACAAAAACAAAACTCTTGTGAAGGCCGTAGAGAATAGTAGAGCAATCCCCGACGCTGACCCGCTCTGCGTCCAGACCCGGAACAGATTGAGCGCTGTTAAAGAGGCTGTAGCCTGCTGTCCGCACAAGTGCCAGAATCCAATTCACACGTTAGACGGCGAGCACATGGGGCCACCTGCCTGCACACTCATCTGGAGCCGTGGCCTTTAAATGACGGGGCCCTTTAGCGATCTCTCTCTCTCTAGTCAAAGATGACATGGGTGAAATGTGATTAGTACATCATCAGGTGTTTTGAAGATCATCACCACTACAAAAGTTATGAACCACGTCTGGGCAAATCCACATTTTAACTCTTTCCCTGCCAGCATTTTTTTTCTTTTTTTCTAGTTTTTTTTTTTTACAAACAAACATTTTATTCTTAATTTCATGCATTTTCTTTTTATCAACACCTGAATGTAAATTTCATAAAAAAGCAACATTTTGAACAAAAAACTGAGATGTAATGTAAATGTAAATCAGATTCAGAACGATGATCAAAACATAGATGGAGAAAAAAATGAAATGTTTCCTTTTTATATCATGTACTTAAAATATAAAAACAACTTATTTAAATTTACTTTATTAAATATTTTATTAAACATAAAACGTGCATTTTATATATGTGTATATAATAAATAAATAAATACTAATAAAATATAAAATTATGCTCAAGACATTAATGGAGATGTATTAAATCTGTCATTAGGTTAAGAAACTTTTTATATTTAAATATTTAGCAAATAAGATCAAATAAAACTAGAAAAGCATTATTTTATATTTTAAGACATGAAAATGTTTTAGTGCTTAAAACACAAAAACTATTTATTTTATTCTTTAAATTTATTAAAAATAAAACATACATTTAAAAAAATATATATATATTATTTTTCATGAAAAATGTGATTTGCCCACACAAGGCTATATGACGGCAAGCAATGATTGGTCGGGAGGCAATGTGTAGTCTGACAGTCAAAATCACAAAATCTGCCACAGTGACTATATTAACAGACAAAAATATTGTGTAGTCTGCATTAGCAAGCAAGTCAGTGCATGAAAATAAAACGGCAAGCTAAAATACACAGACGCAGCCGACAAGAGGCGACGACACAGTCAGCTTTCGACGCCGCTATCTCTTTTGGCTTGGCGTGTCACTAAAAGAATAGCACACCTTTCCACAACAAGCAGTATGATTAAATTTACCCATTTAGATAATTCTCATCCTTTACGTAATTAGAATAGAATCAGTCAAGTGCAATCACATAAAAGGCTTCACTTCCAATTCAGCTCTCCTAAAACAGACACAAGCCCTTAAAAGTATTAGATTGTAAACATGACGCTTATATCCGGTGCACATTACTCCACTGAAATATTACACGGCAGTTGCATCCTAATGCTGCACATGAACCCTGATCTCCACCGGAGACGCATTAGCATGAGTGTAGAGCGCTTATAATCTGCGCTCAGATGTTCACCCCGTGAGCTCACGAGCTCTGCGGTTCCATTGGTCGCACTTGAGCAATCCGGGGTCACCTGAGTCTTTTCACAAAGGCTGTTTCCATGTAACGGTCTTAAATAATCTCACGCAGGAGGAGAGGAAACGCGGGAGGAGAGTTGAGCTCGAGGTCACATATTGAGGAAAAATAAACAGCGTTTGACATCCGTGGCCCAAACACTCTTCCTCTGAGATCTGCATAACAAAGGAACGGAGTCTGACTGACATCTCCATCTGTCAGATGAGGCCAGTGCCCTCAGAAGCAGGAGAAATAGACAGCAAGAAAGAGAGAGAGGCGATGCGTCCTACACTTCTATAGTCATTTTTGCCCTGAAGGTTTCTTGCACCAAAACATCTTAATATAGTTTTACTTGACCACACTCAAAGTCCTTCCAAAGTGAAGTGTGTCACGTCAGACACTTTTCTTCACATTACCTCCGTCTGTCTGAGTAGGTACTACATTTGAATTTGAATTGACTTTGCTACTGTAAAAAGTATGTTGTATATAGTATGGATATGGTAGTTTGAATAAAATTCGGACGTACTACATCCGCCATGTTGTTACTGTCACGTGACCTACTAGCATCAGTTGTGTCATTTCACTGTCCCGTCCGTGGCCTCATTGGATAGTAGTGTTCATTGTATGCGCGCTTCAGAGTCCTTCTTGCCGAAATTAATAGATCATCCGGTTATTTTTCGCCTACAATTTCTCAAATACTATAGTTGCATCCCAAATGACGCACTATACACTATGCACTGGTCCGATCAGGCATAACATTATGACCACTGACAGGTGAAGTGAATAACACTGATGATCTCTTCATCACGGCTCCTGTTAGTGGGTGGGATATATTAGGCAGCAAGTAAACATTTTGTCCTCAAAGTTGATGTGTTAGAAGCAGGAAAAATGGGCAAGCGTAAGGATTTGAGCAAGTTTGACAAGGGCCAAATTGTGATGGCTAGACAACTGGGTCAGAGCATCTCCAAAACTGCAGCTCTTGTGGGGTGTTCCCGGTCTGCAGTGGTCAGGATCTATCAAAAGTGCTCCAAGGAAGGAACAGTGGAGAACCGGCCACAGGGTCATGAGCGGCCAAGGCTCATTGATGCACGTGGGGAGCGAAGGCTGGCCCGTGTGGTCGATCAAACAGGCGAGCTACTGGAGCTCAAACTGCTCAAGAAGTTAATGCTGGTTCTGATAGAAAGGTGTCAGAATACACAGAGCATCTCAGTTTGTTGCGTATGGGCGGCATAGCCGCTGACCAGTCAGAGTGCCCATGCTGACCCCTGTCCACCGCCGAAAGCACCAACAGTGGCACGTGAGCATCAGAACTGGACCACGGGCAATGGAAGAAGGTGGCCTGGTCTGATGAATCACGTGTTCTTTTACATCACGTGGATGGCCGGGTGCGTGGCTTACCTGGGAACACATGGTACACATTCAACACATGGTACACACATTCAAGTACCTGGGTGTAAACATCTCCGAGGACCTGACCTGGACTGCTCACATTCAGACACAGGTGAAAAAGCCAGGCAAAGACTGTACCACCTGCGCCAGCTGAGGAAATTCAGGGTTTCACCAGCTATCCTGAAAACTTTCTATTTAGGGCGATAGAAGTGTTTTAACTCAGTGCATCACAGCGTGGTATGGGAACAGCACCAGTCATGACCGCAAAGCCCTGCAAAGAGTAGTGCGCTTATCCGGGCGTATCTCAGGGTCAGCTCTCCGTCTCTGCAGGACGTCTACACCAAACGCTGCAAAGGTAGAGCTACCAAGATCATCAAGGACTCTAATCACCCTGCAAACCCTCATTTCACGCTGCTGCCATCTGGTAAGCGCTTCCGAAGCCTGATGGCCAAAACTGAGAGACTCAGGAGGAGCTTCTTCCCCCAGGCCATCAGACTCCTGAACTCAGTCACTTAACATCACGTGACTTCACGTCAGGATAAACATCGATACACTGACATTGCACTGCACTTTCTGTTCTCGTGTTACTGTGTAACAACCTGTTATAAACCTGTTTGCACATTATACTCTTATACATTTGTTAACCACATATTTATAAGTCTACAGTTTACTCACTGCAAAGTCTACTTCAATTATTTTATTCCACTTTATCCTTATTTGTTACCTTTTTTTTCTCTTGACTTGATTATTTATAATTCTACAGATATAGACATATATATATATATATATATAGATAGTACTTTTTTTATATTCTATTTCTATTATAACTTCCTCCTTGTGTTTTTAACTGTGAACTTGCACTGTCCATGGAGCGGACCTGTTTACATTTCACTGCCGGTTGTATATTCTGTATATAACTGTGTGTGTGACAAATAAAACTCTTGAATCTTGAATCTTGAATCATGGCACCAGGATGCACTATGGGAAGAAGGCGAGCCGGCGGAGGCAGTGTGATGCTTTGGGCAATGTTCTGCTGAAAAACCTTGTGTCCTGCCATCCATGTGGATGTTACTTTGACACGTACCACCTACCTAAGCATTGTTGAGACCATGTACAGCCTTTCATGGAAACGGTATTCCCTGGTGGCTGTGGCTCTTCCAGCAGGATAATGCTCCTGACACAAAGCACAAATGCTTCAGGAATGGTTTGAGGAGCACAACAACGAGTTTGAGATGTTGACTCGGCCTCCAAATTCCCCAGATCTCAATCCAATCGAGCATCTGTGGGATGTGCTGAACGGATAGAGAATACCCATAATGCATTGTGAGAGTCCGCACTGAATGGATTCCCGCATCTGACCAGAAGATGGCGCCCGTAGCTGAAACAATCCATACATTTTCCAAACCGCTGGTCCAATGTGACATCATACAATAATGTTTAAATTATAATATAATACAAATATAATAATATTTTTATATTTACATTATTCATACTATCATAAAATATCATTGAATTATTGACTCAACCAATTCGCTCTACTTTTCTTATACAATTTCTGAGTGGGGATGTGAGAGTCATAAGCAGAAATGACACCAGTTTTCCTACAGAATGCGACTCAGTTCACTCTGTGGAGAGTGTTTGTGCCTGGCGGATGTTATAGTTGTTTCTGCACATTAAACTGGTAAAGGAGAGGCTATTTTAGCTTCAGGCGGTAAAAACTTTCCTGTCTGCTGTCCTGAAAAATCAATACCAGTCCAAATATTATTGCTTCCACTTCTTCTGATGTATTCAACACCATAAATGTGTTTAACTTCAAAGTCCTTCTGTACAATACCTTCGTATTTTCTCTCGCCATCACACTGAATGAAAGCAGAGACCTTTTCTCCTCTCCCCTGGTCAACATGAGCCAGTTTCAGTGTGTGTGCAGGTATCTGTGGGTTTATTGTAGCGGTGAGCTGGTGAAATCAGCCTCTGATAAGCTCTGATAAGTTCTGGGAGGGCACAGCAGTGATACGTGTGCACGCTCTATCTATCAATTCAACATAAATCACTCTGGAAAATTCCATCTGTGCGCGTGACCTTCAGGGCAACCAGTCTTACAAACAAGTGAAAAGCTTTTACATTTTAAGTGAACAGGTTACTATTTTACAACAAATCACCGTTCTACAAGGGTAAAGGTAAAAATATATATAAAAAAATATTTTAGGATATCCATGAAATGTGTTCAAGAACGAATGTATATACAGTGTTATTTTTTTCCTGCCATAAACAGACTCACCACCTTGAGCTTGCTTTATCTGTGATTTCACATCTTTAAAAGGTACTCTGCGAAGGATGTCTTTTTAACTTTTTATTTAGAAATAAACAAAACTCCATTGTCGAACCAGAATATAAAAATACATTTTATATATATATATATATATACACTCACCTGTCAGGATTATTAGGAACACCACACTAATACTGTGTTTGACCCCCTTTCGCCTTCAGAACTGCCTTAATTCTACGTGGCATTGATTCAACAAGGTGCTGAAAGCATTCTTTAGAAATGTTGGCCCATATTGATAGGATAGCATCTTGCAGTTGATGGAGATTTGTGGGATGCACATCCAGGGCACGAAGCTCCCGTTCCACCACATCCCAAAGATGCTCTATTGGGTTGAGATCTGGTGACTGTGGGGGCCATTTTAGTACAGTGAACTCATTGTCATGTTCAAGAAACCAATTTGAAATGATTGGAGCTTTGTGACATGGTGCATTATCCTGCTGGAAGTAGCCATCAGAGAATGGGTACATGGTGGTCATAAAGGGATGGACATGGTCAGAACCAATGCTCAGGTAGGCCGTGGCATTTAAACGATACCCAATTGGCACTAAGGGGCCTAAAGTGTGCCAAGAAAACATCCCCCACACCATTACACCACCACCACCAGTTGGTAACAAGGCATGATGGATCCATGTTCTCATTCTCAAATCCCAGTAACTGAGCAGATTGTGAAATACTCAGACCGGCCCGTCTGGCACCAACAACCATGCCACGCTCAAAATTGCTTAAATCACCTTTCTTTCCCATTCTGACATTCAGTTTGGAGTTCAGGAGATTGTCTTGACCAGGACCACACCCCTAAATGCATTGAAGCAACTGCCATGTGATTGGTTGATTAGATAATTGCATTAATGAGAAATTGAACAGGCGTTCCTAATAATCCTTTAGGTGTGTATATATATATATATATATATATACATAATTTGTCCTTATGTTTTTATATCATGTCCGTAACCAAAAGACAATATGTAAGACAATGAAACATGCTTAAAAAAAAATAAAAACATTTTACGAGACATTTACTGTAGGAACTTTCTAAAGTGATTTGAATTGTGTTAAAGTTATATTTTTATTGTCAACACTTTATGATAAGGTAATTATTTAGCATGCTCATGAATTACCTCTAACTTTAATTTATGTTGATTAATGTTAATTGCTGCATTTTCTATTTAATTTTTATTTTTAATAAAAAAAACATTTAATTTGAAATTAACCTTTTTAATTTCAAATTGTGTAAATGTATTATAACATTAGAATTACAATGTACAGTATTATGAACAGTGTTGGAGGTAACGCATTACAAGTAACCGGAGTTACGTAATCAGATTACTTTTTCAAGTAACTAGTAAAGTAATGCAATACTTTTTAAATTTACATCAAAATATATAAATTACTTTTCAAGTAAGTAACGCGAGTTACTTTGTTTTTGTTTTGTTTTTTTCAATTTATTGACTGACAGCTCTCCTGTCTCCATGTTGAGAGAAATCGGGAGTGAGTGCAGTGAAATGCAATCTCAGAATATTACGCAAACCTGCCATAATGAAATATATTAAATTACACAAATATACTTTATGTATTTAATCTCACTTTATTAACCAATTTCTTTGCTGCTGACCTTCGATGATACAATATAAATACAAATAAATTGCAGCACAGCTGAAAGGTTTGTTTGAGCTGCGCCCTCTACTGTACAGGTGTGAATTTGCATTTCCTTCAGCCTGAGGCTTATTCATTTCTCTTTTGGTGTGAAAATCAAAACAAAAAAGCAAACCCTGCCCAGGTTAGAAAAAGTAACGCAAAAGTAACGCAACATTACTTTCCATAAAAAGTAACTAAGTAAGTCAATTAGTTACTTTTTTAGGGAGGAATGCAATATTTAAAAGTAACTTTCCCCAACACTGGTCATGAACAAACATTAATTACAAATAAACGTATATTTATCCAAAATTAATAAATGCTGTAAAAATGCATTATTAGTTTATGATACCTAATGCATTAACTAATGCTAATGATCGGAAAGATGTTTATTGGTTCATGCATGCAAACCTGTGACCTTGCCTTTGCTGGAGTTATAAATTATTCCAAAACTAAATTACTAAATGTAACTATTCTGCTGCCATGTCACTTTATAAAGAAAAACTATGCGCCTATAGACTGAACAAGTAATATGCATGATGTCACCGTTTTCGCCATTTTTGTAGTTTACACAGAGACGATAATGGTATTGTTTTCAAAAACCTGAATCTTTGAATCCAAAAGTTTTCAGGCCCCTAAAACATGGTTGTTGTGTACATGAACGGACAAAACGCATGAAGTTTTCAGTTTTTAGTTGAAAACAGTGTCATGCACAAAATGTTTTTGGTGCACAAAAGTGGTAAAATGCTACAGAATCTAGAATGGAACCCATTTAAAATGACACTACAGATGCTTTTTGATTGAAATAGATGGTAATGTAAAGAATCAATGACTCCTCCGCATTTCCCTCATGATCTTCATGTATCGCTGCATCTGACTGCGAAAGGTTTTATTTAAATGTGTGAAGTGGGTGCTGATGCCAGAACTGATTACAGACAGACGCGTCTCAAAGAGGGTTTAAAGTGCAAGAGCGCACCTTGATATCCACCGCAACCCCTGGCTTCATCAGTTCCAATGTTCCTCACAAGCTTATTGGTTCTTTCGGCTGAAGAGTTTGTTATTTCTCTGCAGTTGGTGTCATATTTGGTTGATTAAAAGCGAAAAACCTTGAGCCGTTTCCTCTTATCTCCACTGTTTCCCTTAATAAAAGCAGAAAACTCTGGCTGTGCTCTCCAGCACTGAGAAATCTCCCAGCATGCCATGCGCTGTGATGTCAGCGGTTCAGTTTGTAGTTCAAAAACCCCTTAGAGAATTTGTTTTTTAGAAAAGTGTGTCAAGTAAAAGGAAAACAAAACCTGGCAGTCTCTTGGAGTAATGTTAACCACAGACCTTATTTAAATTGAAAACCGTTACTCCAAAGACGCATTAGAAATGCCCACGGGAATCCATGGCTCAAAACAAAAATGTCTTCAAGGTTTTAGGATGACTACAAACTGAACAGCTCTATTGTTCTGGTTTGGGCCCAGTTGAAGCTCATGGTATCGACTCTGCAGCACATTTCCAGGAGCATCTGATGAGAATCTGGTTCTTCAAAGGCTTTAACGATCTGTGGACAGTAATACATGTAAATAGGACAGTCAGTGTCTCTCTTGTTCTGACCCCGGATCTGCTGTTTGTTTCTACTCAGACACACTGATTATGTGCTGCATACATAAAACTTTGCTCTAAGAGAGGTAGGGAACTTTTCGAGATCTTCTGCATAGCATGAATTGTTTGTTTTGGGAAACTGATGGTGTTTGAGAGCACAGACAGGCATGAAGATTTTATGAGATTAGAAATATCAGCTTTTCAGGAATGCTTGTCTGAATATCCGCACACTGCCACATTTTCTCATGGCTCAGGTGCTTGAGATCTCTTTGAGAAACCAGGAACCTTGTGTCTGTGTGTGTGTGTGTGGGTGTGTGTGTGTGTGTGTGGCTCAGGTAAACCCTACATTATGGGGACAAACTTTCCCCACAAAGATGGCAATATCGAAAAACCTTGACCTTGTGGGGACATTTTTTTGGTCCCCATGAGAAAAACTGTTTATAAATCATAAAGTGATGTTTTTTAAAAATGTAAAATGCTGAAAGTTTTCTGTGATGGGTAGGTTTAGAGGTAGAGGTAGGGTGTTTACATGACAACAATGTACTAAAAACAGATGACAACGTTGTCAAAACGATCCCCGTTCACATGGATCTTTGAATATGACTAAAAAGGCTGTATTAAGCATGCCAGGCCAGTAGTTGGCGATGTTACTTTGTCAGGAAAAACCCTGCGAACATGAAATATGCATGCGTGAACGTAATACGCATGCACATTGTCACAAAGTCGCTTTTTTTTTGTTTAAAATAGAGATGGTAAAGGTATCATCTTCAAAACCTTGCACTTTGAAACCCGTTTTCAAAAGCTTGCATTTTCAGGCCCCCAAAACGCTGTTGTCATGTAAATAAACGGCCAAAATGCATAAACAGTTTTACGTTTTCAATTGAAAACAGTGTCGTGTAAACATACCCTTAGTGTAGGACGATAGAAGATACAGATTGTACAGTATAAAAATCATTATGTCTATGAAAAGTCCTCATAAATCATGAAAACACAACACGTGTGTGTGTGTGTGTGTGTGTGTGTGTGTGTGTGTGTGTGTGTGTGTGTGTGTGTGTGTGTAAGGTTGTAAGTGCATTCAGAAAGATCTTAAACTGTAATTTGCACTACTGTCTGTTCAAAATAAATGAAAAGAAACCTGCACTGTAAAATATATATATAGTTGGTTTACCTTAAAAAAGTAAGCTAACTGGTTGCCTTAAAATTTTGAATTCACTGAAATTACAAATTTGAGTTAAAGGGGTACTAGCGCTGGGAAGATGAATGTGTATTTAAACTGGGTTATTAATGTAGTAGAAATGTGAAATTATTATTATGTTGGTGCCTTCTAGACTGAGAAAAGCCAGAAAGTGTATTTTTGGCTCATGTGGATGAAAGACAACAACTCCCAGAATGCACTTGCTTCGCTGCCCAACGAGGCCACTCCCAAAAGCCACGGCTACTGGATCACTGGATCACTTGCCCACCGCGGCACCGCCCCTACCGTCGTTTCCATTTTCATAATAATAAAATCGTTTAGTTCAGTTAGAGAACAGACACTACGATTAAAAACTGAACGTGCCTGATCAATATAATGTGAGTGAGCCGAGCGAGTGTCACGGCACAAACGCAGCAGGAGTCAGATCTCATTCATCACGAGAGCGACGAGCTGAGGTAAGCGCGGGCGCGGCACACATTCACGCTGCGTGTTCAGATCACGCCTATGGAAGCTTAACTTTCATAGGAATTCATTGAGAACACTCGCTTTGCTCCGCCCCGCTCCGTTATGAATGCCGTCTGTGTCTGTGAGTGAGATCCCACCCCCATGGGCGGGTTGATAACATGCAGAACTAGCTCCTCCTACTGGCTGTAGTCTCTAGCCTCTGGCCAAAAAAGCCTCAGATGACGCAAAATGACGATATTTGTATCATCGGAGGATTTTTTCCAGAAATAAAATACGATCATTCGAATATACTATGGGATTTCTACTGACACAAAGCTTAATGCTAATCACTGAAGTAACCCTTTAATACAATGGAGATTGGTTTAATAAATAAAAAAAACTCAAATCTGTGTGTTATCTGAACCACATTAATTATCTAAGTTGATTTGACAAAAGATGAAAAGTTGTGGTAACAAATCATGAAAATAATTGTTTTTATTTTAGCATTGGGGATTTGTTGTTTTTCCTGTTGTACCGTGACCGCTAAACCGAGGTATGTACCGAACCGTGACTTCTGTGTACCATTACACCCCTATAGTTTTCAGTGTAGAATTACAATATTTTTTGACTGTGAGCAATACAGAGAAAAATGTCAATCAAACCAATTATCTCACTTTAAAAAAAACACAAAAAAAACACCACATTCATTTGATGAGATAGGAGGTGAAGCACATGTGGTGAGTCCTATGAAAGGAACTAACCCATGTTTTACTATACAGTCTGTTTACAAATAATAATACATCTGTCCCTCTATCATAAAAATAGAAAATTATTAGAATGTTTTTAATGGATGACCAGAAAAGAAACAGCTAAAAGTGTCAGAGCCGTGGAAGTGAGCCGTGCTTGGCGGCCCCAGGAGGTAGTTAGTGCTGACAGGCAGGATGGATGGTGTGGCCAATTACACCCATCAGCTCTCCATGCAACATTTATGAAATACTTAATCAGACGTCAGGGGGCTCGTTTCTCTACTGCCCGGAGAACAGCTGGACGTCCTTACTGCTGTTTAAGAGTGCCAGGAAGAAAGACCACCCAATCCAGCTAAACGATCGAAACGCAACCGCACGACCCTGATTCCATCTGATGATCCTGATACAGCTACACCATTCTGATGCACTGATATAAAGTTGTGCTCAGATCAACTCAATAGAGTGCAACAGTGCCCGCCCACTTTTTCTTTGTTAAAGGTAGGGTAGGCATTTTGCTTTATAAACACTTTTTGTTATACTGTTTAAAACTTTCTTCACATCCTGATAGCAATCAATAATAGAAGATGTCTAAATGTTAAAACATGTACATGACCACTGACAGGTGAAGTGAATAACACTGATTATCTCTTCATCACCTGTTAGTGGGTGGGATATATTAGGCAGCAAGTGAACATTTTGTCCTCAAAGTTGATGTGTTAGAAGCAGGAAAAATGGGCAAGCGTAAGGATTTGAGCGAGTTTGACAAGGGCCAGATTGTGATGGCTAGACGACTGGGTCAGAGCATCTCCAAAACTGCAGCTCTTGTGGGGTGTTCCCGGTCTGCAGTGGTCAGCCGAAAGCACCAACAGTGGCACGTGAGCATCAGAACTGGACCACGGAGCAATGGAAGAAGGTGGCCTGGTCTGATGAATCACGTGTTCTTTTACATCACGTGGATGGCCGGGTGCGTGGCTTACCTGGGAACACATGGCACCAGGATGCACTATGGGAAGAAGGCAAGCCGGCGGAGGCAGTGTGATGCTTTGGGCAATGTTCTGCTGGAAAACCTTGTGTCCTGCCATCCATGTGGATGTTACTTTGACACGTACCACCTACCTAAGCATTGCTGAGACCATGTACACCCTTTCATGGAAACGGTATTCCCTGGTGGCTGTGGCTCTTCCAGCAGGATAATGCTCCTGACACAAAGCACAAATGCTTCAGGAATGGTTTGAGGAGCACAACAACGAGTTTGAGGTGTTGACTTGGCCTCCAAATTCCCCAGATCTCAATCCAATCGAGCATCTGTGGGATGTGCTGAACAAACAAGTCAGATCCATAGAGGCCCCACCTCGCAACTTACAGAACTTAAAGGATCTGCTGCTAACATCTTGATGCCAGATACCACAGCACACCTTCAGGGGTCTAGAGGAGTCCATGCCTTGACGGGTCAGAGCTGTTTTGGTAGCAAATGGGGGACAAACACAATATTAGGAAGGTGGTCATGTTATGCCTGATCGGTGTATAGCGAGTGAGTCGATTATGTCATTTGCTTATGATCAGTTCATTTGAATCACACTCAATCACTATCACTCTATCACACTATCACTACTAGTTGTTTATTGCCCGTCAGGTCAATTGGATAATTTCCTGGAGGAGTTGGATATGTTACTCTCCAACTTTCCTGAAGATGGCACTCCCCTGGTACTACTTGGTGACTTCAACATCCACCTTGAGAAATACCAGGCTGCAGATTTCACCTCTCTACTCACCTCATTTGACCTTAAGCGAGTGTCTACTACGGCTACTCATAAATCAGGTAACCAATTGGACCTTATCTACACGCGCTACTGCTCCACAGCTGATGACTTTGCATCATTCTTCACAAACAAAACCTCATCCATCAGCAGCCAATTCTCCACACCACAAACTGACACACACATCTCAACAACCAACACACACATGCTCCCCTCCTTCTCTATGCTCTCTGAAGCAGAAATCTCCCAACTCATCCTTTCCAACCACCCCACTACCTGTCCGCTTGATCCTATCCCCACTCACCTGCTTCAGGCCATTTATTCTTCAATTACTCCTGCATTCACTCACATTGTCAATACCTCTCTTCACACCGGGACCTTTCCCACAGCATTTAAGCAGGCTCGGGTAACCCCACTGCTTAAGAAACCCTCTCTAAATCCAGCACTTATAGAAAACTACAGACCGGTATCCCTTCTTGCTTTTATTGCAAAAACACTCAAGCGAGTTGTGTTCAACCAACTCTCTATGTTTTTTGGAACAGAACAACCTCCTGGACAACAACCAATCCGGCTTCAAAAGCGGCCACTCGGCGAGACTGCCCTGCTCTCGGTTACTGAAGCACTGAGACAGGCAAGGGCAGCTTCTAATTCCTACTGGATTTGTCTGCAGCTTTTGACACAGTTAACCACCAGATCCTCCTGTCAACTCTCATGAAGATGGGCATCTCAGGAACTGCTCTCCAGTGGATCGAGTCTTATCTCTCAGGTAGGTCCTTCAGGGTGTCATGGAGAGGTGAAGTGTCTAAGTCACATCATCTAGCTACTGGAGATCCCCAGGGCTCAGTGCTTGGACCACTTCTCTTCTCCATCTACATGTCATCACTGGGATCTGTCATCCAGAAACATGGCTTTTCCTATCACTGCTATGCTGGTGACACTCAACTCTACTTCTCATTTCAACCAGATGATCCCACAATTGGTGTTCGTATAGCTGCCTGCCTGACAGATATTTCTGCCTGGATGAAGGAACACCTTCAACTCAATCTGGCAAAGACAGAACTCCTTGTGGTCTCAGCCAACCCAGAACTTCACCATACTCTCTCCGTCCAGAGACAGCCAGGAACCTTGGAGTTGTGACTGATGATCAGCTAAAATTCACTGACCACATCACTGCAACAACCCGGTCCTGCCGATTTGCCTTATACAACATTAGGAAGATTAGACCCTTCCTATCAGAGCAGGCCACACAACTCCTGGTACAAGCTCTTGTTCTTTCCAGACTGGACTACTGTAATGCTCTTCTAGCGGGCCTTCCAGCATGCACTATCAAACCCTTGCAACTGATCCAGAATGCAGCGGCGATAGTGGTCTTTAATGAGCCGAAGAGAGCGCACGTCACGCCTCTCTTCATCAGTCTGCACTGGCTGCCAATAGCCGCTTGAATCAAATTCAAGGCAATGGTGCTCGCCTACAAGGCAACCACTGGCTCTGCACCAACATACCTAAACTCGCTTGTTCAGATTTACACACCCTCCAGAAGCTTGCATTCTGCAAGTGAACGGTGCCTTGTGGCGCCATCCCAAAGAGGCATGAAATCCCTCACAAGGACCTTTTCCTGGACCGTTCCCACCTGGTGGAATGACCTGCCTGTCTCAATTCGAGCAGCCGAGTCGGTAGCCATTTTCAAAAAAATCTCTTAAAATACATCTTTTCCAGCAGCACCTGCCCAATAAAGACTAGCACTTATCACTCTGTTCATTTTCTGTTTGTCTATTTAAAAAAAATGAGTTCTGTCCTATGTGTTCTGTGCTAGATTAAGAGACTTGTTACAGCACTTGCATATTGTGGCCCTTGACTGTTTTTAGTTGCTTCTATTGCTCTCATTTGTAAGTCGCTTTGGATAAAAGCGTCTGCTAAATGACTAAATGTAAATGTAAATTTGCAGTGCTTCATGGGAGTGGGCGGCGCTAAAGAGCTATTTTGGCGGAATTTGTTTGTTTTGACTTTGATTGGTGGAATTTTCTGTACAGCATCATGGGTAATGTCGTTTTTCACCACAAATTCTGCTGTTAAACATGATTATTTTAAAACTTAAGTTGAAATAATGTGGGCTGACTGCTTCAAGAGAAGCAAATACCATCGATTAACAACCTTGCAACTCACAGTAGTGCTGTCGTTAAAGGTTCATAAGTTATCATTAAGAAAATGAATGGAGTTTTTACTTCCGGAACCCGACTGTTGCTCTCTATAGCGCTAATCCAAGATCAGTCTGAAGAGGCGAGCAGGTAAAAGCGACCACGCAATCTAATTCAATAAACATCGCATCTGTTTCTCACAGCAAGCGCAATAAATCATGTCCGGTTATTATTTACAGTGTTTTCTCAGACACTAATGAGGTGTGTGCAGCCGCGGATTCAGCAGCGATTACAAAACCGCATCAGACCGTGTAACAATAAACGAGACTGAGTCAGCCAGATCAGATTTGTACCACTGAGCATGAATTCAAAAGGATTTCACTCGTTCGGTTTCTTTCATTCTCCACACAAACTCTTAATTTTCTTCTCATTGTGTTCAATAAGAACCAGATCGAAGCCATCAATCAGAGAAATTAAATACTACATGAAAACAAACACGGCTGATATCACACAGCTGATTATGTCATGGGCTGATTTCGCTCACCGTTCACACTGTGACAAACTCGAGCGCCGGAGGGTTCGGCCTCTGATTGTACAGTCAATCATTTCCATGACATTTTTCCCATTGCATGGAAGCCAATTAGCGATGAGAGCTCATTATCTCTGCAGAATGAGCCGAATGTCATTCTTTAATATCTCTAAATAAGCTCCAGGTTGGTAGATGGTCTGACTGGTTGTTGATCATCACGTCGGTTACTATGTTAGCGGCTGTACTCTTTTATGTTTCCGGCTAATGAACATAACCCATCCTGAAGATGATTAAAGTTCATCTGACTGCGCTAAAGTCAGATTATCCTAATATAATCAGATAATAATAATACAGTCAGATTAACCCAACACAGTCAGAAGCAAATACAGACCCTAAAATAAACAGTGGTCATGATAAATGCTAATAATAATAAATTATTAATAAAGACATCATATATAAACAACACTTTAGTATTTTTTTGTTTAAAGTTTTTGAACAAAGTCTCTTACGCTCATCACAGCTGCATTTATTTGATCAAAAATACAGTAAAAGAGTAAAATTGTGAAATATTATTTCAATTTAAAATAAATGTTTTGTATTCAATTTTTTGATCAATTTAATGCATCTGTGCTGCAAAGTATGAATTGCTTTTAAAAAAGCAGTATATTATTATAATATAATCACTGTTACTATTAAGTCATGATAATCTGAATGCAGTCGGACAATGTCCCCAAAAAACTTTTCAACTAAATAAATATTTTATTGTGAAGCAGACAATAAAATTATCCAAACATAGACAGTCAAGACAGAGCATGACATTTAACATATGTTAATTTATTCTCCATTACAAAATTCAAACATGAAATATGCATAATATGCAATCGGTGACAACTTCTTCCCATTAAAAACCAACTAACAAAGGTTTAATTTTAATAATGAATTCACAGTCTGATGCGTGTCAGCAACATGAGAACCAGAAAGAGTGAGACTAACAGAATAATGTTCAGAAAATGTTCAGTCTTACCAGGTTAATTAGTGATATTTTCACTGAATATTATGAGTTTTAAAACACACACTTGAGAACGTTTCTCAAACATGATGCTGTTTCGTAAAACGTGTTAAAGGGATAGTTTGGCCAAAAATAAAACTTTCTTCCAAACCTGTATGAGCTTTTGACATATAAGAGGTCATCATACTATAAGAATATCCTGTACATTTCAGCGCTGTAGATAGGTGAAAGGCCGCCTCTGCAGAAGATCAACGCCTATCATTGCAACTTTGGCCCCGCCCACTGGAGTGTTAGTGAGATGACGAGTAGAGAAGAGCGTTACAGGATCTCTGGACTAAAAATAACATCACCTTCCAAAGGATCATAATGCTAGGAATGTGGTAAGTTATTTTCAACAATATGAATGTCTCAGTTGAGCATTATTCATTTGACAGTACATTTCACGTGGACTCTTTGGTAAATCAGCACAGGCTTTGCAAACAGACTTTTCCGATATGGACTCGACAGTAATGCCACAACATGTAAGTAACCGTGTGTTAATCCTAATGCCTGATCTGTGATCAGTGATTTCTGATATGATTCATGTACAGTCAGATGTTCTTTGTCTGTGTGTCAGAAAATCAAACCAGTGACTAAACGCTCAACTTCACATTGTTTCTCTTAGCATGATGAAAATAATCTGCTATTTAAGGCGAGACACTACAGGTGAATAGAGATTTTTTTTTAATTACAAGCTATCACTGTGAAACTTCTCCAGTTTATTACTGGCATAAACATAAGAAAAAAATGTATTACAAGTTTTGTGTAAATTAATGTTTTAATATGCTAATGAGGCCTTATATACTTAAATATACGCTCATTTGCATATATTTCCAAAAACTAAATCTGGAAAATGAAAAGGACCAGGTTTTAACATTCTTGGTTGTATTTGTTGACATATTAGAAGAGAGGGCTTTTACAGAGGGCATTCTGGGTATCTTATTTTGTGCTTTAGCAAATTAGACAATACTGACAATAGCCTTTTCAATAAAATCAATTTTGGAGTAAAAGGACTTATAACTCAGGATAAGAACGATATTTCAACAAATCCTCTGGAAAAGCCTTCAGAATATAGTTAAGTATAAGACTGGAGAAGTTGGTGCCTGTAGGTGCTACTGAAGTGGATATATCTGACTCTGAGTGTGAGGAAAAACTCATTTTGAGAAAACCAGATGTGTTTTTCGGCTGAAAACTTTCGCGGTTGGTTAGTTCTCCAAAGGAAATTAGACAGCGCTGCGTATGAGACTGAGAGTTTATAATGATCCCAGTCATGACATGTTTCAGTGACCGGAGACGGCACGGGAGCTCGCGTTAGAATAGAAATCTAAAGGCGCAAGTTGACAAAATATAATGAAATAACCAATTTAATGTGTAATGTTGACATATATTTTATTTTGACATGAAAGCTTACATGATAAGGGAGCAAACTGGCCCAAAATCTAAAAATTGACCACTGCATGAAAAAACTATGTTTTCACCTGCCGTGTCTCGTCTTAAACTGATTAAATTATATATAGAAAGCAATCAAAGAACACCCTTTGTAATCGCTGGAGCTGTCAATCAAACAGAGCGAGTTTATCAGCGCCAAAACTCCCATTATAATCAACAAATCTCTTATTTACATTGTGTTTGCACTGTTAGTGAAGATGAAAGCATTCAACGAGATCACTGCAACCTTTCATGCCACGATCTAAATATAATGCCATAGATCTGAATATAATGCCATAGATCTAAATATAATGCTATAGATCTGAATATAATGCTATAGATCTGAATATAATGCCATAGATCTGAATATAATGCCATAGATCTAAATATAATGCTATAGATCTGAATATAATGCTATAGATCTGAATATAATGCCATTGATCTGAATATAATGCCATAGATCTGAATATAACGCCATAGATCTGAATATAATGCCATAGATCTGAATATAATGCTATAGATCTGAATATAATGCCATAGATCTGAATATAATGCCATAGATCTGAATATAATGCCATAGATCTAAATATAATGCCATAGATCTGAATATAATGCTATAGATCTGAATATAATGCTATAGATCTAAATATAATGCTATAGATCTGAATATAATGCTAGATCTGAATATAATGCTGAGATATAATGCCATAGATCTGAATATAATGCCATAGATCTGAATATAATGCCATAGATCTAAATATAATGCTATAGATCTGAATATAATGCCATTGATCTGAATATAATGCTATAGATCTGAATATAATGCCATAGATCTGAATATAATGCTATAGATCTGAATATAATGCCATTGATCTGAATATAATGCTATAGATCTGAATATAATGCCATAGATCTGAATATAATGCCATAGATCTGAATATAACGCCATAGATCTAAATATAATGCTATAGATCTGAATATAATGCTATAGATCTGAATATAATGCCATAGATCTAAATATAATGCTATAGATCTGAATATAATGCCATAGATCTGAATATAATGCCATAGATCTGAAATATAATGCTATAGATCTGAATATAATGCCATAGATCTGAATATAATGCCATAGATCTGAATATAATGCCATAGATCTGAATATAACGCATAGATCTGAATATAATGCCATAGATCTGAATATAACGCCATAGATCTGAATATAATGCCATAGATCTGAATATAACGCCATAGATCTGAATATAATGCCATAGATCTGAATATAACGCCATAGATCTGAATATAATGCCATAGATCTGAATATAATGCTATAGATCTGAATATGATGCCATAGATCTGAATATAATGCCATAGATCTGAATATAATGCCATAGATCTGAATATAACGCCATAGATCTGAATATAATGCTATAGACACTTTTCATGATTAGTTAGAGAGCTGTAATAGTTAAAAAGTGCTAAAAGTTTTCGAGAGAGTTCCACATGTAATACTTAGCTATTTCATATGCAAAGCTATTTCAGCCAATCACAGCAGTGGGTGTTTACACTGAAGTCTCACAGCAGCCAATCACAGCAGTGGGCATTTACACTGAAGTCTCACAGCAGCCAATCGCAGCAGTGGGCGTTTACACTGAAGTCTCACAGCAGCCAATCACAGCAGTGGGCGTTTACACTGAAGTCTCACAGCAGCCAATCACAGCAGTGGGCGTTTACACTGAAGTCTCACAGCAGCCAATCACAGCAGTGGGCGTTTACATTGAAGTCTCACAGCAGCCAATCACAGCAGTGGGCGTTTACACTGAAGTCTCACAGTAGCCAATCACAGCAGTGGGCGTTTACATTGAAGTCTCACAGCAGCCAATCACAGCAGTGGGCGTTTACACTGAAGTCTCACAGCAGCCAATCACAGCAGTGGGCGTTTACATTGAAGTCTCACAGCAGCCAATCACAGCAGTGGGCGTTTACATTGAAGTCTCACAGCAGCCAATCACAGCAGTGGGCGTTTACACTGAAGTCTCACAGCAGCCAATCACAGCAGTGGCGTTTACACTGAAGTCTCACAGCAGCCAATCACAGCAGTGGGCGTTTACACTGAAATCTCACAGCAGCCAATCACAGCAGTGGGCGTTTACACTCAAGTCTCACAGCAGACACGCCCTTAAAACAGAGCGTTTAAATCAGGCTAAAATCAGGGTAGGAAAAATGCCTTTTTATTTTATAACATTATAAGTGCACCCAGGAAACATTATAAAACAATAAAACTATTATGACCTATTATGCCCTTTGATTTTTTTCATATTTGATTTTATTGCAGCACCTCTCATCCCAGTCTGTCAGTAACACTCTGTTTAGTTCCTGTCTTTATGAAGCCCCTCCCTCCAAGAAGTAGAATGCGCTCTGACTGGTTGACTGGATCATTGTGTTGTGATTGGTCAACCGCTTCAAGTGCGTTTGGGAAATGTCACGCTCATTACCATAACCGTAAGTTTCAACACTCTACTATGTAACTCAAGCAAGCCTCGCCCCCCTTTTTTGCACATGCCTTGGTCAGTAATTATTAAAATGAGGAATATTCTGACGTGTTTGTTCCCGGAAGAAAACTCAAGACTACAATGAAGGTGTTTCAGGGAGTTCAGAAACAGTGGCGCACTGATATAGAGAATAACTCCCGCTGGAGTGACTTTGCAGACCTGTTTAATGCTCAAACAGCAACATCACACACTAAATGTTGAAAATGTAAAAAAGCAGGGTCCTCTTTAAAGAGCCAATCACACGTTTCCATGTAAATACAACAAGTACTGGTTTGAAACAACATGAGGATGCGTAAATGAATTTAAAAATTAAAATGATCATTTTGGGGCAACTATCCCTTTAACACATCTGACAGAGTTTTATTTGACACTGAATGTCCGACATCCAGTGATGGGCTTGTCAGATCTTTTCGTTTTTTGCCATGTTTAGATCTTGTTTTCATCTGAAATGTCTTTCCATGAACATATCATAGATGAGTAAATTTCTTCCTTGCTAATCTTGCTGTCAGAGCCGAGCGGGCGACTGCGTGCGGCCTCTGACGGATACCAGAGGGACAGACGGGCTGTGTCTTTGATGGACGTCTCGTGTTATTGGCGTCTGAGCTCTTTGAAGCCGTTTGATTTGGTCTCATGAGGGATGAGCTCGTCTGACTGCAGTTATCTGCACCTCCGGGGGACGGAACGAGTGCTTTACCTCCTCCCATGATTCCCTGCTAACCCTGCTATATGAACATACACATATAAATGCTTTCAATGGTAAAGACATCAAGGCCATGTTACAAACACATAAAGAGGAAAATAACAGATGACATAAGCTTTGACATGTATCTTTTAGATGAGAATACCTCTATTCCACCTTTCATCTTAACAGCCTTAGTTCATGCCTGTCTGACTATGCTTGAAGATCAGTAGTTAGACCAAAGGAAACAGATCAACTGTCTTTCCACTGAACGTATATATAGATGCTCTACGAAGCATGATCATTTACTCTATGAATGTTATTTCCCTGGTTGATGAGTAATATGCCTATTGTGCCAGTGAAAAATCATTTATAATCATTTCAGCAATCAAGGTGTTTAAAGAAAAAATGGAAATGTGGAAAAAACGGATGAAAGAATCTACAATGTGACAATTAAAAGAGCAACAATCAATCAATTTAGTACATTTAATAATACATAAATGAAAATATATTATTCATAAATATATACACATGCATACACAAGATATTTATTAAAATAAAACCAATTATTTTCACATTTTGTAAATAAACAAACAAATAGTTAATTTAATATTTGCATTGCCTGTTTTTTTAAATATATATTGTAATTCAAAAATACATTATTTTATATTACATTTTATACAAATGATTAAATAAATATGAAATAATATAAAATATATATGAAAATACCAATTACTGATATTATTGTAAATAAAAAATAAATAATTTGCATTCACTGGTTATTTATATTAAATTGTGTAAATCATTTCATTATCTATTTTATGAAAAATATTTGAAAAATGTGTAACATTAAAAATTATTTTAAACAAAAGCCAATTGTTTATATTATACATTTAAAAAAAAAAAAAAAAAACTATTTTATACAAAATATTAAATAAATGTATATTTGAAAAATATATAAAAATATCAAAATTATTGATATTATTGTAAATAAATAATTTACATTCACTGGTTATTTCTAATACATTTTGTAAATAATTTACTTATCTATTATATTTAAAATAAAATTGAAAAATGTATAACATTACAAATAATATTTAAAAAGCCAATTGTTTATATTGTATATTTTAAAATGACCTATTTTATACAAAATATTAAATAAATATATATAACATTAAAAATCCATAAAAATATATACTTAAAATATATATGAAAAGCCAATTATTGATATTAGTATAAAGAAATAAAGAAATAATTTAATATTTGCATTCACTGGTTATTTATAATAAGTTCTGTAAATCATTTACTTATGTATTTTACTTTTTTTTTAAATGTATAACATTAAACATGATATTTTACAAAAATAAAAATCTTTATATTCTTTATAATATCTTTATATACAAAACTCCACATTTTGGAGAGAAAAGGGGATCAGGACACGGCTGGATTAAAACCCGTTTCCTGAGCGGTATTCAGAGAGAAGACAGGAGCGTCCAGATTTTGGGTCCCGAAGCACATCAGTGACCTCACGACACCACCGCCGCTCCGGCCTGGACAGGACAACCGCTCCAAATCAAATTATCCACTGCAAAATAATGACTAACAGCGGAAGCCAACCCTAGCACTTCTGGAGGAGCCCAAATGTAATTTTGTGTCTCATCTCATTATCTGGTATCGCCGTTAACTTTATGATTTTCAATTTCTCCTTTTCATGCTTCATTTCCCCCAATTCTGCCGTGTGTTTCCCCCTGATAAGAGCCTCATACTCTAATTGACACTCGAGATAAAGTCCTGAAGAACAGCAGCTAAACTGTCAGTTTATTCCCCAAATGTCTCGCTGCTGTGTCAGGTTTAAGTTCTCAAAGCATTTCTGCCGTAACATGAGACACAATTCATCCAGAGGCGCTTCGGGGATTTTAAGGGCACTGGGGTATTATAAGGAGTATTTGTAACAGTTAAAGCAGTTTGGGCTTATTTACTTCTGTGTGCTATTTTGTTTCTCTCAAAAACAGAAAGATTTACATATTACCCCCTGAAGTCCACCTGTAATGTTAGTCAAAGTTTCTTGCAAAAAAAAAAAACACACAAAAAAACTACATCATTTAGATTTGCATGATCATTTTTCACCCTCTCGCTGACCCTTAAACGCTCTAGGAGAGGCACTGAGAATAAATTCCCACCTCTGACAGTGTTGTTTATTTGCATGCGCTGTACGTGTTTTAGTGCCAGATTCACTGAGAACTATGCAAAGCAGGAAACAACACAAATATGCCCACCCAAAAAATCTTCTGGGTCAGTTCTAAGTACTAGGTTGTGGACAATGCAGCAGAGGACTATAGCAAACTTTACTGGATAAAGTAATGAACTACCTACATTAATTAGATTTACATTAATACTAATAATAATATAAACGAATAAATAAACATTGCTGTCAAAATAATAATAATAGATAAATAAATATAGCCCCTATCAAAATAATATATATATATATATATATATATATATATATATATATATATATATATATATATATATATATATATAGATATATAAAAGTATACACCGATCAGGCATAACATTATGACCACTGACAGGTGAAGTGAATATCACTGATGATCTCTTCCTCACGGCTCCTGTTAGTGGGTGGGATATATTAGGCAGCAAGTGAACATTTTGTCCTCAAAGTTGATGTGTTAGAAGCAGGAAAAATGGGCAAGCATATGGATTTGAGCGAGTTTGACAAGGGCCAGATTGTGATGGCTAGACGACTGGGTCAGAGCATCTCCAGAACTGCAGCTCTTGTGGGGTGTTCCCGGTCTGCAGTGGTCAGGATCTATCAAAAGTGCTCCAAGGAAGGAACAGTGGAGAACCGGCCACAGGGTCATGGGCGGCCAAGGCTCATTGATGCACGTGGGGAGCGAAGGCTGGCCCGTGTGGTCCGATCAAACAGACGAGCTACTGGATTCAATTCAAGATTCAAGAGATTCAAGAGTTTTATTTGTCACATACACAGTTATATACAGAATATACAACCGGCAGTGAAATGTAAAAAAAGCACAGTCTTCGCGGAGCGACCTGAACGGCGACCAAACACAGCGGCGCCATTTCCCAATGGAAAGCTCAAACTGCTCAAGAAGTTAATGCTGGTTCTGATAGAAAGGTGTCAGAATACACAGAGCATCTCAGTTTGTTGCGTATGGGGCGGCATAGCCGCTGACCAGTCTGACCCATGCTGACCCCTGTCCACCGCCGAAAGAGCCAACAGTGGCATATGAGCATCAGAACTGGACCACGGAGCAATGGAAGAAGGTGGCCTGGTCTGATGGATCACGTGTTCTTTTCCATCAATCCAGTCGAGCATCTGTGGGATGTGCTGAATAAACAAGTCCGATCCATGGAGGCCCCACCTCACAACTTACAGGACTTACATTCTACTAAATGTGAATTATGTGGGGGGCATCTTACCCCAGTGGGCATTTTTCCCTCTTTTCTCTTAATTTGCAACATCCCCTAAACAATGCAAAAGTTTGGCTTTGAGTGTCACAGATAATATGTGAAAGCACACACACACACACACACACACACACACACACACACACACACACACACACACACACACACACACACACGGCCTCTAACCCCAGCACAAACCTCAGCACCTGAGTCTCTCTGCTGGTGATGACCAAAAGAGAAGGACAGTATTCTGAAAGGAGGATTTTTCTATGGAAAGAAAATGAGAGAAATCTTTCAGAGCGAGATCACCTGTGTCGAGTCTCTTTTCCAGCTGAGGGACTGCTGGCAGGAGGTACAGACACAAGCTGTACAAATGCAGGTAAAATGTCAAACTCTGTCCCACCGCTACAAGAATACCTGCCTCGTGTCAAATGAGCTTTTTCACATGACTCACTGTCAGACTATTGTTTGACAGACTCTTATATACCTTATATACTGTATAGTTATTTTTCTTCTAGCTAAACATTCCCTCAACTGATCGTCTTCCATCACCATCTTGAAGAGACTGTAGTGTAATCCTGTCTGGAAGCTCAGATATCATCTCTCAATAAACAGAATGCCACTCTGAGCTCCAGCGTGCCGTTATATTCTGCCGTTCATTCGTGGATTGGAGACCAATAACTGTCAGGAATGATTTGGCTGCCGTGTAAAAGGGACCCTAAAGGACAGTCAGACCTGCTGGTACCAGAGCGAGTCCAGATGATTCTCTAGGACAGAAAACAGCAGCCTGACACATTTCACAACCCCGACTTCTTCAATTAAACTGTCAGCTATCCACCCATTACTCCAGACAGAAAGATGAAAGAATGGAGAGAGAGAAAAAAGAGAGAGAAAATATTTATATGTGGATGTACAGTATACTCCTGTTTACTAGCTATAAATGATTAGCCTGGATGCCAGCTGAACTTAGCCCCGCCCACAACATTTGAGGTGGGGAAGTTCGGTCTGGACTTGATCCGTTGTGGAGCAACTCTGCTCGAACCAGAGCTTTTCGGACCGATCAGATTGTCAGGGTGGGCTTTATACGATGATGGACAGATGATCAACAGTAACGTAATCATCCACGTCACCAAAGAGCGCTTGGGTTGAATTTGTTTACTAAATGGAGAACTTGTTCGTATATGCATTCACCTTTACTATTCCTCTCAAAAATGATGATCGTGTTGGTAAGTAACTTCTTCTTCTACTTCTTCCAGCGTTCTGTTGACAGCTATGTGTCGCTCAACATACGTCACTTACTCCATTGCTCTGATTGGTTGTAGGTCTATCCAACTGAGTGCAGAGGCATTTTCTTTCCTGGTTCGGTTGAAACGCACCCCATAATCACAGCCCAATGGAGCATATTCTGACTAGAATCTGAGTATGACGATGCCAGGCTAATAAATTATAGGTCTAATGGTATTCAGGTACAGGAATACTACAGAAATTGAATATTGCATTGTATAAAATAAATACAGATGAATTCTTCTCGCTGTCTTTTGTTATTTGATTAACATTAACGACACAGACGGCAGCAGGAATATTAGGCTGCCGTCACTTTAAGAGCTAATGCACGGATCCAATGTACTGATACATGTGTTTTCTTTCTCAACTGTTTATGTTCACTTAAGACTGACTGCGTTTATGTGAATACTCATCAAGACAGGCATTTTGGCACAATTTTGTGCGTTTCTGACCATTTAAGCACAATGAAATTATGCGCAATACCTGCAAATCTGCGCAAAAATTAGTCAGTCGTAATAGTTGATGTTTACTGACAGGACTTAAAGGAGCCGGCCCTTAAAGTTCACCAAAAAAAATCAACGTTACCGGAAGCCAGTGATAATAGTTCATAAAGTTTTAATATGGATATTTATCTTACAAAAACCTTTAGCGGTGCTTCAGATGATCTTTAATAACCCCCTGGAGCCGCATGGATTACTTTTATGAGGGATGGATGCACTTTTTTGGACTTCAAAATCTCAACCCGCCCTTCACTGCCATTATAAAGCTTGGAAGACCCAGGGTATTTTTTTAATATAACAATTTTTTAATTGTGTTTGGCTGAAATAAGAAAGTCATATACACCTAGGATGGCTTGAGGGTGAGTGAGTAAATCATGGTATTCCCTGGTGGCTGTAGTGTTTGAGGTGTTGATTTGGCCTCCAAATTCCCCAGATCTCAATCCAATCGAGCATCTGTGGGATGTTCTGAACAAACAAGTTAGGTTTCCTTTTTAGGCCTTTTAAGTTTTAGGCTTTCCTGTAGCTCAAGCAATAAGAGCGTGGCATTAGCAACGCCAAGGTTGTGGGTTCGATTCCCAGGGAAAGCAAGAGCTGACAAATTGTAATGCAATGTAAGTCGCTTTGGATAAAAGCGTCTGCCAAATACATATATGTAAATGTCAGTCCGATCCATGGAGGCCCCACCTCGCAACTTACAGCACTTAAAGGATCTGCTGCTAGCATCTTGGTGCCAGATACCACAGCACACCTTCAGGGGTCTAGTGGAGTCCATGCCTCGATGGGTCAGCAATATTATTGGTCATAATGTTGTGCCTGATTGGTGTATATCAGTAAAGGAGGCAGATGTTGATCCAGCCACCGCTTTGATGGATTCAGTGAAGGATCCGTCAGACCACTTCAAAACAGTAACTTGAGTCTTTTTGAACATTTAATTCAAATAATTGTTTGTGAATCAGACTACAGTGGTGCATGTATGTTTGTGCTTACAGCCTGCGAGAACGACTCAGTAGAAAAGCATGTTTTCTTGCCATTATTTTGCTGTACACAGTCTTTTTATCTCCTCACATTCAATTCAGATGGCAAACTCCCATTCACAGCTCAAGTAAAATATGATTACTTTTGCTGCGGCACGAATCGGTGCAGGAAACACTGATGTAGGAGAAGAAAGACTGCCTGTGGCTCTCTCGCTCTCTCTCTCTCTCACACACACACACACACACACACACACACACACACACACACACACACACACTTACTGGAGTTGTGTCCAGTTAAAAGCACTTAGTTACTGACCCATGGGCCGTAGATGAAAGCTAGAGACACTTGAATGATAAGGTCATAGAGGAGGGAAACCTGCAGCGTCAGTGATTTTAGCCCTGTCATTAAACTCCACAGCTGAGGATCACATTATAGTTTGACATTTTCTCTAACCTGTCAGAGAATATTTCTAGGAGGATTAAACGCCTTATAAAGTCACTGAACATTAAGCAAAGGCGCTAAATGACAACATCCAACACCTCAAAGCAGACGGCTGCTGGTCGTTTGCCATCTATTTCCTTTAGAATCACAGGATATATGTGCTTCTGTACCTTTAAGATTGCTGTATAAAAACGACCTCTGCTGTGATTGGCTAACCTCTGCGTACTGCCGCAGGTCACATTGTCGTTTATCAGGCCCAGGGAAGTTGCTGAATACTGAATAGGTTTTGATATGTAAATGTGTCCGGTCACATTCTGCACACTGCAGTCACACACTTCACCTGCACCATTACACACAACACATATGTATTTTAGGTTGTACAGTATATTGTATTTTGCACATTCTGTGTACATTGTTTACTGTACACTACCGTTCAAAAGTTTAGGGTCAGTAAGATTTTTTTTTTTTTTTTAAGAAATCAATACTTTTATTTAGCAGGGATGCTTTAAATAGATCAGAATTGACAGTAAAGACATTTATAATGTAGGGCCCTATGATTTCCTCGATGCAGAAAACATCACGGAACCCAGTCACAAAAACGGAATTTACTGTATAACGCGGAATTTCATGGAATTTGTCATTTCTTTTGATGCATAAATAAAAAGCAGGTCAGTACACTCAAATCAAATTGCGATATAGACTAATGAATATTAAACCACAGAAATACGGATCCTGCATGTTCTGTGTGTGTCTGTGAATGAATGGTGCAGACGTGGTTTCCTCACACACTGAAGTTTTCAGCCTCTGCCGTCTCATTATGAGGACATGAATGAATGAGTCACTTCATCTGCATTTTACCATTTCCTATGAGAAAAACTATCATCATATCATAAACGCAAAGCTCTTCACGGCAACCCGTCAAAATAAAAGTTTGGCTTAACTTGACACTGTTGACAGAAATATATTAGTTACAATTTTTCTTTCATGTTTTAATTTTAACAGTAAAGCTCATTGTGCAGCACGCTGTTTAACAAAAAACTGTTTAATTTCATATGATTAAAAGATCAATTAAATTAATGTTTTATGTCTTCATTTGATTACATGGAAATACACAACACAGAATTTGTGGGGGAAAGATTCATAAAAAGTATTAAAATTGTTGTTTTTATGAATTAAATGAATTAGATATGATTTATGACAACAACAGCAACAACAAAACTTAAAACAGAAATCACAGAATTTGGTAAAATAAAAAAAATAAAAATTGAGAGACCAAACATGTTTCATAATGGAACAATTTTTTTTTTTTTTTTTTTTTAATTTGTTGTTAAATTGTATGTTTCATGATTTCAATTAGCTACACATGCTTTTTGATTACTAAAAATGTAATTTAACCATTAAAATAGAGTCGGAAACGGGAAAAAAGGAATCCCCCCAAAACATTTAAATGAAAAAAAATAATAAAACAGATTTCATAGGGCCCTAATAAAGTTACAAAAGATATCTTTTACTGTATTACTGTGCAAATAAATTAAGCTCAATCAGTAGCATTACCTCAAACATTTATTTCCACTTGTGTAAGAGAAATATTATTTTCCTATGCACTCTAAAAAATGCTGGGTTGAAAATGGACTAACCCAGCAATTGGGTTGTTTTTAACCCAGCATTTTTTAGAGTGTATGTATTCAATCAATGCCACTGCTTATACACGATTAAATTTGTTAATCTTACACGAGTTGCAGAGATTCCCTTACACAACTTTTAATCATGAAAGGTACATTTTCTTTTTGACGTGTGTAAAATCAATATTTTGTATTGGATGTATTGAAAACAGTCACTGACCGGTACTGTTACTCAATATAAGAAGCTCTTGACAGATGAATTAGAGAAGGAGGACAAGGTAATTGCTTCTGTTAACTGTTTAAGAATATACGACGATGAACTGAAGGTTTCAAGCAGGTCGCTGCCCGACGGAGGTCATGCCGTACATGTAAGGGTTAGATTCTGACTGATAAGTATGGAGATGTTGTAAGTTATCTGAGGCACTCAAAAGCAAGGCCTCAGATAACTACCACGCACAGGCCCCCTCCTTCCATCGCACTCTTGGTAGAAGACTCAGATATATTGTCCCTTTTATCTCTTTCTGTCTCTCTCTCATGTTGCAAGTTTTAATCTGCAAATGCCTCTTTCTGTAGTCAAGGTCAGTAGGCCTGGGGAGAGTCTAGGGAGTCGGATAAAAGTTTAATGAAAAAAATATTTACGTGTCAGGTGGGAATATTATGGGATGTTGAGGAAGATCAATGTGGATGAAGAACTGGAAAGTGTATATATGACATATGATAAAAGGAAGTCGGAGGCCTGATGATAATCTGTTCATTTGCTTATCCAATCAACTTTGAAAGTCTTAGCTCAATGAAAAGTGAATATGTATGATTTTACTGAATAAATACTCTGTTTAGCTTTGAGCTCATTTTGTAGCTCTGTTTTGGAGATGTTTTGGTTGATCGAATCAATTATTTCATTACAAAATTTTTACCTGACTTTAATTTTATTGGTGAATTTCTATCATACTTGTTCCTCATTACACACACCCATGACGAAAACACATTTTTAAGTTATTATGTTTATATATAAATAAAACAGAATGTAAAAAAATATGGATGTAGTGTCCATGACGTCACCCGTAGGTTTCTGAAGAGAGTTTTTGAAGCCTCAAAGTCACTCCCGGATAACAGAAAATGGGCAAAGAGGCGGGACGTGGGCGGAGCTGAGGTGACGTTATGACTAACAGACAGCAGACAAACGGCAATCCACCTGTCACTCAAAGTGGCCACGCCCTTAATTATGCAGGACTTTAAGACTTTATATAATGTAAACAAATGAGTTATAAATAAATTCCCCCCCCTCACAGTTGTTCTGGAGCTGGTCTCTAGTGGCCAGTCGATGAAGTGCAGTTTAAGTCACTTCTGTATTGGCTTCAAGGTTGCCGCTTGAAAAAAACGCATGTTTCTAATAAGTAACTAGATAAGAACGTTTGGGGTGTGTGAATGTGTGCAGTTTACATTGTAGAACAAAACATCCAAGTATTGTCAAGTTATGTTTAACACAGACCTTTTTTTACTCACATATTGAAAAACCCCATTATAAAAACCCATAGGAAAATCTCAAAGGAACCAGCGGAAAATTAGTTTTCCAGGTTCTGATGTCATCCCTGTACTACTCTACTGCTTTTATTTTAAATAAAAAACAATGGCAAGAAGATTTTTTTCTTCTTCTGTTAAATCAACATTATTCCACAAATTCAGATAAAATTTGTGAATAAATAACATTTTCCTTGAGCTTTTGACATATAAGAGGTCATCATACTATAAGAATATATATAAGTTTCAGAACTGAAAACTTCCTTATTAGTCCAAAAACAGCTTAATTGTAACCAAGCCCAGCAAACGACTCGCTGTGGAATGTGCCTATCTACACTCTAAAAAATGCTGGGTTAAAAAGAACCCAAGTTGGGTTGAAAATGGACTAACCCAGCGATTGGGTTGTTTTAACCCAGTAAATGGGTTGTTTTAACCCAGCGGTTGGGTTAAATGTTTGCTTAAAACAACCCAATCGCTGGGTTAGTCCATTTTCAACCCAACTTGGGTTGTTTTTAACCCAGCATTTTTTAGAGTGTATGAAGAAGATCAACACCTACTTCATCATTGCAACTTTGGCCCCGCCCACTGGAGTGTTAGTGAGATGACGAGTAGAGAAGAGCGTTACAGGATCTCTGGACTAAAAATAACATCACCTTCCAAAGGATCATAATGCTAGGAATGTGGTAAGTTATTTTCAACAATATGAATGTCTCAGTTGAGCATTATTCATTTGACAGTACATTTCACGTGGACTCTTTGGTAAATCAGCACAGGCTTTGCAAACAGACTTTTCCGATATGGACTCGACAGTAATGCCACAACATGTAAGTAACCGTGTGTTAATCCTAATGCCTGATCTGTGATCAGTGATTTCTGATATGATTCATGTACAGTCAGATGTTGTTTGTCTGTGTGTCAGAAAATCAAACCAGTGACTAAACGCTCAACTTCACATTGTTTCTCTTAGCATGATGAAAATAATCTGCTATTTAAACTGATTAAATTATATATAGAAAGCAATCAAAGAACACCCTTTGTAATCGCTGGAGCTGTCAATCAAACAGAGCGAGTTTATCAGTGACTGAGTTCTGGGTTCTGGTACAATGAAGTCTCATAGTAGCCAATCACAACAGTGGGCGTTTACACTGAAGTCTCACAGTAGCCAATCACAACAGTGGGCATTTACACTGAAGTCTCACAGTAGCCAATCACAACAGTGGGTGTTTACACTGAAGTCTCACAGTAGCCAATCACAACACTGGGCGTTTACAATGAAGTCTCACAGTAGCCAATCACAACAGTGGGCATTTACACTTAAGTCTCACAGTAGCCAATCACAACACTGGGCGTTTACAATGAAGTCTCACAGTAGCCAATCACAACAGTGGGCGTTTACACTTAAGTCTCATAGTAGCCAATCAGAGCAGTGGGCGTTTACACTGAAGTCTCACAGTAGCCAATCACAGCAGTGGGCGTTTACACTGAAGTCTCACAGTAGCCAATCACAGCAGTGGGCGTTTACACTGAAGTCTCACAGCAGCCAATCACAGCAGTGGGCATTTACACTGAAGTCTCACAGCAGCCAATCACAGCAGTGGGCGTTTACACTGAAGTCTCACAGCAGCCAATCACAGCAGTGGGCGTTTACACTCAAGTCTCACAGCAGACACGCCCCTTCAAACAGAGTGGCTAAAATCTGGGTAGGAAAAATGCCTTTTATTTCTAAATTATGACCATTTTTGATGTAAAAAAAAAAAGAGACAGAAAAATCACACTAACATTATAAGTGCACCCCAGGAAACATTATAAAACAATGCAGTTCATGACCCCTTTAACTTGTATTGAACTCAGAATATTACTTTAAGAGTTTTGTACTTCAAAGAGCATTAACAATGTTTATCACGAAATGACCCCTTAATGAGCTCTAATTCCTTGCCATTTACGGCCTGTAAAAACATGTTTCTGGGTTCACTGTGGCTGGTAGCTCTGACTGAACCATGAAGAGACATCAGCCTGTGTAAAACCCCATAGATCTGCTTACTGGCTACCTCTGATCTCTCTGAGCCCGCGTAAGACCGCTGGGTCAGACAGTAAATCCCCACGGGCTGAACCGCACACCCCATCATCTAACCAGGATATGATCGGGAACACCTCTAACAACTAGCCAACCGAATCAAATGCTTAACGTGATTTACACAAGTACGACATGTTCCCGGAATATCCTTTGCTGGACCCGCAACATCATTTCTATCAACCAATGACTGCTGTCTGATCTTAACAGCACGCTCTATAAAAATA